>LPNX010445993.1:12166-64682 GCA_001517045.1 Pseudotsuga menziesii
TTGATGGTCAATCTGAATAAGGATGATCATTGTCTCTTGCAGCCCTGTGGATATCCCTGTCAAATCAGGAGGTAACATAACTAAAGTGTAAACACTTTAGTTAACTAGTTCATATTTATTTAATGACATAGTTAACCATAATTAGGTGAATCTTGTTGATTGATGAACAATGAGCTCTTATTTACATAACTGCATGTTGATCATTGATAGTTCAACTAATTCTTTAACTAAATCAATTATTGAGTCTTCCATATTTAGCTGAATTTGTATGACTTGAGTTCACTTAGTAATCTACATGGGAAATTCAAATTCTCTTTCTCTCATAATCTCTTTATTTATTATCTCTTTATATTACTGGATGGTATATGTTTAATCATATAGAATAACACATTATACTCAGAATAATTGTCACACATACTAAGGACCATATATATTACCGCGGACCATATAGCCATATGCTAAAGTAATTCACCCTAGAGGTGGTCAGTCTCTAGAGGATACTTAATAGATTTATACATATTGAATGACCATGGTTAGTAATACATCACATAGTATAGCCTCATGAATTGATACAACACAAGTCTCTAGTCTTGATACAACAAAAGACCATCTCCAGTTAAGGAGATCCATCTCATGGGGTATTGTCTATGAGAATCATTTGACTTGATACAACACAAGTCCAAACTTGATACAAAACAAGTTTGTAGTCTTGATACAACACAAGACTCCAATATTGATACAACACAATATTCCAATATTGATAAAAAACAAGTTCATAGTACAAGCATCCCACCTCAATACATGAGGACATGAATAGGACTTGATACAACACAATTTCCTGAATTGATACCACACAAGTCATTAACTTGATACGACACAAGTTTCTGACTTGATACAACAAAAGTCCCTGACTTAATACCAAACAAGTCCTTGACTTGATACAACACAAGTTACTGACTTGATACCACACAAGTATGGAGAATGACTCCTGATGCTTTACATTTAACAGACCCTCTCAACAAGGAGACATTCTCTGTTTTACTAGGAATTTCCTTCCACACTAAGCTTATCTCAAAAGTAACTCAACTTTGTCGTTGAAAGTGTATTGTCCACAAATTTTCAATAGACTCATCAACAACTATGTGCTAAAGTATTTTCTTTATAGTACCATGACTTCAATGAAGTACAAATTCTTCTCAGTATGTTCTATCGTAACACATATAGGGTTTTTCTGAAAGCTTGACTATTAGCACCTAAGAATTGTAGGCTCAAGGATCTTCACCCTAGTAGGTATATTCCCAAGATACACTACTCCTTAGCATGTATTCCTATCCAAAAAACACATTTTCTTCTATAGTACTCACTGACATACATCTTTCTTACGTAGTACTAGCTGAAATACACTTACCTTTTGTAGTACTAGCCACAATTTACATTGCTTATATTAGGTTAAAACAATAGTTGGATAGCACAATAATATGTATTTGATGTGTCAAATACAATAAAGAGATTATCCTAATGTACCTCGAAGGTACTCAAACATATGCTTAGTAGTGAGCATAAAATACAACAGGCCTGTTTAGAGACCAACTAGCTACTCACACATAGTAGCAGCATCTGGATCCGATCCAAAATATTGTTTCTCTAAAATGGAAACCATGTGTTTTAAATCCATCATATACATCATTATACATCAAATGTGCAGTATAATGCAGAAAGAAAATATCATCTTTTCTTTCAATCGTCAACATTTGTTGACTTCAATAATCTTCTTCTATCTAGAAAATATCTTTGTGAGGTTTCCATTCTTTGTGATGTTCTTCAAGGCTTGATCAATTTCTCAGTGATTCTTCTTGTTACACTACAACACCCCAACTACCTATCTAAGAGGTTTAGTTGTTCTCTAGCAGTCTAGACTATAACTCTTCTTGAGTATAAATATTCTCTGAGACTTTGACCATGTATCTTCTCATGTGGATTCTCTCCATAAGGTATTACAACCCATGCCTTCTTAAGTCATGTACCAGGAGTAACTGGTGGGGAATTTATCTGTTTCTTCATGTGAAGACAAATCAATACTCCCTCTTAAATTTAAAGAGTTTTTATATACCAAGCTTGTCCCAAAAAAAGGCTTAGTGAGAATGTTGGCAATGTTTCTTATCTTTGGATATGTACCATGTCTCAGATATAACTGGGAACCTCATAAATCTTTACTGCATTACAACATGCTTTATCTGGAGTAACATATTTGATATTCCTTGTTCAATGCACTAGTGAGAATCCATATATCTTTGAAACTTTATTTCACTGACCGAGACAGATCCGAGTCCACATAGACTTGTACCAAGTGGGTAGCACAACACAAGATTTGTACATGTCTATGTACATAATGTAAACATATAATTGATCCTAGGACCTGTAACTAACCAAATACATATAAAATGACTTGAGATCCTCCAAATATGAAATAAGAATTATAAAATTTCATATTTATCTTCTTGAAACTCTTCAGTCTCTTTTAGTGCACATTTTCCTTAGCTTAGGAAAGTCTTTATCTGGTGACTTCCACACCACTAATCATAAGAATCATATCAATATTCTTGAATACAGTTCTCAGCTTCTGAATATGATCATCATGTAGGTCTCCTCTTAAAAGAATATACATCAACCAGTTTTACTAGTTTCTTTAGGATCTAGAAAATCTAGCTACTCCCTCTCACCATCAAGATGTCAGAATGATAATATGGGTCCTCCATCACGGATACTTCATTCTCATATATGTTTGAAGCTCTTATTGACACATGAATGTAAATAAGATAATTTAATCCCGCTCTCTTTCAGGATCAGCGATTGAAATTACTCCTCATTCAATACATGTCATTTTTACTTTAGGTCAGGGAATATAGTTTTCCCTACAAGACAAATTCATTCAAGTTATTTGCAACCTTGCATAATCTAGTCATTTCAATAAAATTACAAATAACAAATACTGACATGAAAAACATTTTAACCAATGTTTCAGTATAACCATATCTCATGAATATTAATCGCATGAATACTTCAATGTATTTGCAATGGTTCATCTAGTTATGCACATATTAAATCATTATTTTGACATAACCCCATTCATATTTTATGTAATGTTTTGTGGTTCTATATCAGCCTTATATTTATATCTCGTGAAGTTTTATGTGACCCCTTATTCTTCTTAACATGAGTTTTTTATTTACCAATAAATAGAAAGTGTAATATATGTTTTTAATAATGTTCATACCATAACATCATTCCTAATCCTATGAATACAGATTGTAATAAAACAAAATTTCATTTTATAAAAGCGTATGATAATCAAATAATCATGCAACCCAACATTCATATCTCATGAATCAATAATGCATGATTTATATTCATATCGTATGAAACAATCATGTATCTATATATCCATATCTTATGAATTTTGTTATTTTTCGATAAATGAAAGACAGACACATATGCTCACAATTCCTATTCTCGAGAATATGAATCTCTATATGACTATAATAAATACATTCAAATGAATATAGATCTAAATAGCATATAATAAAAAAATGCAAGTACTTGTCTTTTATTGTTTTGATTTCTCCCTCTTAATCTATGCTTCCTTGCGGAGATTACTGGTGTCCCTCGGTCTTGATCTCTTTGCAAATTTTAGTGCATGCAAGAGGTAGTGAATCTATGCATGGAGAATCTAGGTTCCATACAACTTAGAGTGAATTCTCTTATTCAGGAAAATCTTCTTCCAATGATCATCATTATCTTCTTTGAATGAGTTAGTATCTCATTACATGCAATATCTATTGAATAACGATAATATCTAATCCACAAATCCCTCGATAGTTCAACCAATTCATCTAGTTTTGTAAAGATGACCATAACAATTTTTTCTGAAAATTTCATCTTCAAAGATTCAATCATATCTCTCAACTGGTTGTGAATTTTTTAAATACATTCATTACAAAGCTAAATTAGCCCATTTTGGAAGTGGGTTTTCAAATGTTTTTTGTGATTTCTAACAGTCTGATCAGAAATTCTCCACAAAATATGTCTCTTGAAAAGTGACGGGAGTGGTGCAAATTGACTTTCCCCTTAATTCACTCTACATTGAAAAAATATGCTCACTCAATAAGGTCATGTAGGCATTTAGTCCATGCTCCTCAATAATGATTAACACCCTTTCCTTCCATGTGTTGAAGATGGAAGTACCTTCAAGTCGGTCTTCTAGTTGGATGGAGATCAATGGCATGGTTCCAAGATTTTTCTTAAATCCTCAAGATCATGTAGGATTTAGTTTGTGTGTGAAAAAATAATCTCCTTCGTGCCCTTTTCTGTGATACAATGTTAATGTTTTGAGTAATAATGGAGATGCTTGAACTTTAAAATTTTTATCCATGATATGTTAAGGACATATAGCAATTAACAATTCAATCACCCACAATAAATCATCCATGACACAAGATGTACCCTAGGGAAAATCCTCATAATAGAGAGGATAAAAAACCCAACAATTTTTCATAATATAATAGTTAGACTACAGAGAATGACTTTTACAACATAAGCAAATTGCCTGATAAGAGAGAATACAAAGCAAAAGAGTAGAGAGATCCATTGTTACAACTGCTATGAACTTTCCATATGCCTAGAATATTAATAGCAAGCCATAATGATTGCCATGCAAACCCTAGTGATGGTTTCACGAGAATTATCCACACATGCATTACGATTTCGAAGTTCCTTTTTTGGAATAATCAATCCATGCATTGAATCTGCATCATGGACAACTAATGTGCCATAAATTCAATCAATGATATTAACTGATAGTGAACTAAAATTGTAGTGAACTCAATCTCTAATTGAATACTGATCACTCATTTAACAAGCTAACATAAGTGTCATAGTGAAATACTTCAAGTGTCATCCTTTTAATTACTTATGTGTCTTCTCTTAGTCTCAGTAAAGTGTAAACAATTTAGTCAACTAGTCCATATTTATTTAATCATGTAGTTAACCAACATTAATTGAATCTTGTTGATTGATGAACGTTGATCTCTTCTTTACTTAACTGAATGATTATCATTAATAGTTCAATTGATGCTTTAACTAAAGCACCGATTGAGGCATCTTTAACTGAAGCTTTATGACTTGAGTTCACTTAGTCATCTACATGGGAAATTCAAATTATCTTTCTCTCATAATCTCTTTATTGCTTATCTCTTTATCTCACTACATGGTCTATGTTTAATCATCTATCATATCATATTATACTCAGAATATTTTTTACATATATTGATGGTCATATATTACCCCGGACCATATAGTCATATGATAAAGTAATTCACTCTTAATGTGATCAATATCTAGAGGATAATTAATAGATTTATCCATCTCGAATGACCATGGTTAGTAATAAATCACATAGTATAACCTCATGAATTGATACTAAACAAGTCTCTAGTCTTGATACAACATAAGACCATCTCCAGTTAAGAAGATCCATCTCATAGGGTACCATCTATGAGAATAATTTTACTTGATAGAACACATGTCTAGACTTGATACAACACAAGTTTCTAGTCTTGATACAACACAAGACTATTCTTGATACAAGACAAGAATCCAATCTTGATACAACACATGATTCCAATCTTGATACAACACAAGATCACAGTACAGGAATACCACCTCAATACATGAGGACATAGAAAAGAATTTATCCAACACGATGTCTTTACTTGATACCACACAAGTCCTTAACTTGATACAACATAAGTTTATGACCTTATACAACTCAAGTTTGTGACTTTATACCACACAAGTACTTAACTTGATACAACACAAGTTTTTGACTTGATACCACACAAGTCTGGAGAATGACTCTTGATGTTGTACATTTAACAATAATGAAGGCCTCCTAGGGGTTGAGTTGCTTATCGTGGTCCACCCATAAATGGAGTTGAATGGTTTCTTAATGTTGGTTTTGATTCTTCTCCACATGTGTTCAAGTGTGCCTGTTTTTTCTATATCCTTCTATTCCTTTCCTCCCAGGATTCCCATAGAAGGAAGGATGGAAATAGGTTCCATATTCTATTGTGTAAGGGGATAGAAAAAATATGTCGCTTCCAATTGATAAGAATGTTATTAATGCTTGAACGATCTCTTTTTGTGGTGCAGAAAAGAGCTATCCCTTTATCCACCTGTAAATGCACAGACATTGAAAAGGTGTTCCTTATATTCCTCATCATTAAAGTAGATATAGGAACATGAGAAACATGAGAACCCTCTTTTTTACAGATTGTCCCAGGTGAAGTTCCTATCTTGGACCAGAATTTAGAGGAAGGTGGCCAGCTTTGGCCAAATATTTGTGGTGCACATTTGGGTACAAATTTGTTCATTTAGAATAACGTTATGTCCTACTACAATTGTAGAACCCTCTTTGATGGTGAAAATTCCCCTTGGTAGGTTCCCCTGGTGCAGTTTATCTTCATCATTCTTTATTTTTATCATTCTAGTCTAAATCTCATTAATGAAAGGACAAATAAGTTCTCGCAAGGGTAGGAGGGGCTATATTTCCATTGGAAACTAGTGCCGTCATTCTCAATCTTCATTCTCCCAATCCAAAAAGTGGTGGACCTTTTATAAGTTAATCCTTCCCATAGATTCCTGATAATTTTTATTAGGGTATAAGTGATCCAACCTTTTAGCTTGTTGCCAAGAATCCTCCCAAGAAAGTGTCATGGCACCATTATGTATTTTACAGGAGTTATGGTCCTAAATTAACTTATGGTTTTCCCATGCTAAGTTCCATATGAATTATACAGGTACCTAATCATTGAAGTGTATGAGATATTCTTCGTGTGTACCTAGTGCATATTTGGATTTCCATAACACTCCCCAGGGTTCCTGATTATGGGTGATCCAATTGAACCAAATATTGGATCCCATTACCCCATTGATCATTCAAGGGTCTCACAAACTGAGTCCACCCATAAACTTAGGATTGCATACTTCCTTCCAGCTTACAAGATTCCATTTCCATTGATGATCACTGCTTCCCCAAGGGAATTTTATTTGAATATTTCTAATTTTTTAAGGACAATATTTGGGGTGCTAGAATAGAGAAAAGATAAAGGGGCATGGATTTAAGGACATACTTTACTAGGATAAGTCATCCATCAATATTGAGAGAGTCAAATGATTGGATTGAGAGTCGTTTGTTGAGGAGGTCTAAGAGATATTCCAAATTGTCCTATTGGAGAGGCTTATCTAGGAGGGGTTCTCCTAAATACTTTGTATGTTAAGATCATATTTGAAATCGATGAAGCTTCATAATAAAACATTGGATAAGTAGGGGGTGTTGAAGAATAAATGTTTGCATTTAATCTTGTTGATGGTAGCTATAGAATCCTTGTTGAAATTATCCAGAATACATTTGAATATCTTGTCTACTTTATATGAGGGACAATCCATGAGAAGAGTGTCATCCAAAAATTGTTGGTGCAAACACGCTGGAGAGCTCCTGTGAATATTAAAGACTTTGAGATGATGGGATCTGAGTTCAACTGGAATGGTTTTGTCCATACCCTCTATAATCAAGATGAAAATTAAGGGAGAAAGGATATCGTTAATGAATTCCCATTGATGGGAGGAATGGAGTAGTGTGAGATCCATTCATGAGGATGGAGAAAAAGGCCAAGGAGATGAGGGAAATATTTTAGGCTATCGAATTTTTTTCAAAACCAAAACACTGAAGGATTTTGGTGATGTAGTTCCAGTTGAGTTGATCAAAGGGCTTAGGAATGTCTAGTTTCATGAGTATCCCTGTATTTTTAATTGTTTTAAGAGAGTGTATGACTTCATTATCAAAGGTGATTCCATCAAATATTATTTGACCCTCTAAGTAACCAAATTGCTTTGAGGAAACCCAAATGGGGAGGATGGGATTAAGACCATTCAATATGAATTTGGTAATAATTTTGTAGATAACATTGCAGAGAGTGATGGATCTGATTTTGTATGGAGAGGTGGGGTTATTGAATTTGGGAATGAGGGTGATAAAGGTAGAATTTCAATTAGATATAATTATAGAGCTTTGATGGGATCTTTCTATAATTTCCCAAACCTCCTCCTTGATGATATCCTAGGAGGAATGTTATAGCGGATTTCACCACACTAGGTGAATCACACATTGTATGGCCTTACCCTGTCTCGTTGCAGAGTCATTAGCCCCTATGGACTACTTTTTGTCTTTTGATGTGTCCTTGATCATCCCTAAAAACATAAGAAAAGTGATATACGCAGCTTTTACCCCGATAACCGCGTACATACATGGATATGACCCCTATAGTCGCGTACATCGGGATGTGTGGATAATCCAAATCCTTTTGGAGTTTTCCTTGACTTGGATCCGACTCATATGACTCCTGGCCTTCCATATGCCTCGATATCACACGGATTCGACCTTTCAGTATCCCTTTGAAAATATATATAAGGAACCCCTTGAGACATTGAAAGCATAAGAGAGAATTGAGAGTAACGAAACTATAGTCCATTGTTGCCAAAACTTATGCTTGAGTCTGCATCCCTTTGTCCCTTGGAGCACTGTTGTGTTCTTCCCAAGCTTTCCTTTCACTAGTGATCTTGCTATCTGAGTGATGGAGGATTGAGGTGGTGGAGGCCCAAGTGGGGGATTCAGTTTCTCCGGTTCGCAGACGTGCCATCAGAGGTTGTCACTTGTAATCTCTGATTCATATTAATAGAAATATCTTTTCCTGTCCAGTAATGTGTATTTGAATGAATATTGTATCCATTGGAATATGTCAAATGCTTTTACATTATCGATTATAAATGCTAGAATAGATCTAACACCATGATATATAGTATGCTTGTATTGTTTACTTATTGTTGAGGAATTATTATATCAATTCAAGCTGAAGATTGAAAAGCTCAACAGGGATCTACTTCAACCATCCAGAATAAGGTACGAGGTTTGATCCTTTAGTGTTAGACATCTTATTTCTATTGCATATTGGGAAATATTGATTTCTGGAGTCTAGCTATCTGTTGTGGTACCCCGAGCCATAGGAATTTATCTCCGTAACAGAATTGGCGACTTTGCTGGGGACGTTCCTTGTTTTTATTTGGGGTTTGTGGGCACAATGGGCTTGATATTATTGATTTGCTCTCTATTTCTCTCTGTTTCTGTGTCGCATTTTATAGTATCTTTGTCCATTGACACTCCCCTTTATTGGTTTGGCCTTGGCCTTCTTTTTACCACTGCCTTCTCTGTATATGCGGGTTTTTGGACAAAGTCGCGTACATACATAGATTTTTGCCCAGAATTCGCGTACATATGCATCTGTTCTTTATACAGTCGCGTACATCCTCCCTTTTGGTGAGTCTGATGTTGTGGGAAGTTGCTGGGTGGGTTGTGAGTGTGGTTGGTTCTTCCTTGGGTCTGATGTTGTCTGTTGGATGCTTCTTTTGTGACCAAAGACTGCTCTTTCATTGATTTTTCTTTGAAAGTAGTTTTAGTCATTTATCCTTTTTTGTTTTTCCATTAGTGCATTACTCTTTTTGTCTTGGTGTCTTGTTGGGCTTGTCTTTTATACTTGCTATAGAAACTGAGAGTTTTAGATGACTTTTATTCATTTTTCATTCTTTTATATTGAAAAATACAAAGTAGTTGCACTCTTAGTTGCATCTTAGATATGGATTTGAGGAGGTACTTGCATTGGATTGCTTGGATGAGAGTTGTGTTTAGGCTTTCATATAGGAAGGAATGCATTGGAATTCGAAAAGGAATATATATTTATGCATCTCATGTAGTGGCATACCCTATTTTTCATTTGACAAAGATTGCACTTAGCATTGTTTATTATGGTGTGCACTTTTATTTCACTACTGAGTCTTCATATCACTAGTTGCACGGCCATTTCCCTTTGACAGCCAACTAAAATCAACGCTAATTAAAATGAACTACACTATTTTCTTTTCTAGGGTGCACCAACAAGCTTAGGTTTTAGGATCTTGGAATAGTTCATTGTAAGTCAATTCTCCAAGATCACTAAACAACGACATCTAGGTGTCTGTCCAGGGAGTGTGTGAAATCCTTGGTATAACCATCATTCTCAGGACCCTCCTCTCAAATGGGAGTTAAGCACGAGGCAGTGTGAGCGGTTATTGATTGGGATGACCCCTAGTCATAACTGAGTAGCACCGGAGATATTTCCAGGATTGTATTCGTATCTGGGGGCTCTTTCGAGAGTTTTGGGCTTTGCTACCCTGCCCATACGGTCAATCCTGCCTATGACTGTCCACCTGAGCTTTGATTATATTGAGGTGACCTTAGTGAACTTACCTAGGATATCGAGGGGGTACTTGTAGAGGTTATTCTGCAGGTGTCCTGGCCAGGTAGGGGTCGGACAGCACAGTCGCTTTATGCGTTGAAGCTGAGGGCCACTATAATTGGTTACGTACCTCCGCTTGTAGTGTATGGGAGTTTCGTGCCTCTCCTATGGGAGACATACTTGCTGCATGCGGGAGCTCACATATCCCCCCCTTGGTTTGCTTCTATTTTGGTTGTATATTTTCTTAGGAGTGTGCTCTTTGTGCGCTAGTTGGCCTTTGGGATCGTGGTTACTTGAGTATATTTATGCTCTCTTGAGTTTGGGTCCTTTTATTTTCGTCATGCCTAGTATCCTATCACCCGTCCTTGGTCCTAGTACGGACCCTGGTGTTAGACTTGGGGGCATCACAGCCCCTTACCGTGCTTATAGATTTGGGAATGGTCATCTTCCATCCTCTACTCCATTTGTGGAGGATTTTTTCCTTCGCTCGGTCTTTACACCAATGGTCACCCTCATGGGGTGGTAGTGTATGCGTGAACGTTGGGTCTACACCTTAGTTTTTTTTTTATGTCTCATCGTTCACTGCATTGTTTCCTTTGGGTGCTGTTGTCATGGTCATTCCTCCCTATATCCTATAGTTTGGATTCTTTATTGACTATTGTGAGTTGTTTTGGTCTAATATGGTTGTCATGTAGGATCCAGTTTTTGTACACTCTCTCCGAGGTTTCGACCCATTCGTGCCTATCACAGGTATTAAGTCTGAACTGGCATATAGGTTAGGATTTCACATCCACTTGCACTTATGCATTGCCTTTTGACCGTTCCATCTTAACCTTAGGTACGAACCCATTCCATGGAACCACAGAACCTTCATGCTGCTGTTAGAAATGGTACTATGTGAATGGTAGAGCTTTCCTTTACATGGGTGCCCTGGTTAGCTCCCTTTTGCATTTTGGTACCCATGCTGTGAGTCCTCTCTTAGGTCCAGGAGTCCATTGTATAGTATTGCCATGACGTTTTGCAAGAGCCTCATACTCCTCTTGACCTTATGCTGGCCTTTTTCCCTCCGGACTCTCCTTATGTCAAGTTGTGAATTCATTATCATGAGCTTTTCCTGCCTTATTGAGCTTTATGTCAGCTCCCCTGACATTGCGTTTCAGCCATATAGCCCAAGCTTGTCTCATATCTAGCCATGCAGAGCCATTTTTATATCCTTCGCAGCTTGATTCCCTTTTTACCGGGAGGGGATTTTCCCCCGAGTGTCGATATCCTACACATGTATCCTTGCATTGAGCATAGGTATGTTCCACTGCTTGGAACTAGTTTGTTTTCCCTTATGACACTCGTCTCCTCCTAGTTTGTAACTATAAAGCTAGTTTATTCTTTTTTCAATCTTTTCAAATAACCGAAAAAGTCCAAAAAAATAAAAAAACCAAAAAGCCAGACAAAAAAAGATATTATCTTTGGCAGCTGTCGAGATGTGTCGCCTTCGAACAGAGCACTATATATCACATCCATTGGTTGGGTTATAGTTTGACTTTAGGAGCTGTACTCGTTTATCTGAGTTTATCTCCACCGACTGGTTAAGCTTCCAGTCCTTATGGAGCCTCTATTGATGCCTCCTGCATCATAGAGATGTCCCATTTTGTATATCGAGTCTATGCTACCTTCATTCAGCCACCATACACCGTTATGCTCTTGTTCGAAGGAAGTTGAAACCTGAGTCGACCATTCCTCAGTTATCTTGACTTTGCATGTCGGCCATTCCCGGTACTGTTACTGGTTCGTGCACCTTATGATCGAGTCATTCCACATTATATAGCCTTGCTGAGTACCTCGTGTTGGATGATGGGGGATGCCCTAATGCCCTCCTTCCAGCAGATTTCATCCCATCGACTTCAAATCATTTATTCTGGGATTGGAATCTAGAGTCATTTTGAGTGCCTTGAGACTTGCAGTCATCAGTGGCAGGTTCTCTCGCCATCGATAGTTTTGGGAATACATCAATGTCCCCTGATCGATGGATTCTATCAAGTGTTTGACCTCAACACATTTATTCACACTTATTAGTTTGCACTCTTGTACCTTGATTCCCATTTTCATTATCGGTGGGTGATCTCGCGTCTGTTAACGGTATACATCAATGACCGGTAATCAGACGATGGAATACTATGTTCGACCTCGACACCTCTATTCGCATAGTAGGACATGTACTCGTACCGGTGTGTGTAGAAGACCTTCCAGATTGGTGGCATCCATTATATGCTACCTCCTTGATCGTGCCAATGTTCATGAGATTTCATCTCTCGTGACTTGTTCCAGTATATGTCAGACATTTCCAACCACTATGGAGATCTCGATCTATTGTATATCTTCAGCCTTTGTGGAGATCATGGTCCTTTGTATATCTTCATCATGGAGATTCTGATCTATGTATATTGTACGTGGAAATGACCACATCTATGTTATCATTTTTCATGCCTATTCATGGCCATTGTACTCTTATGTATCAGGGACTGCTATATGTATTTGCAGTTATATGTAGAGTTGTATTATGGTACTATGCTGATTGGGTGGCTGGTCTTCAATTTGGGTACCTTCATCACTCCACTTCTGGGATGGACTTATAATGTATTTAGGCCATCGTATAACCCCTCTGATATCATACATTAGGGGGCATCTGTTATAGCAGATTTCACCACACTAGGTGAATCACACATTGTATGGCCTTCCCCTGTCCCGCTGCAGACTCATTAGCCCCTATGGACTACTTTTTGTCTTTTGATGTCTCCTTGATCATCCCTAAAAACATAAGAAAAGTGATATACGCGGCTTTTACCCCGATAACCGCGTACATACACGGATATGACCCCTATAGTCGCGTACATCGGGATGTGTGCATAATCCAAATCCTTTTGGAGTTTTCCTTGACTTGGATCCGACTCATATGACTCCTGGCCTTCCATATGCCTCAAGATCGCACGAATTTGACCTTTCAGTATCCCTTTGAAAAGCTATATAAGGAACCCCTTGAGACATTGAAATCATAAGAGAGAATTGAGAGTAATGAAACTATAGTCCATTGTTGCCAGAACTTATGCTTGAGTCTGCATCCCTTTGTCCCTTGGAGCACTGTTGTGTTCTTCCCAAGATTGCCTTTCACTAGTGAGCTTGCTATCTAAGTGATGGAGGATTGAGGTGGTGGAGGCCCAAGTGGGGGATTCAGTTTCTTCGGTTCGCAGACGTGCCGTCAGAGGTTGTCACTTGTAATCTCTTATTCATATTAATAGAAATATCTTTTCCTGTCCAGTAATGTGTATTTGAAGGAATATTGTATCCATTGGAATATGTCAAATGCTTTTACATTATGGATTATATATGCTAGAATAGATCTAACACCATGATATATAGTATGCTTGTATTGTTTACTTATTGTTGAGGAAGTATTATATCAATTCAAGCTGAAGATTGAAAAGCTCAACGGGGATCTACTTCAACCGTCCAGAATAAGGTACGAGGTTCAATCCTTTAGTGTTAGACATCTTATTTCTATTGCATATTGGGAAAGATTGATTTCTGGAGTCTAGCTGTCTATTGTGGTACCCCAAGCCATAGAAATTTCTCTTTGTAACAAGGAATGAAATAATTTAGTGGTAAAATATTATTTTCCATGGGATATACCTACTTGCATGGATTTTGTGTCCATCTCAACCTATTCCAAAGTGATATTTGTCACATGCCCCAATTTGCAAAACATTTTTATGTTTTAAGAAACATTATGTTACATTTTATGTTAAAGTTTGTAATTAATGACCAAGTGGAGTCAAGGATAATTTAATGTAATTGCATAATATTTTATTAATAAATAATTGAAAGATGAGAGAATAGCTTAGGGAAGCTGTTAAATGAGTTTTTTACTGGTCACTTGATGGAGGAGGCTGGGTTGAGAGCAAATTGACATGTGGAAGCATCCTCAAACTACTTCTATTTGTTGCAGGTGGCAACTCCCTATTTTTATGGTCATGATTCCTCAAGAAAGTGGAACAAGAGCAGGTGGTTCATTAAGTAAAAAATGACCCAAAATACCTAGGCATGCCAATAAAACTCCCCATTGAAGACAACTGGGGCTGCTCATTCTGTATTTGTGATCATTCTGAGTGAATGAAGTGCACAAGAGAATTTGATGGAGGGGACTAGCTGAAGTAAGTTTGAGTGGAAAAGTGATGAAGACCTGAACTAGTGCAGCTATTCTAAGTTGAGTTCATATTGCTGTAAGCAGAACTGAGTTACTGTTTAACACTCACTGGAGTTGCAGGGGATTTTTATACTACATCTCTCACCCAGTACTTCTACCAGGTGGACCAGGAGACAAGCTTGGGGGTCTTGAGAATTGCAGTCCAGCTCTTCTCCGGGAGTTGGTTGGGAGGAACAGGTTCCTTAAGTTGTTGTCACCTCATCTATACTTCCAGGTTTTACTTGTTTAGTTCAGTCATTTAATTATTTTCCGTATTTGGAAAGTTTTGGATTTATCAATGATATAGTATATTTCTATTTTATTTCTGTTAGGGATATATAGGCGAAATGTATATGCTGTGAAAGTTAGTAACTAGCTATATTAGAGTAAATAAGTAGATAAATTTCCAAGTTAATTGATATATAGAAATAAAATACCTAAACTATATTTTCCACACCTTTTGCAAGGTAGTACTCTAGTACATTAGGTTAGTTTATTTTCAAACAGTGGATTTAATAAAGTATGTATGCATATGCAAATGGTTATTTTCAACAGGATTTTTGTATAAAATGTTTATAGCTTTTATTTTGTACTTTTATTTAGTTAAAGTAATTTAAAAAATTAAATAAAGATAGAGGAAAGAGTCTATATATTATACACTAGTCTGTGTAACATTTTACACAGTAAAACCAGAAAAATTCTATACTATAAAACCTAATATGTAATCCTAAACAGATAATATAGAAATAGTAAATTATCTAGATTAAGTTTAACTTAGAAAAACAGTAAACCAGGTTAAACATTTACCCAGTTAGTTCACCTATGTGAAAAATGCAAACTAGGGTTAGCTAAAAAGAAATGCTAGCTCTGTAAACTTTAAAGAAGTAATAGGGTTTGTGAAATAACATATGGAGAAGAAAAGTTCTTTTCATAACTAGATAAATCTAAAATCTATCTACTTTATGCTATACAACCTTAAGCATCACTCAGACATCTGTATGGAGTCACATAATTCATATATGAATATGAATATTAATACAAATAAAAACCTAACAACATATCTACAAATTCTAAGAATATAGAAAAGAATAAATTTAATCAGCCAATAACTTCTTTTTATTTTGTTTTCTACAAAATTCATTTCTGTTTGTAATAACTAAGTTATTATAAAAAGAAAAACCTCTTGGAAAAATTTAGTAAGGTAAATACAGAAATTAAAGATATTTATATAAAATTATATTATCCAAATAGAGACATTGTTAATCAGCTTAAAGTTGTCAAAATTCCCTTAAGATTCAAATAAAACTCAACAAACATAGTCTCAACCCACGTCCTTTTTACATCACCATTTAAGGCATAAAAGCCCGAATAAAAGTACCTTAATACAAACAGAATTCACTTAAAAAAAATATCAGTTTCAGTTATAAAAACCCTTCCAAAAAGAAGTTCTGCAAGAACATCCTTTAGGTTTTTTTTTAAAACGTTAACCAAATCCTTTAATAATGGCCCAATGGCCTGTTCAAATAGAGTCACATCTTAAATTCGCTATCAAACAAAATCACTATAAATTAACCATGGCTGAAAAGGCTCAAAATTTAATTCATTAATTCACGACTATGAAAGCCCACATCTTTTCTTTACAAAACAGCCACTAGGGCTTGAAAACAAACATAGCATCTAAATTGACATGGCTGAACTGTTATACCCAAATCCTGTCACCACCATGTGATAAGACCTGTTATACTCTAAATCCTATCACCAGCATTTAGAGTGGAAACCCCATGTTGTTTGTCAATATTACATGAAAATACTCAGCACCGCACTTTCCCTGCAAACCATGAGAGGTACCTTGCTCGCACCGCCTGTATCATGTTTTCCATAAGCAGTGCCACCGCCTTTGGCCTTTTGTCCACAAGCGTTTCTTATCTAAACCACTCTATCATAAGAGGAGAAAAGCGGTACCCTAGGTAAAATGGGAAAAAGAGAATTTTCTCAAGGCTTCTAGATCATGAGCCTCATGTCCTCCTTTATCCCTATCATAGTGGGTCAGTTGAGCTCGAGATCCCCCATCATAATATCTTACAGGCCACCTCATCCACAAATCTCTCAACCATTCCTATCCATTGAGTCTTATAAATATAGGCTCATGTCTATGGTTGAGGGGAAGAACTATAGAGGTATTTTTATGCTGTTGGATTGACCACTTGGCCCAAGCCATTAGAGAGCATAGAGAGAAAAGTTGGAGCTTATGGGGATCAAGTGTTGGTATCATGGAGATGCATGTTGACACTAAGGTTTAATTGGTTGTAACCTTCTCCCTACATATTAATACAAAGTTGATTTCCATCCCACATTACTGTTGTTTTGATTTCACATGTACATGTTGTTAGATTCCTTAGTCACTAACATGGATAAGTAGATGATGTTCTGGTATATTTGATGTGTTTGCATGTTTGATCTGGTTGTAGATACACAATTTCACTATCGAAGCAACATTCCAGGTGTCTACGACATCCATGGAGGGTCTTCATCCTTTGTCGTTCACTCATTTGTTCTGGATCTGAACCATTCAGACTAGAGGAACAGCTTCTGTCCGCAGAAGGTGAAATATTCCTAGTTACAAATCTGGCAACTCCATTGGGGATTGGTACATATATTAGTTGATTTGATCTTCCTCAGTTCTTGAACTCTTGTCCAAATATAGGCTCCATATCCAACTCTCTTTAGTTAGATCTGCCATTTGACTCAGTGAATTTTGGTTTGAAACTTTTAGATCTATTCAGATCTGAATTATTTCAACTTTTTATGCTCTTTTTTACTGTCAATCCATCAATTTTTTCCTTGATCTAATCAATTTCTAACTTGATCTTTCATTCTCCTTTGTGTTTTGGATCTATTCAGGGAACCTCTCATGTGTTGTTGGAAACAAGAAGTACCACAGCCTGAACTTTGTTAGCAGTACACGGTGCCAATGCCCGAGTCTCGTTATCCAGAAGCAGTGCTCGTCCAGAACCGCTCTGTCAAGACCCCTCCAGTGTGGTGCCAGGTTGGCCCTGTTCTAGACTTTGTATTTTGATTTTTGTGTGTTTTTGGCTTACTTTTTGATGAAAATGAAGTGTATTTTTGAAAAAAAATGCTCCATTCTGCAGTCGCTTTGATTGATATAATCCTTCTGCATTCAAAGAGGGTTTGTGTTTCTTGTGTTGGAGTTTACATTATTTTATTTGCTTGAAACCTCTTGCTCCTTTCTGTATATATTATTCATTGGAATTGGAAATATACATTTCATTTTCTTGTGTATTCTTTGGTTTGTTTTGGACTTGGAATGCATGAGTGATCCATGTTGTTTTGAGTCTTTCTTTTCTTGGGGTGATTCTTGTTTCCTTTTCCATGCTGATTTTTTCAGTGCTTGGTAGGAAAGAATGGTTCTTCGTTTCCTTATCTGTTTCAAATAATTTTTTTAGTTTTCTCTCTCCTTTGCTTTATTCGCAAGCATTGTTGAACTATTTTCTTCTTGTTTTGTTCATGATTGTTATAAATTCTAGATCTTACTTTCATTAAGAAGAAATATTTGTTTTCAGCTTTGCATGCATTAGAGTTAGTTTTGTTTGGAAACGTTAGTGAAATCATCTTTCCATTAAGTTTTTATGCACCTTTTTCAAGCATGAAAAGATAGGAAACATTTTTGGTTTATTTATGTTTGATGTTCTCTAGATCTCTTTTTATTTTCCTTGAAGATTGTTGGCATGCATTGATATTTCCCTTTTCGTTTGAAAATATAGAATTGCATTTGCATTCAGGTGTGCATTTTTTGGAAGAAAAGTAAATCTCTCTCCCTCTCTTAGGTAGAATTTCTTTGAAGAGAAAAATTTGCATTATCATATAGATAAGTGTGCATCTTCTTTAAATTCAAGTTTTCACTCCATGGTTCCACCTAAACGCACAAGATTAAATTAACGGTAGTACTAGGTTAAAACTTTTAGCAATTTGAGTGATAAGTTAGAGACGTGTTTGGGCTTCGTTAAGCATAGGAGCTGTTGTTACTTGTCTGCACTACATCCTAGGAATTGCGCGGTTCTTCCACGTACCATCGGTATATCGAACGACCTTTCATGTACCCTTGAGGTATATAGAAAGGTACTTCATGTACTCGATTGTATATCGGAAGGCCTCTTGTGAATGGTTGTGCATTAGACAACACTACTGTCGATTTGAGATCCCACGTACCTTGCGTATATCAGGAGACCCTTTTAGGAATCCTCAAACCATCTGAGTTATCCTTTTGGCCTGTCCTGTGAGGTTCCTGACTCTTATCCACTCATTTCACATGTTTTCTTGTTTCTTTTAGTTTGAGTAGTACTTGCTTGTGCATGGTAGTTAGGGGGTTTTTAGAGATTTTAGAGATGGTATTCCCATCTGGGACTACCAATCAAGAGATCTATTTCCAAGGTGTACCTTTTGTATTACCTCCAAGTGAAGGTATTGGTCCTCCCTTTATTACCACTCTAAATAGTCCTGGGTTAACTATAGGATTATTGATCTCACTGTTTAATCCAGTAATTCTTGTTACACCTAATGTCTCAAATGTCACCTCTCCTCTAGGAGAGGATCAACCTCAACCTAATCCCTCTCCTTCTTCATCGGTTGTTTCTTTATCCATTTCTTCTTCTTCGCTTAACCAAAGCTCTATGGTTATTAGTCATGTGGATAAGAAGAAGAAGAAAGGGAAGGGTAAGAAGAAGAAGGATAAGAAAGAGAAAAAGAAACAACCATTAGAGGAAATTTCAACTCAAAATGGGCCTCCTAAAGAAAATTAATAAAATAATAGTTAAAATAAAAAAATAATATTTATTAATTTTGGAGGAAGAAAAGAAAAAACTACTTTTTTTGTTCGTATTTTTGACATATCTCCCTATGTTTTTACTCGAATTTTGATCAGGAGAGCTCATTGGATGTGGAACTAAATATCGCATCGAAAAAGTACCCACTCGACATACTTTGGATAGGATACGATACCCCCAAAACAAGAAATACTTGAAAAAATGTGATGATGATGTCATCATCACATTTTTTCAGGTATTTCTTGTTTTTGGGGTAGCGCGGCCCATCAAAAGTATGGCAAGTGGGTAATCGTTGGATGTGGGATTTAATTACACATCCAACCATATCTCCCGATTGAAATTTGAGTAAAAAAACAAGGAGATATGTCGAAAATATGAAAAAAAAGTAGTTTTTTTTATGACACCTATCCCCAAATTTATATTAAAAAATAGTTTAAGAGGTGCTCCCTTTTTTAATTTTAAAGGAATTTGATTGGATAATACATGATGACATGGAATTTTTATTATTTTTGGAAGGCCCATTTGAAATTGAAATTTCCTCTAATGCATCTGCTCTTGATGGTGCCTGTTCTAAGAGAACACTCGGAAAACCCAAGTTCCCTTGTAAGCTTTGCAAGGGGGGCCACCTTCTTAAGGAGTGTCCCGATCTCTCCCGTGTACAAGAAGAGTGGTATAAAATGTCCAAACCATCTATGTCATCAACCTCTAATCATCATGTTGACGATACTCCCTCAATCGGTGACCCATTGGTAAGAGTTCATAAGGGTAAAGTCTTGTATCCTTGTTTGATATGTAAGGCTATGCATAGGACTTTTATTTTTCCAAGCATGGATGGAGCTTCACATTGGTTGGAAAATATTACTGATCATCAATAGGTGATTCCAACAAGTGATATTAAGTTATCCCTTGATTCGTTGCTGGTTGACCAAGTGATCAATTCAGTTTCATCTATAATTGATCCCACTCTTCCTTCAAAGAGTGAAGTGGTCGAGTCGATGTCATTTCCACCCAATCCCGCTCTTTCATTAGAGAGTGTTAAGACTAAAGTAGTCTCTTTGACCAAATATTCATCTTGTTCTTCTCTTCCATTAGAGAATGAACCGAAACCTACTGAATTTTTTATGCTTCGTTCTGATTATTCTCGACAAGAGGAAATTTTTTCTGTTTCAACAGAACCCTCTCCAAGTAATGAGGTTATTTCCTTTGACTGGAGTAACCTAACAGAGTATCGTCTTCATTCGAGTGTTCCTTTCCAGATAGTTGTGAATGTTACTACTAGGAGGATTCTTTTCACTATTGTTGACGAATGGGCTTCTGTTAGTATTCTATCCTCAACCGCTTGGAAAGCTTTAGGTTCACCTCAGCTTGTGCCATCCACCAATCAGATACTGGATTTTAATCAAAGACCTACTGTACCTTTAGGGAAACTTCCTTATTTACCTATTACATTAGGAGGGAAAATTGTCTGCATTGATGTTATGGTGGTCCAAGGTCCTTTAGATTTCAATCTGCTCCTTGGATGTGAATATGTTTATGCCATGAAGGCTGTTGTGTCCACACTCTTTAGAGTTATGAATTTTCCCCATGTTGGGAATATTGTGACCATTTATCAGCTTTCTTTTGTTACACCTCACCATCGCATTACTCCTATTAATGAGACTGCCCTGAATGTGCCACATGTTCTTGTGGTTCCTTCCCCTTCTTCTAGTTAGCTTATTCCCATCATAGGTAAAAAGGGGGGCATGGCTCTAGTCTATGGACATCATAATGGAGCAAAGCCTCTAGATTTTATGAAATGGGGGCAACCTACCAACCTATGGATATCATGTTGGGTAGGAGCAGGTTTGAGAGCATAGTTTACTTTTGGTTTCAAGCTCGTTAAAAAATAAAACCACTCCTCAAGCATAGTTTACCTTTAGGTTTCAAGATTGCATAAAAACGAAACCATGTCTGCGAGCATAGTTCCCATTCTGTGTCAAGCTCATTAAAAAATGAAACAGATGCCTATGAGCAAAGTTCCCATTCTATTTCAAGCTCGTTAAAAAATGAAATGGATCTCCTCAAGCATAGTTTACCTCTTGGCTTCAAGCTTGCATAAAAATGAAATCATTCTTGAGCATAGTTCATTTTCTATTTCAAGCTCGTTAAAAAATGAAGTAGCTTTCCTTAAGAATAGTTTACCTTTTGGTTTCAAGCTTGCATAAAAATGAAACCATGCTCCAAGCATAGTTACCTTCCATTTCAAGCTTGTGTAAAAATGAAACAGATCCCCTTCCCTTGAGTTGATTCTTCACTTTAGTGCTAGAACTTGAACCTTCTTTTCACCTGCTTGATTCTCATTCTTCCTACCCCCCTGGTGAACATTTTCACATTAGTAACCAGGTTTTTAGGCTGGGTATGTAAGAAGAATTGTCAAATGAAACAAATCTTGGGGGCATGTCGAGCCCGTAACAACCATGATAGGGGTAATCTTTGCTAGCAATCATGCTGGGGGCAAGATTCCAACTTTTGTATATCATGTTAATGGGATTTTTCAAGCATAGTTTACCCATTGGTTTCGATCTTGCATAAAAATGAAACCAATCTTTGAGCATTCTTTCAACTGATCTTCGATCTCGTTAAAAACAATAAGATGGTCTTGAGATTACTTTTCATTTTTTAATGCTCTGGTAAAACATAAAAAGTGGTTTGATCTTGGTTTATTACTTTTTCATGCTCTGGATTCAAACATGAAAAAGTCTAATGGAGTCCTATTTAAACTCTTTTTAGGCTCCCTAAATATGACATCTAGGGAGGGTATTCATCCTTTTTCGTTCACTCATTTGTTCTAGATCTGAACCATTCATACCAAAGGAACAACTTATGTCCGTAGAAGGTGAAATATTCCTGGTTACACGAACCAATAACCATCAATCATGTGGCATAACCCTCCTGAAAATGCCATACAACAATTGCAAGAGAACCTCAGGTGAAACTGAGGCTTACTGGTTTGATTTCCATCATGGAAGATCTGTTGGTGGAGTCTATCAGAATCGAGCCATCGATTGAGAGCCTGTACAAATCAAAACCCCATTTGTTAAAAACACATAATTCACAAATTAATAATTTTAAATTATGCAGAAGATCTTTAAACGAAATTTGTTTCTTACCAAGAGAGTTGCGTAGCTGTTTGGACGTTGTGAGCCAACTCTAGCCTCCTTCAACATTACCACTAGCTAAGGTAGAGCACTGTAAGAAGAAATACACTCGCAGTGTTCAAGTGAGAAGTCCCAAGCCACGACGAAGTAAGGTTCAAACCCACTCTAGGGAACGAACAGTAAAAACATAGAAGCGGTTACTCACTACTAACTTCCTTTTTATAGTCAAGATCCAAGCTCACTCCATCAAAACAACTATCACCACACTATGTTAGTGAAACACACTCGCAGGGTCAAATTTATTAACAGGAGCGATGATTATGAAGCTAGGGTAATAGTTTCGAAGAGTATCACACCGATTCAATCCAAAAATTTCATAAAACTCTTACACAGTGAGGGAAAGACTCTGGCTAATAAGCATACACTCAATGGAGTGA
Organism: Pseudotsuga menziesii; assembly: GCA_001517045.1. NCBI lineage: Eukaryota > Viridiplantae > Streptophyta > Pinopsida > Pinales > Pinaceae > Pseudotsuga > Pseudotsuga menziesii. Next base: position 35,198 of record LPNX010445993.1, read on the forward strand.
TAGTAAGCCATGTGGCTGTGAGATTGTGGCTTCCCACTCAACAACACTGGAAAACAAAGAACTAAACTGCTATTGTAGGTTAAGGACAAGCCTTTTCTTTTCCTCCAAAGTCAACTAAACCCTAATCATTGAACACCAACCACGTGTCCTCCAATTTAATCGCAAGATTTTGGGTTTCATAATATAGTTTTAAACTCTCATTTAAACTACACAAATCATTTGTTTAAAAGTCAAAACCTTATGGTATTATTGCTTGGTATCATTATCCTCATTTTTGTTTTTCTTTGTTTACATAAACCAAAGCCTTTGTGTTGAGAGGTATTCATTTACACTAGGGTTTTAAAATAAACTAAAAATACAAATGTATAGGAAACACTGGAGGGTACAAAAATAAAATAATGTGTATATTCTCTATCATTTTAATTAATGTTTAGTATTGTTGTAGAAAAATACAAAAACAATGGAGGACAAACCATTATATATATGAATACTTGAACTATACAGATTATTTAGCTAGTGTTACAGCTAATTTTACCACACATGGTTGATCACACTTTTAGGGCCTTTCATGTCCCTCTGCAGACTCTTTGGACCCCATGGACTATTTTTGTACCTTTGATGTTTCCAAGATCATCCCTAAAAACACCCATTATTTGTTATACGTGAATTTTAATCACTTTCTCGCGTATATACATGGATATTACCCTTAAACCCGCATACATCAGGATGTGTGCAAAAGGCCAAATGTTTTTGGAGTTTTCCTTGATGTGGATCTGAGTCACTTGACTCTTGGCCTTCCATATGCCTTGAGATCGCTCGGATTTGACCTTCCATTACCCCATTGAAGCACTATATAAGGAACCCTTTTGATACATTGAAGAAGGAGAAATTGAAGAGTAAGAAAACTATAGTCCATCGTTGTCGTAGCTTGCTTGTACTTGAGTCTGCATCTTTTTGTCCCTTGGAGAACTTTGTGTTCTTCCCAAGCTTTCCTTTGCTTGTGATATTTCTATCGAGAGATGGAGGATTGAAGTAGTGGAGCACTCAGTTTCTCCAGTTCGCACACGTGCTGACAGAGGTTGTAACTTATGCAATCTATAATTTATTTAATAGAAATATCTTTTCTTATCCAATGATGTGCATTTAAATGAATATTGGATCCATGGATGTGTTTAATTGCTTATGTATCATTGATTATATATGCTAGAGTAGGCCTAAAACTATATCATATAGCATGCTTTCCTTGTTTACTGTTGTTGAGAGTAAATTGCTAAAGCAAGTGGGATTGGAAAAAGCTCAACGGGGATCTACTACAACAGTCCAGATTAAGGTATGTTTCGAGATCCTTTAGTGTTAGATGTTGTATATTTATCTTGCATATTGGGAAGGGATTTATTTCTGCAGTTTCTTTGTCTGTTGTGGTACACCCCAAGCCATAGGAATTTTTCTTCGTAACAAAATTGGAGACCATACTGGGGATGTTCCTAGTTTTTTTTCTTTGGGGGTATTCGGCATTCAATGTACTTGAACTACTCTGATTTCTTTGTTTCTGTGTTGGATCTGGGTGCATGTTTACCCAGTAGTATCCTGGAGAAGTAAATTTTGTCTTAGTTTGTCCATTCACCTTATTTTTCTATCTTTTTATTCCTGTACACGGGTTTGGCTTTCACAGTCGCGTGTACATGCGGGTTTTACTGGAATAGTTGCATATGTACGTAGGTTTACTGAGAACAGTCATGTATGCCTTGATTCTTTGCTTTTTGGGGAATATTAAGTGTTGTTGGGTGAGTTTGGTTGATTGTTGAGTGTTATTTGATGCTTTTGGAGTCTGTATCTCCCCTCTGTCTCTAATCAGAGACTCTTTTTTATTTGATTTTTGAAAAATGTTCTTGTCATTTCATTTTCTATTTTTTGTTTTGAGATTAGTGCATTAGGTCTATTTTACCTTGGTGCTTTGCTTAGATGTTTTTTGTTAGTGCTTGCAGAGTCTAAGGGTTGTAGAGTCATACTTTTGCTTGTTATCTCATTTAATTCAAAAATACAAAAACATTTTTCTTTTTTGCATTGTTATTCATTGTTTGCATTTTGCATTAGCATGTTACTTGCATTAGGTTTGCTTGGTGAATATTAGTCAAATTTTCATATAGGAAATGATTGCATATACATTTGAAGGAAAAAATTTGCACTTCACGTAGTAGCATACCCTATTTTTCATTCGATGTAGTGCATTTGCATTGATTGTTTGGTATCCATTTTACTTCTTGTTGTGTCATTACATCATTAGTTTCATGACCATTTACCCTCTCAGTAATAAATCCAATTAAAATCAATTCCTAATAAAATGAATTACACTCTTTTCTTTTCTAGGTTGCAGCAACAAGTCTAGGTTTTAGGGTCTTGGAATAGTTCATTGTGAGTCAATTCTCCAATACCACTAAACAAAACAATTAGGTGTCTGTCCAGGTGAGAGTGTGAAATCCTTTATATAATTAGTTTTTCTTGGGATCCTCCTCTTACAAGGGAGTTAAGCACAAGGAATTGTGAGCAGTTATGAATGGGATGACCCCTGGTTGTAACTGAGTAGCATCGGAGATATTTCCATGATTGAATTCGTATCTAGGGGTTCTTTCAATATTTTTAGGCTTTTCTACCCTTCCCATATGGTCAATCCCACATGCGACTGTCTGCCTGAGCATTGATTATATCGAGGTGACCTTAGTTGATTTACCTAGGTTATCAAGGGGGTATTTGCAGAGGTTATTCTGCAGGTGTCCTGGCCAAGTAGGGGTCAGCTAGCACAGTCGCTATATGCGTTGAAGCTGAGGGCCACTATAATTGGTTACGAACATCCACTTGTTGTGTATGGGAGTCTCAAGCCTCTCCTAGGTGATAAATACCTACTTCATTCAGGAGCTCACATATCAAGAAGGACACTCCTTTTTACTGGGATGAGCGAGCCCAATAGTCCTTTGATGCTCTTAAGAGATCCTTAGCAACAACCCCCGTGCTTATTCCACCCGACTATAGTCGTGATTTCTTGATTTTTGTGCATGTGTCCATGGAGACAGTTGGTATGGTTTTGGTTCAGGAGGATGAGGAGCTCCATTAGCATGTCATATATTATTTGAGCCGAAACCTTATAGATGCAGAACTTTGTTATTCCCATGTGGAGAAGTTAGCATTGGATACCATTCATGCAGTTCAGCATTTGAGACACTACATTCTCCTTCACCAAACCTTGGTCGTAGCTCATATCAATCCATTTCAGCTCATCCTCACTAGAAGGATGATTGGGGGAAAATACAATAAATGGATTGTCATTTTGCAAGAGTTTGATCTTGAGTTCGTTTCAGAAAAATTGAAGAAATCATTGATCTTTTCGGAGCTTATATTTTATTTTCCAAGTTTAGAGGAGGAGGAAGTTTATGAGGATACATTTGTCGATGAGCATATTTTCTTTATCTCAACTTTGGACCCTTGGTACAGAGATATCATTGTATATTTGCAAACATTGAAGGTCCCTACTCACATTTCACGGGATGAGTGATGATAATTAAGTCATGTCGCTAAGAACTACCTTATAGTGGATAACACTTTGTACCGTCGTGGGGTAGATTCCATTTTGCATCGTTGTTTAACCCATGATCAGGCTGAGGTTGTGCTGAATGATTTCCATGGAGGGGCATGTGGTGGTCATTTATCTAGGATTTCTATAGCCCAAAAAATATTGAGAGTGGTATATTTTTGGCCGTCCATCTTCAAAGATTGCATTAATGTAGTTAGGAAGTGCCAACCTTGCCAAGTGTTTGCATGCAATATACGCTCGTGTCCAACCCCGTTACATCCTATTGTCACCATCGGTCCCTTCACCAAGTGGGGGCTTGATTTTATGGATTACAACCCAACTTCGGCTGGGGGGCATCATCACATTATTGTGGTTGTCAATTACTTCAAAAAATGGGTAGAGGATATGCCCATAGTTAAATCTGATGGTGAGACAGCCGCACATTTCGTTTTCAACCAAATTATCACCCGGTTTGGCATTCCGAAAGAGCTTGTCAGTGACCATGGTAGGCACTCTCAAAATAAAATGATGGAAGAGTTGGCTTCCAAGTTAGGGTATAAGTAAGAGAATTCATCTTCTTATTACCATCAAACAAATGGACAAATTGAATCAGTGAAAAAATCACTTAAGTCTATTCTCCAATGAACCATCACACAAAGGAAGACCAATTGGAATATTATGTTGTATCCTGCTTTGTGGGCCTATAGAACCACGATTAATAATACCATTGGTTTCTCTCCATATCAGCTTGTACATGGGGTGGAGTCAGTTTTACCAGTTGAATGCGAAATCCATTCTCTGAAGCTAGCTATAGAGCTTTTACCTGACACATCCGCTTTGGAAGAGCGTTTGGTCCACTTAGAGTAGCTTGATGAGCAGCACCGAGATGCCTTAGTGGCTCTAGAGTTTAAAAAGCATCGCGTCAAGGTCCAATATGATAATTCTATCTATCCAAGGATGTTTAATGAAGGTGACTTTGTCCTTTTGTGGGATCAAGCTAAGGAACCCTTGGGGGCAGGGAAATTTAATCCCATGTGGCATGGTCCTTACGTGGTTAAACAAGTCTTAGAGAAAGTTGCTTATGAACTTGTTGATTATGAAGGGACAGCCTTGGCAGAGCCTATAAATGGGCTCTATCTCAAAAAATACTATGCATGATCTTCAGTCAGGGCTGATTGTTGTATATTATTATATAGTTTTGCATTGCATAGTTATGTTTTCTTATGGTGATCGGGTTTGCTGATTATCTTTTGTTTCTTATGGAAGATGTTGATGGAGTCTTCTATTTACATAATATTCACTGATGGTGCTAGACGCCACACTCAAAACTCAACTTCAGCTACTTGGGTGATTTATACTCCTATGGGTCAAGTATTGTCTTCAAGAAGCGTATGTTTATGTCTCTCTTCAAACAATGTTGTTGAATATAGTGCCGTCATTGAGTTATTGCATGATGCCATTTCACATGGTGTTCATTCTCTTGAGGTACGTCTTGATTCACAGTTAGTGGTTTCACAACTTAATGGCTTATATCATATTAGGGATCCGACATTATTACGAATATTCTTATGTGTTAGATTGCTAGAACAGAAATTTGAGAATATAACATACATTCATATTCTAAGAATTTTTAATCAAGTTGTTGGCTCATATTCTAACTATGTGTTAGATTGGAATTTGTTTCATAGACCATAAGCATATCACAAACATGCAATTTACACACATGTAAATATAAATAAAATCGATCATCATAAAAGTTTTTCATCAATACCCAAAAAGTGACGTCATAATACATAAGTGTCATATACAAAATTGGGGCTTCTGATCCACCAAAATATAATACACGATCATACAAAAATAGATGCTCTCAGGTCTCTAAGCCTGAGGAGGAGGGGGGTTATGATCATGATATAGCACTATGGCTCTAGCTAGCCGTCGAAATAGTTGAACCCATGGTCGTGGTACACCAACCACCTGACGCTGCATGGCATCAAGAAAGTCCTTGACTTATGCCATGGGTACCCTGTGTGTCAAGCGAACAAAGTTTGTGTGGATGCTTTGGAGCGTCTGCTCCACATCTGTACCCATGATATCATCTCCTCTTCCCTTTCATCGATGACGAGGGAAGCCTTTTGGCCATCGTGGTCCTACATCTACATATACATGACAGATTGTTACTATGTGTCATCACACCAAAAAATATGTCTTTTGAGTTAATATATTAAAAAACACAAAAAATTAAATAATTAAAAAATTAAAAAGTGGGTTTGGGATTCTTTACCTATGTCACCATAATTTGTTTCTAGTGGTAGCGGCATATCCGGATATCCCCAAAAGTCTATCCCTGCATAGGGGTAGTCGTCTATGGCAATGATCTGTCTCTGCCACCATGGAAAGAAGTCTGCTCGGTAGGGGTTAGCCACCCTACCTCCACCCAGTCTACGCATGACATTTTCCTAGCGTCGCTGGACTGGATCCTGAAATCCATGTGGAGCAATGTCCACCCTAGGTCTTAGCCTTAGCACCCACTAAGAGAAAAACATGCTCAGTATACTGTCGAACCCAAATTTCCACACCCTACCCATCTTGCAGTCACTGAGCTGTTGTTTCATGTTTCTCAATAGCGTCGTACTCCAGCCATACACTGTAGGTCGCATACACTCTAATGCATAGAACATCATTGGCCACAAGGCCTGATGGAGTGAAGCCAACCCTGTAATCCTGCCTGGTGACAAAAGTATGGCCTTTAGCCCCATGATCTGCATAGACTTTGTCGGGATTTGACTCCCAACCTTTTCCATCTTTGAAAATCAGTACACATATATGTACTCATTGATGGTCAGCCTGCCTCCTAGCCCACGAGATCAGAGGTTCACCATCTCTCCTTGTTAAGACAAACCAGTAATAAAATATATGTCCTCAACCTCAATGTTGAGCAACATCCCATCTATCTGAAATGTCTCAGATTTTGGATCCCAATAGTCCACTAGTAGTTGGAGTAGTATTGGTTTGTCCCTCAGGCTACTAAGACACCAAAACTTGTATAAGCCACATGCCCGTAATGCTTGTTGTGCCATTAGATCACCTTGCACAGCTTCCTCCACATCACCATGCTCTCTTTCCCTCCACTCTAGCACCATCCTACACAAAAGACCAAAGTTTTGATCAATTTTTACCTTTGAAAACCTTGTTTGCGGCCCTATACGCGACTGTTCTCAAAATAGGCACATATGTACACAGTTTTCGATGCTTTTTCCACATATGGCGAGCCCTATATGCAGAAAAAATCCTGATTTCTACGTGGGCCAAAATGCACAAGTATGGATGGCTCAAAAAATGAAATAGACCATGAAAATTCAAAAAACAATCATGAAAATGAAAGAGGAGGGCATGAGAATCTACCTGGATCAAACGGGGAGAGATTCTGTTGGACGATGATCCCAGAATTCGCTTCTGAAGTGATAAGATCAAATGCACTATGTTGGGTAAAAATTTCAACTGATATGAAAATTTTTAAATTTTTTACTATTTATAGAATTTTTTTTAAATTTTTACCCACTTTCTATATTTTTTGACCATTTTGGACCGTTTGAACTAATTTGATGTTGTATGAGTCCATTTTGAGTGTGGTTTGACCATGGATTTGATCCATTCGTGCCTACTACAGGTATTACTTTTAAACTGGCATATAGGTTAGGTTACACATCTATTTGCATTTTGCATAACTTTATGACCGTTTCATTTTAACCTTAGGTACAAACCCATTCCATCTTGTCACGGAACCTTCTTGATACTTTTAGAAGTGACATGTTTTGAATGACAGATCTTTACCATACATGAGTACCCTAGTTAGATCCTGTATTGCATTTGGTGCCCATGCCAACATTTCTTCTTTAGGGTGTGGGAGTCCTTTGTATAGTACCGCCATGACTTTGAGCAAGAGCTTCATACTCCTCTTGACCTTTATGATGGCCTTTCCCCCAGGACTCCCTTGTATATGTCAAGTTGTAATTGCATTATCATGAGTTTTGCTTGCCTTATTGAGCCTTATGACAGCTTCCCTGACTTTAATTATCAGCCACATAGCCCGAGCTTGTCTCATGTCTAGCCAAGTAGAGACTTTTTATATATATTTTGCAGCTTGATTCCCCATTGTTTATCGGGAGAGGAATTTCCCCCGAGTGTCGTTATCCTGCACATGTTTCCTTGCATTGAGCATAGGTATGTTCCAATGCTTGGAACTAGTTTGTTTTCCCTTTGACACTCGTCTCCTCCTATATTTGTAACTATAAATTAATTTTATTATTTTTCAAGCTTTTGAAAATATCTAAAAGGGTCCAAAAATAAAAATAAAAAAACCAAAAATCCAGACAGGAAAAGATGTTATCTTTGGTAGCAATCAAGTCATGTCGCCTTCAAAAAGAGCACTGTATATCACATCCATTGGTTGGGTTAGTAGTTTGACTTTAGGATCTGTACTCATATCTCTGATTTTATCTCCACCGATTGGTTAAGCTTCTAGTCCTTATGGAGCCTCTGTTGATGCCTCATGTGTCGCAGAGATGTCCCAGTTTTGTATATCGAGTCTATGTTGCCTACATTCAGTCACCATTCTCCTTTATGCTCTTGTTTAAAGGAAGTTGAAACTTGAGTCGGCCATTCCTCAGTTATCTTGAATTTGCATGTCATCCATTCCTGGTACTATTACTAGTTCATGCACATTTTTTCCTTACACATTATACAGCGTTGCTGAGTACCTCGTGTTGATTGATGCGGGATGCCTTAATGCCCTCCTTCTAGCAGATTCCATCCCATCGACTTCAGATCATTTATTCTGGGATAGGATTCTAGAGTTATTTGAGTGCCTTGAGACTTACAGTCATCAGTGGTAGGTTATCTCGCCATTGACAATTTTGGGAATACATCAATATCCCCTGATCGATGGAATCTTCCAATTGTTTGACCTCAACACATTTATTCGCACTTATTATATTACACTCTAGTACCTTGATTCCCATTTTCATTATCAGTGGGTGATCTCGCGTATGTTAATGGTATACATCAATGACTGGTAATCAGATGGTGGACTACTATGTTCAACCTTGACACCTTTATTCACATAGTAGGACATGTACTTGTAGTGGTTTGTGTAGAAGACTTTCCAGATTGGTGGCATTTCATATATGCTACCTCCTTGATCGTGCCAGTGTTCATGATATTTCATCTCTTGTGACTTGATTCTAGTGTATGACAGATATCCTCAACCATTACGAAGATCTTGATCCATGGTATATCTTCATCCTTCATGGAGATTCTGATCTATTATATATTGTATGTGTCGATGACCACACATGTCATAGTTTGTATATCATGCATATTCATGGCCATTGTACTCTTATGTATCCAGGACTTCTATATGTATTTGTAGTCATGTGCAGAGTTTGATTATTGTATTATACTGTAGGATGGCTAGTTCTTCCACCTGGTTCTTCATCACTCCACTTCTGGGATGGATTTATAATGTATTTCAGACATCATGTTACCCCTCTAACCTCACACATTAGGGGGCATCTGTTACAACTGATTTTACCACACATGGTTGATCACACTTTTATGGCCTTCCCTGTCCCTTTGCAGACTCTTTGGACCCCATGGAATATTTTTTTACCTTTGATGTTTCCAAGATCATCCCTAAAAACACCCATTATTTGTTGTACATGAATTTTAATGACTTTCTTGCGCATATACGCGGATATTACCCTTAAACCCATGTACATCGGGATGTGTGCAAAAGGACAAATTTTTTTGGAGTTTTCCTTGATGTGGATCTGAGTCACTTGTCTCTTGGCCTTCCATATGTTTCGATATCGCTCAGATTTGACCTTCCATTACCCCATTGAAGCACTATATAGGGAACCCTTTGGATACATTGAAGAAGGAGGAATTGAAGAGCAAGAAAACTATACCCCATTATTGTTGTACATTGCTTGTACTTGGGTATGCATCCCTTTGTCCCTTGGAGCACTTTGTGTTCTTCCCAATATTTCCTTTTCTTGTGAGGTTGCTATCGAGAGATGGAGGATTGAAGTGGTGGAGGCCCAGGTGGAGGACTCAATTTCTCCGGTTTGTAGACGTGTCGACAGAGGTTGTCACTTATGTAATCTCTAATTTAATTAATAGAAATATATTTTATTGTCCAATGATGTGCATTTAAATGAATATTGGATCCATGGATGTGTTTAATTTCTTATGTATCATTGATTATATATGCTAGAGTAGGCCTAACACTATATCATATAGCATGCTTGCCTTGTTTACTGTTGTTGAGAGTAAATTGCTAAAGAAAGTGGGATTGGAAAAAGCTCAACGGGGATCTACTATAACCGTTCGGAATAAGGTATGTTTTGAGATCCTTCAGTATTAGATGTTGTATTTCTCTTGCATATTGGGAAGGGATTGATTTATGTGGTTTCTCTATTTGTTGTGGTACACCCCAAGCCATAGGAAGTTTTCCCTGTAACAGCTAGTACTTCAACTAGTCATTGATTTATAAATACTAATATTCACCTTGATAGTAAACTCCTATAAAATTAGATTTCATATAAAAGAAAATGAAAGACTGAGACTTGGTTAAAACAAAATCATTGGATTTGAATAATTTAAATTTGGAAAGAACTTGAATGATTATAAACAGTCCTCTTTACCAAATACTAACGATAATGTGTAGTGTTGTTCATAAGTATTTTGTTTATTACATCAAACAGAGTATAAATTTACTAGGTTACTGCACTCATAATGGCAGAAGGAGATCTGTCTATAAGATACACCTTCTAGATTTAAATACAAGTTTTAATTGAAAACACAAAGTAAAAGTTATTTGAATAAGTTTTGTGACAGTAAACATAACTGAACTAGATCTAGTTTATTACGATTTTTGTTTTATGAACATTTATGCAGTTTCTAACAATTAAATATCAGTAATACCTCTTACTTGGTCAAGCTGCAAAACAAACAATTTAACTAGCATCTTATTCTATGCTAGTTGAATGATAAGCTCGACCTGGAAATACTGGTACAAAACTGCTTACTTGTTTAGAACATGTAAAAGAAGCATCACTTCAATGCATTAGCTATAAGATAAGTAAGCCCCGATCTCAACTAAAGGTCTTTCCTATTTTTTTATAAGACAGTAAAATCACACTTAGTATCATATTCAATTATAGTTTCCTTGCCTATCATTTTGAACATAACTGCTAAATTTTAACACCCGTAACATAGTACTATCAAGGTAAGCAAATAAATCATTTAGAACTAAATATTTATAATGTTATATTTTAATACTACTATTTGAAGTAACCACTAGCAGTCATTGGTCCTTAGGTAGTGACAAATATGAATATTTTATGTTACATGAAATATTTATAATTTTTACGAATTTTTGGGTTATTACATGTGGTATCAGAGCATGAGGTTCAGACACTATGCTTGAATGTGGCTCATCTTGCATAAATAAATAGTGGAATTAAAATGTGCATACTGATTTTTACTTTTGTTTTGAAATATACTTCCATAGAATTGTTTTCTGAGTTAACTGCAAGTATGGAAAGATTGGAAGAATATGCGGATGAGGAGCCCCCATTTACTAAACGAATTAATTCTAAAATAGAACCCATACAAGAAGAAATAACTAATTACTCTTTTGAATTATTACAAACAGTCAAGGAAGTAAGAATAGAGATGGAAATAGTCAAAAAGAAAAATGAGAGAATTGTGAGAACTCAGGAGGAGCTGAATCAGATTTTAATGGAAAAATTTCAGAATGAAGAAAAAGATAAATGAACAGAGTCTGAGGATATGCCTTACCAACATAAATATAAAAAGTCTAAACAGATTAAAATAGAAAGTATCTCATCCTATGAGGTTTATGGTGATCCACATAAAAATAATTATCAATATACTAATGATAGTAGCGAAGATAATCATCATACAAGAAAGAGAAAATTTAAACCTTATGAATAAATCTCTGGAGAATTCAAGAAAATTAAGCCACCAACCTTTAATAGTGAAACTAAGATGAAGAAATATTTCCAAATTTATAATTATTCTAATCAACTGAAATCTAAAATGGCTATTTACAACCTCACTGGGAAGGAAGATATTTGGTGGCAGGACCTAAAAAGAGTAAAAGGAATTAGGGAGAAGAACATTAACTAAAGTACATTTAAGAAATATTTTAAGAATAAATTTTTGTCTGAACAGTACTATGAGGAGCGGGCTAAGGAATTTTATGAATTAAAACTGGGACCAATGAACAAAAAAGAACTAAATAGTAAATTTCTAAATCTTCTTAGATATGTGCCTTACATCATGGACGAGAAGCCTAAAGTACAATAGTTTCTAAGCTGCTTACCCTTTCATATAAAAGATAGAATTGAATATGACAATCCAAAAAATTTAGATGAAGCAACGAGAAAGGCAAATTTCTATTATGAACAGAATCGCAAAAAGGAAATTATGACAAACTGGAAGGCTAAAAGAACTAATAATTTTGAGCAGAGGAAGAAAGGTTTTGTACCTAACCGTAATTTTAAAAATAATAACACACGAAATTTCCCTAATAAAAATTTCCAAGGGAACAAAGGTAACTCACAGATAAACCAAAATGGTCAAAGAAAAAAAGAATCTGTTAATAATCAGAGTAACTATACCAATAATTTTGAACGAAAGGAACTAGTAAAGTGCTGGGAATGTAATGGTCCTCATTATGCATCAGTTTGCCCCAACCGGAAGAAGACTGTTAGCAACATACATATGATACAAGAGGAGATGATTGTTGGTGATCTAGCAAGGACAATGCCCATGATCAATGCAGCACTAGAGAACAGGCATGCGGATTATCAAACTTCCATGGTGGAAGTGGAAGGTAAACTGAATCAAACCACTATATCTATTTTAATTGATCCAGGGGCTAGCTTAAGTTATATTTCTCCTGATTTAGTAGAAAAATATAAGTTATCAGTAGAAAAGTTTGCAAAGTCTTGGTTAGTCCAACTAGCTACTAGCGCAAAAAGAAAAGTGATTAGTTATGTTAAGAATTGTATTGTAAAAATGGATTAGTTTGAAACCTCTGTTAAGATTAATTTTTTACCTTTAGGTTCTTGTGATATCTTAATTGGTGTGGATCAGTTAGAACAACATAGGGTAGTCCTGAAATGTTTCAATAAAACATTTACTTGCATAAATAACGATGGATAAACAGTAAATGTAAAAGGAATCCCTAGGAAAACCACTATAAGATAGATCTCTCCTTTGCAACTTAAGAGAGTTGTTCGGAAGGGTTGTAAAGCCTTTGTTGTAACAGTAATTAATGAAGAAAATACTAATAATGAAGATAAATTAAAACTGGAAGATATTATGATCCTAAGGTAGTATTCAGAAGTATTTTCAGAATAAATTCTAGGACTGCCTCCGAAGCAGGAGTTAGACTTCACTATTGAGCGGGTACCTGGTGCAGTGCCTAGCTCAAAAGCCCCTTATCGGATGAATATATTGGAATTTAATGAACTAAATTCATAGTTAAAAGAACTTATGGATAAGAATTATATTAGACCGAGTGTGTCTTCCTGGGGAGCACCTATCATTTTTGTTAAGAAGAAGGACAAAACTCTACGATTACGTAGAGATTACCATCAACTACATAAAATGACTATCAAAAACAGATATCCGTTACCCCACATAGATGATCTATTTTATAAGCTACATGGAGCAACTATTTTCTTGAAGATTGATTTACAATCTGGTTACCACAAGTCCGAATCAAAGATGAAGACATCTTTAAAACAACTTTTAGGACCAGGTATGGTCACTATGAGTTTGTTGTTATGCCATTTGGGCTTACTAATGCCCCAATTGTTTTCATGTGTTTGATGAATAATGTAATTCATAACTACCTTGATAAGTTTGTGGTTGTATTCATTGACAACATTTTAATTTACTCAAAATCTGAAGAAGAACATAAAGATCATTTAAAGATTGTCTTACAAGAGTTATGAGAACATCAACTCTATGCAAAAATTAGTAAATATGATTTCTTTAAGGATAAAATACAATATTTGGGTCATGTAGTGACTAAAGAAGTAATTTATGTTGATCTTGAAAAGATAAAGGCAATCGAATAATGGCCAGTCCCAAAAGACATAACTGACGTACGATCATTCATGGGAATTACTGGCTATTATCGAAGATTTATTGAAGGGTTTTCAAGAATTGCAAATCCCATAACTTCTTTATAGAAGAAAGGGAATAAATTCGAGTGGATTCAAAAGTGTGAAGGTAGTTTTAAAAAGTTAAAAAAATTATTAACCACCACACCAATCTTAAGAATTGTTGATCCTAATAAAGACTTTATAGTATGTACTAATGCATGCAATGACGGTTTAGGTGGAGTTTTAACTCAGGAAGGACATGTCATTGCTTATGAGTGTAGGAAGTTGAAGGTTCATGAGAAAAATTATGCGACCTATGACTTAGAATTGGATGCTATCATACATGCCTTAAAAATGTGGCGTCATCATTTAATCGGAAAAAAGTTTGTATTAATGACAGATAATAAAGGGTTCAAATATCTGTTGGATCAACCTAACTTAAATGCTAGGCAAGCTAGGTGGCTAGCTTTCCTCAGAGTACGATTTTGAAATCCAACATATTAAAGGAAAAGAAAATAAGGTTGTTGATGCTTTAAGTAGAAATGCAAAACTGAATTTTACAATAGAAATCAAGACATATAAAACAGATTTAGAAGAACAACTAGAAGGAGGAATAAGACTAGATGGAAATTATCAAAAATTACAAGCAAAGGTAAGAGAAAATTGAATTGAAATTTTAAGTACAGGGTATAGTTAAATGAAAAAGGATTATTATTATATAAATATAGACTATGAGTACTTAATGTACCTAAGAGTAAGTTGTTGATTTTAAACAAAATTCATAAGACTCCTTATTCAAGACATCCTGGTTATTAGGAAACTATAACCATGCTAAGAAAGGATTATTTCTGGCCAAACATGAAAAATGAATTGGAAGAATACATTCCTAAGTGCTTTGAATGTCGGCAAGTAAAGACTGAACACCAACATCCAGATGGGTTACTTCAGGCATTACCTATTCCTAGATGGAAGTGGGAGATAATCAGCCTTGATTTTATCACACGACTACCTAGAAATAAAAATTTGAATGACTCAATAATGGTAGTTGTCGATAAATTAAGCAAGGCAGCTCATTTTATACCCGTAAAAACTACTTATAAAGCTGCGAATATTGCTAATATTTTCCTAAAACAAATTTTTCGTTTACATGAAATACCAAAGGTAATAATTTCAGACAAAGACCCTAAGTTTACGGGTAATTTTTGGAAGTCTTTAATTAAGGGACTAAATACTACATTAAATTTCAGTACCTCTTTCCATCCTCAGACAGATGGACAAACTGAAAGAGTGAATCGGGTATTGGAATATCTTCTCATAATGTATGTAAAAGAACAGCCATGTAAATGGGAAGATTACTTACACTTGGTAGATTTTGCTTACAATAATCACTACCAAGCCTCAGTGAGATATAGTCCTTTTGAAATTTTGTATGGAAGGAAGTGCAATACCCCCATCTCATGGAGTAATCCAGTTGACAGGCTAGTAATAGGACCTGAATTATTAAAAGAGATGGAGTTAATTGTAAGACAGGTGCAATGTAACTTGAAAGTTGCACAAGATCGACAAAAAATTCAAGCAGATCTTAAATGAACTCAAAAAGAGTTTCAGGTAGGTGAACATGTCTTTATTAAGGTGAGACCTAAAAAGAGTTCTCTAAGATTAGGAAGTTGTGCTAAGTTAGCACCCTGATATTGTGGACCTTTTAAAATACTGTCCAGAATAGGAAAGGTAGCATATCAGTTAGCTTTACAACCAAACCTAAAGGTTCATAATGTTTTTCATATTTCTATGTTAAAAAAATATGTACATGATGCTACTCATGTTATTAAGTGGAATGATGCGCAGGTGGAGCCCGAAGGAGATTTTCTGGTGGAACCAGATTGTATCATCTAAAGGAGGGATATCTTGCTTTGGAATCACACCATTGTTCAGGTGAAGGTGCAATGGAAGAAACTTATTCTAGAAGAAGCCACCTGGGAATTGGAAAGTCATATGTGGGATGCATATCCAATTCTGTTTTAGGGAAATTCTCAGGACGAAGAATAAATAACATTGAGGATGATGTTATAAATTAAGGGGGTGTGTATGTCACATGCCCCAATTTGCAAAACATTTTTATGTTTTAAGAAACATTATGTTACATTTTATGTTAAAGTTTGTAATTAATGACCAAGTGGGGTCAAGGATAATATAATGTAATTGGAGAATATTTTATTAATAAATAATTGAAAGATGAGACAACGGCTTGGGGAAGCTGTTAAATGAGTGTTTTACTGGTCACTTGATGGAGGAGGCTAGGTTGAGAGTAGATTTATATGTGGCAGCATCCTCAAACTACTTCTAGCTGTTGCAGGTGGCAACTTCCCTATTTTTGTGGTCATGATTCCCCAAGAAAGTGGAACAAGAGCAGGTGGCTCATTAAGTAAAAATTGACCCAAAAGACCTACGCATACTAATAAAACTTTGCATTGAAGACTATAGTGAGAATTTCTCCTCACTACAGGAGAAGGAATGGCTCCCTTGTGCCTATAGGGCACAATGGTAGGTTCCTACTCTTAGAAAATAGGAAAAAATGGAATGGAAATGCAAATAAACAGAGCTGCAAATTAAACTAAGCTAAGCTAAACACAAATAAGCAAATGGAAGCTACTGTAAACTAGATCTAAGAACTAATAACAAAACATAAATGGAGAGATGAAGCCCTTGTGAACCCCTCTGTAGAAAACGGGTTAGGGTTCCGCCTCCTTGAAACCTGCAAACAACCTAAGCTACTACAATGGAAAACCTGCAAATAATGTTAATGAAAAACCTACAAATAGATATGAGGGTTAGAAAGCAAAACAAATAAACAACCATGAAAATAAATTTTACCTCGCTTAGATGGAAATGGGCCACCATGCCCTAGCTCATGGGAGCACCTCTCTCTTGGTTTGGAAGCAATGGCTTGATGAGATGGAAATGGAGGAGAGGGAGAGTGGGTGGTTTGAGAGAAAAAGGTCTCAAAGCATCCACGGGAAGCATAACAATAGGCAAGTGAGGAGTGTTTTGAGAGTGACCTCCCACCCTCCTTTTATAGTTTTTCCAAGGAATTTTAGGGTTTTAAGCCCTTGGTTAGGGCTTTAGCTCCTTTTTTAGGCCTTTAGCCCCCTTTTCCCTAACTTTAGCCCCTTTTAGGGTTTTAGCCCCTTTTTGAGGGCTTTAGCTCCTAGGGGGCTATTTTGGGATCCTTTTGGGGGTTTTTAGCCCTTTTCTTCATCCTTGGGCTCTTCTAGAGGTGTTGGGGTCAAATGGAAGGTCTTATGGAGTGAAATGAGTGTTGTGATATGGTGTCCTTAGGTGGCATAGGCCATAGAGAGATATGTAGGGGGATTTTTGGGTTAACATATTGCCCCCTTATGTGTGAGGGCAGGAGCTCAACATATGACCGACGGACATCATAGGATTTGTTGTAGAGAGGTGGTGCTTCCAGGGCAGGGGAATGGTGGCTTTTGGTTTTTGTATTAATTTGGTTCCCATCAATAGGTGAGATAGAATAAATGTGTGACATGTATATGGATGAGGCAGGAATTCCCATGCTCATGACAATGTCAAAAGAATCATTTGATCTATGCTCTAAAATACAAGAGCCGATCATATACAACTGATGTTACAATGCTGGTTGCCTCTATGTGAGGCTGAATACAGCACTGATCTGGTACATTGGACCCATGGCATTCTCATGGAATGCTATATCTTCATGACTGATGGTCTGCTGGATCTGGTACATAGCTGTGTGGACTCACTGATTGAGAGTCAGAGTCTCTGTGGTACAAGTATGCTGCATCAATCATAAAGGTATATCGAAGCACTACTGGGGCTTCTGATCACTATCTCCAATGCAACCCGAAAATCACAAGGGACATAACCTATTTAGGTCCCTCGATTGGACTCACCAATGTGCTAGATTCAAGTGACATCTGGGGTCTTCGACCAAGTATTGTGCGGAACAAACCCTGTACGAATCTCAACGGTGCGATGATGGAGTTGAAGTCAAGCACGTGAGAAACAACCACCCCGAGAGGCACTAAGGACTCCTCTCAAGTGGTCCAAGGAACTCATCAATGATGTAAATGAAACCTAGGTGTAGGGACCTCTGGGTCTATCCTTTGGAATATGTGTGTTGGCGTCAACAGAGGGATACCTACCCCTAGTCAAGGCAATGATGTTTGCTTGACTAGGAGCGTGAGGTATAATTGAAAGGTGTGAAGCAATCTGCGGACTGACTCACTAGATTGGAGGGAAGGGGAGGGAAGGGAAAGAACTAAACAGGGGCAGGGGGGGAGTGGGAGACTCAAACTTCCTTTGTTCATAGTATTATGGAAGGGAGGACTAGGAAGCAAATGAAACTTAACTCATGGGAATGGGATCATAGCTGTAATACCGGGAATGTCGTTGCAGATGGGAAATACTTGGAGGAAGTGGACACTTTTGATACTGATGGGATCCAAGAAAGACAAATTGCAGAGTACTCTGAACAAAGGTGACCCAATGTGGGGATGCTTCCAAACTGTTTTATGTGGGGTGGTGTCTAGGGACACCGTTGTGGTACGATCTCGTGGATTTTTGGAGAGCCTGAGAGGGTAAGTGCTTGATGGTGCTTTCAATTTTAGAGGGTCTGAAAGCATGAAGAAGACTCCAGTGGGGGCTCTTTTTCATTGGTAGTCTCCTATGCCCAAAAAAGGATAAAAGTATACATAGGAGAGTTCGCCCATCCTAGAGGGGATGAGAGACTTCTTTACCGTTGGTAGTCCAATTAGCCCGGAAAAGGTTAAACCTATACTGACTGTACGGTCATTCAAATACTTTTATGAGCATGAATGAAACCAAGTTTGCTCGGTGATATTTTCTTGTTGAGATGGCTGGAAAAGAGCTTAACGACAACCGGTGGTGATATATTTTATAAAGTGTCGCCCCTCTACCCGAGAAACCACAAAAGTATGCAAAGGGGAACAGTCTTGGCTTGAGTGTTCCAAGGAGGTCATTTTCATGAAATGGTCTACATGGTCTACAAAAGGAGGTAAATGAGACAATGTAGACACCCTTTCCTATACTTTAGTGAGCGGGAAAGGAAGCAGCTACGCTCAGTGATCTTTTCATTGTTTTAAGGAATCAGAAAAGAGCTTAAACAAAACTCCAATGTGGTCAACCGATGGTGGCACATGCGGTGCCCCATGTCGGGATGGTGGACAGAGGTCGAAAGGTCATCCACGTAGTATGGACGAAGCAGAAGGCTCTCAAACATACCAATGCATGCATGGGATAGATCATGGTAGAGGCATGCAAGACGATGTGGCAGAGGCATGCAAAATGAGGTGGCTCTCGGACAGAGGTCAGGAGAGCGTGTGTGTGTGTTGCGGTGGACCGACTTGACTACATGCGATGTAAGTATAAGTCCAAAGGCATTTATATGCCAAATACGTGCAAGAAAAGAAATCATTTTGTGGACGGTGGTCCAGAGGTCCATGTAAGGTGTGGTAAAAAGAAAAGACAATCTATGTGTTAAAAATAAAATAAAAGCTAAAATTACAATCCTTGATGGGCGGTGGCCCGAGGATGCCTCTATGCCAAATACATGGAAGAAAAATAAAGGTGTTTGTGGATGATGGTCTAGATTTCCACATGTGGTGCGGTGAAAAAGACAATTATAAATGAAAAAATAAAAGTATAATACAATCGTTAATGGGCGGCGGCCTGACAGCTTGCATGAGTAGCAGTCGGGCAGTGTGATACGAGTACCGGTCCGTAGACACTTGCATCATCATGTCATGGCTTGTGAATCGAGGTGACTTGTGGGAAATGGTCCCGAAATTAATTTGTTAAACATGAGACAATGGTCTCATAAGGAGGTGTAAATTTGAGCCCGGAGGTGTGAGAGGTGGCTCGAACTAGTTCTGGGTGACTTTGGACTAGCAGCTGATGGTGTTGCCCCTAACTTGTGCTAAAAAACATTGAAAAACAAGAAAGGGAAAATGAAGCGACTCATTAGTGATGTTAAGTGTAAAATATCTCAAGGTAGAGCCCGTTGCAGGGGCTCTCCAAGAGTTTTCCATTAGAGTCAATAAGGGTGTATGCCCCCTTGCCAAGACAAAGGTCATTGGCAAGGCGGGGTGAAGGAATCTGGTCTTTTATGGGAAGAACCGATTCCATACTATGGTTTAAATGGAATGATTTAAAACCAAAGGCGGTCTTACATATATATCTGTCATCATATAAGTGGTGTCGGGATAGATCCGGTGGATCCTCCACTGTCGACGAGCTGGAAGGGAAACTGGTGCTAGAGACTATGTAAATGGTATTGGTTGTGGTTTTGGTGGCCTTGCCCTTAGTCTCTATTGGAGGAAGAGGGGCAGGCTTGGAGATGGGAGGATTCTTTGATGGTCCTAGAGGTAGGTGCCACATCATCTCATTTGGATGGACATGAGTCAACACATCCTGGGGCCTTAGAGGTAGGGTAGGTGGTTCAAGGTACCACATAGGATCTCCTAGTGTGAAATCCTATAGATTGCAGGTTTCAAAGATAGACTTACTCACGATCTTGGATGGTGGGAAAAGGAAAAGGATCATGTTGATCGGGAATGAACCCCACTGTTTCACTGGTAACTGAGGTTGTAGCTGTGGCTGGGGAAACAACAAAAGAGATAGGTTTGATGGACCGTTGGTGATGATGGAGATAAGAGGGTCTGCAGAACTGGACATCATGTAGATGGACACGATGTCTGACAAAGGCGATGGTGGGTGAAATTCTTCAATCAAGGTGATCTCAGACTCAAGGGAATGGTGATGGAGGTCAGCAAGAGCCATTCAAAATTCGGGCAGGTCTTGGCAATGGTGGGAGTAATTTCCATACAAGCCACAAAGGGTGCAAGCATGGTTTGTCCTCAATGCCTTGTTCTTAACTAGTGGCGTGGTTGGGAGTTCAACCATGGGGATGTTTTCATTTGTATTCATGGCATATAGATGCGCATGGATCACTGGGATTTCAAGGAAATTTTGAGTTGGCACAAGGTGGGACTTGTCGTGGTTCTACGGTGGATTTGGTGTTCTTTCCTCTAGCCCTTTTGGGTTGGGGTGATGCGGGTGTAGTGGTTGGATTATGCGGACCGGGTGGGGGGTCAAACTCAACTGCAATAGGTTTCACCAGAGTTAACACAGCCTGGGGAATTGCTAGTTGAGCTAGTGGATCTAGATACCACACCGGGATCCCCAACGTAAAGTTGGGTAGGCTTAAGGTGGCCATGACTGGCTTGTTCATGACACCGGGTGGGGGAAAGAGGAAGGGAATTGTATGGACTGGAGGTGATCCCACATAACTCCCAGCTGGTTGCATGTGGGGGTGAATTTTTGGTTGTAGCTATGCGTAATGCTGCTACTGCAGGTGATGTTGTGGCTGTTGTTGGCGTTGCGGCTGCGGACGATGTTGTGGTTGGGGTTGGGGTTGGGGTTGCGACTACGGTTGTTGTTTGGGTGCAGAGGTGCTTGATGAGACCATGCACAAGTTTGATTTTGTGTCAGTGGTGGTGACACCAATGGGAAAGGAGCCGTAATGGTGGGATCGGTAAACAACTCAGGGCCCATATTCAACAGTGGGGAGGCTGGTGTGTTTTCAACCATAGTGTTGGTTACAGGGATGACGTTAATGTGTGCGGTTGCCCCTTGCGGCTCAATGGTGGTGATGGCAGGGATAACGTTGGCAAGTGTTGTTAACCCTTGCAGATCATGGTAGGTGAGCTGGTCACCCGTCATAATATTCCCTTCATGGGGGGAGATCATGAGGCGAAAGATAGTTGACATGATAGCTCGCATGGCATACATGTAACTCCTCTGAAGGAGGAGGTTGTAGTCCAGTTGAGGGTTGACGACTTTGATGTCGATCAGGACTGTCTTCCTGGCTAACATGATGGGGACATGGGGGAGGATTCCTTGGGCTTTAGTGGGGTGTCTATCATAATCTCACAGAGTCATGGATGATGGTTGCAGAATTGGTGATCCAAGCTTCTGCCAAACCAAGGTAGACATGACGCACGTGGATTCCCCCTCATCCACTATGCATCGGTGCACAACCAAGTTTCAGATGGATACTGGGATTTGGAAGGCAATAGTGGAGGGCATACGTGGCTCTCCATTCTCTATATCAACAGTGATAAACTTATATTCGGATGGGTCTACTGCCCCTAGAGCGGCTAGTAGGGATTTTCGCTGCATTGACCATGTTTTAAGTACCTCAAGAGTGGACATGGCGGGGGAAAATCATCCACAACACTATAGCTGACTGGAACTCTAGCTATGGCATTATTGGCAATTACGCATATGGGGGGGTGCAGGAATGGGAGTAACTGGAGAAGTAGGTTGGTTCTCTCAGACATGGATGCTGCTGACGAGTCAGCAAGTTCGATGGTGGTACCGTACTGATTTCGTCTAGTCTGTAAGTTGACCTCTTCGATGGTCATGGTCATCAAGTGGTGAACACCTGTTTCGACCATGGGCGGTGCCCTTGGAGTGTTGGGATTTTCCTAGGGAGGGGGAGTGGTTTCCACCAATCCTTGGACTGGTAGTGGGTTTTGAAGCACCATGGGAGGAGGTCCTTGTGGTGCCTAGTTGGGTTGGGCTTGAGTGGGGGCACTGGCGGCCTGTTGGGCCTCATTTTGAATGGCCTGCTTAGCGTCAGCCATGAGGGGACACTCAAATGTGTAATGCCCATAAACATCACAGAGTGTACATGGTTGGTTTGTGCGCAACGGTGCATTGCATCTTGGTGGATTTTATCGTGTGGGGTTTTGGGCTGGCCGGTTAGCTGCGGCATTATTGGGAGGGTTCAGTTGCTAACCGCCTCCCTACGGTTGGTTATTACCTTGGTTATGGGGCCGATTGTTTCTATCTTGCCCTTGTTAATTGTTGGGGATAGGCTGGTTGGGATGGTTTTGTTGTGTGAACACTTCTCCCAATGGAGTGGGTGGAGTGAGGGCGAGGGCTTGAACTTATTGCACTGGTGGTGCATAGTATATTTGTGGGGGTGGTGGTGCTACAAATGTGGGAATTTTCCCCACATACTATTGTGTTGGCCAATCCATGGCCTGAGCCTACTGCGGTGGCGTAGGTTGTGGATAAGAGGTTGTTGCTCTGGACTGGGACATCATTCTAGCATAGTCCAGAGCTTGGTTTTGAAAAGCAACATTAGCAGTGTTGCTTGGTTGGGGTGTAATGACAGGTGGTGTCGGTCGAGGCTGTGGTTGTTGGGAGACTGACCCTATGATGCCGTTCGTTGCGTGGGATGCCCTCGGTGCGTCACGGTAGGAGGTACTCGGACGGGGAGCGTCTGGAATGACAATATACAAGTATCCCGACTGGGCATAGATGAGGTCAAATTGTTGGGCCTTTAGTATGGCCTCTTCTTCATAGTGGGGACGTTCAGATGGGGCATCCTTTGCGATGGGTGGGAGAAAAGTCTTGAGGAACCAATCCAAGAAGATCTTGTCATCAAGTTGGATCTTACACAAGCTATGGCACCACCGCCACTCATGGATATTATTAGTGATGTGAGTGGCAGTGTTTTGGCGAAAGGATAACAGGATCTCCACCCCCTCGTCATATCTAAAAGGGAGTTCGAAATACTATAGGAACATGAAGGCTAGGGAGTTGAAGTCGGGGTACTTGGCTTATGGAAGCTCAATGTACCATTTGGCCGTGGCACCTGTAAGGGTGCGTTGGAACAACCTTAGCCTGATGGAGTCGTCCACGATGTTGTTGGATGAGCACCATAGATGGAAGGTCATTATATGATTTTGGGGACATTCCCTGGCTTTTCCTTCAAACTTTGGGATGTCTAATGGTAGCTCAGTTAGCATGGGTGGCAAGAAAGCTTGGTGGCAGACGGGGTCATTCGTTAATCTAGCCAATTTAGGCAAGTTCAGATGAGCCATGAAGGGCATATTTGACCCCAAGTTGATGTGGGATGGGGCCGTAATGGGGGTGGGGTTTGCAGGTGCATAATGCATCTGCATGGCTAGGGGTGCTTGTGGTGGCACCATGGCGGATGGCCCAATGCCCCCAAGTGTCGTGGGTGGGATGGTATGGGTAGAGGGGGAATTTCCCCCATGTATGATAGTAGGGGAAATGTGGGTGGATGGTGCACTTCCCCCTGTGTGGCAAGGGGACAATGTGTGTGGAGGGGCCATTACCCTCATGTGTTACCACTGGGCCAACTTGGCTAGTCACTATGGGTGGTGGAAATTGGCTAATGACAATCTACATGAGTGTGCTTGGACTGCTTGCCAAGTTGTGGGTGAATGGTTGTGATGTGGACATGGGTCCACTTGCTAAGGTTAGGCCGAAAAATGGATCTGGGTTTGCACTAGCCATGGGGCTTGATGGTGCGGTGTGGAGGTTTGGTTCAGACTGATATGGGTATGAATTAGAATCAGAGGCTGTGTGGCCCTCTGATGGTGTGGGAGACTGGTGAGAGCGGCTTCGATGGTGCCGATCAAGTGTTCCAAATGGTGGTGGTTCACCTCTTAGGTGTGAGGAAGATCGTGGAGGATCAATTGTGTTTGCTTTCATGTATGAAACTGGTGGTTGTGAAATTTAGACCCCAGTTTCAATGGCTTCCTATTGGCTAAAGGTGGTCTCTCGGCCACCAAGACTGCCAGAAGACAGCGCTTGGCTTGTTCCTCACGGGTGCTTCTACTCAATTGAAAGGGGTCATTGCCCGTTTCGCTTGGTAATTCCTCTCAGTGGCCAGCTACTTTGGGGTTCCTGTGGTACTCCTCACAATGAGTTTCTGGGAAAATCCCAAGTACTTCCCACAGTTGAAGAATTCAGGGACTTATGTCATCAAAGACTGCAGAATTTAGTGAACTTAGTGTAAATTTGGTAAATTTTAAGGCTTACTCAGCGTCATGAACTGAGTTGGGTTAATTATTTGGTATGGTGTGTTGGTTTGCTTATTTATTCTGGTATTTGGTTTGCAATATGGTTTATGAATTCATGGTAGAGCTCATATCATGTTTTTGTATGCAAACATAAACATAAATTTCTAAGCAAGTATGGTGATTAACCCTGAATTGTTGGCCTAACTAAATGTCTACCTCTTAGTGATATTCTTCTTCAACCAAGAGAAGGTGTTGGGATCTCAACACAATGGGACTAAGCCCATCCATAGATCCGTAGGTCACCTCCCAAGTGTTAGATTGGTCAACAGGAAGGACGCTTAGCACCATGAGAAGCCCTCCTTATCTACCCCCTCTACCTTCCAATTCACCTAGTTTTAGTGGTTTGGGAAAAATACCATGGAGTGCCTAGATCTATATGAGCTTACCCTTTGTCGTATCCCAGAATACCCCAAAGGGTGATGAATGGGTAGAGGAGGAAAGGGGAAGCAAGGTGGTTAATTTTAAGTTACTTTTAGTTAGGCTAGTTCATTTTATTAAACCTTAATGATTGATTTAGAATATACACATTGTTTATGGATTGATTTGCAGAAAGTAAAAACTGGAATTGAAAGAGACTTGCAATGGTGGACAGAGGCAGCTGGGCCGCACTAACAGTCCTCTGAATCTGAAAATTACTATTAATCAAACTTAAATACAACTTTTGTGTGACAAGCCGCACATTTATGACCAAATCTAGCGAGGGGGTCGCGAGATTTTTCCAGAAATGAGTGAGGGGGTCGCACAGAATGCGAAAATAGCTGCAACTTGAACTTCTGGGCTGAATTCGTGCCTGTCTGAGGATTAAGTGTGCTCTAGGCTCACCTGTTGGACAATTAAGAGCACCTCAGTCTCACCTTTTCCCCCGATAAGAGCGACCTGCTCTGAAAAGGGGTTTTTGTTGATGCAGGTTCATATCTGGTCGACAGTAATTGGTATTGGGGTCAGTCTGACTTCGCTCAGCCTAGAAAAGGATTCAGCACTGACTAAAATAGGAAATAAAGTAGATTTAAATAGATCTAACCTAAGATTTCTGAAAACTAGGGTAAAATGGAAAAAAATTGAAATCTTGAAATTTTTGGCCCAGGGATCCTGTGGGATCGACCTAGTGGAGTCGCCAAAGGTGTAGTGAGAATTTGTCCTCACTACAGGAGCAGGAATGGCTCCCTTGTGCCTATAGAGCACAAGGGTAGGTTCCTACTCTTAGAAAATAGGAAAAAATGAAATGGAAATGCAAATAAACAGAGATGTGATTTAAACTAAGCTAAGCTAAACAAGAATAAGCAAATGGAAGCTACTGTAAACTAGATCTACGAACTAATAACAGAAAATAAATGGAGAGATGAAGCCCTTGCGAACCCCTCTGCAGAAAATGGGTTAGGGTTCCGCCTCCTTGAAACCTGCAAACAACCTAAGCTACTACAATGGAAAACCTGCAAACAATGTTAATGAAAAACCTGCAAATAGAGACGAGGGTTAGAAAGAAAAACAAATAAACAACCATGAAAATAAATTATACCTCACTTAGGTGGAAATGGGCCACCATGCCCTAGCTCATGGGAGCACCTCTCTCTTGGTTGGGAAGCAATGGCTTGATGAGATGGAAATGGAGGAGAGGAAGAGTGGGTGGTTTGAGAGAAAAAGGTCTCAAAGCATCCATGAGTAGCATAACAATAGGTGCTGTAATTTCACAGATCACATAAGGTTACCAATAATACATACTAAAACATACATATAAAACAGAGACAAGAGATAAGAACAAATAGGTAAACTAATAGATTATATTCCATGAAATGAGTCCATACAACACAGAGAACTGGAATGAGATCTCATCTGTCTCAACAGCCTAATATATATTATTACAGAATGGTTACAAAATAACTACCTGTTGGTTCGATGAACTGACACGACCTTAGGTGGCCGACCTAATCTCTAGTTTAGTCGGCCGACCAATTTAGTCGGTTGGTTGAATAAGTTGGCTCATCAACTTAGTCGGCTGATCGACTAAGTCAGCTATTGTTCAAGTAGACTTATTGACTTAATCCTTCTACATCTTCCCCATGAACAAAACATTTCTTCATCCCGAAGAAACAAGGAGGTACAAAATTCTTCCTAACTGGTCTCAATAGTTATTGTGGTGGGCTGTGAAGTCTGATGGTCGGTCACTTTTGTACACAGACTTCGACAATGGATGGTGCTGTTACTGTGAGGTTATGTTGAAAATATGACCAACTTTGGAAAATCTTCTGGATGTCGATACTAAGTGTGGTCAGGCTTGATAGGATAGACATCTTTTCTGATATGGAGACTTTAGCTATCCTCTCCATGTCAGGACCCATAAATTGGTCCTTCTCCTCTACAGTCTCTATAAGTTGTTTCATCTGTGGGAAGATGATGTCGACCTTCTCCAAGTTAGGGAGAGCTTGTTGCACCCATAGATGTGCTTCCCTTTCTAGTCTCTACAGTTTGGCTGTTTCAAGCACTATTTTTTCTTCTATTGTCTTTCTGAGTGCTTCCTCAGTGGTGTTCCTACTTTCTAATGCCTGAATCCCTTGTTGAGTCTGTCGTGTTTACTTGTAGACTTTCCCGTAGTAATTAGTCCAGTCTCTCAGTATTTATTCAGTTATGACAGAATCCTCCATATGATCTTGCAGCACTTTATAGGCTTTTGAAAAGGAAGTGTGTTGTGCCATTAGGAGTCGGGAAGTTTCCTCTTTTTGTTCCTCCTTTGTTTCCTGAAGCTGTGTTTTGAGGGCCGACACCATGCTCTCAAATAGCTGATATGCCCTTTCGAGTGGTTTGTTTGTGTCGACCTCTATGGGGCCCAGCATGACGGATTGGGACAGATTCTTGCATTTGTGGAGGAACTCGACTTGTTCTGTGTTCTGGTCATCAAGTTCCTTATGGCTTTTCCCACTTCTCGTCTTCGTTTCACCTGCTAGGGTCTTCAGAAGTTGTCCTAGCTCTAGGTCGGTTAGTGAAGTTGCATCCTTTAATTTGATGTGGACATTTGATGTCTGTCCATGATGCTCCTTGTTCTGTTTCTCCTTCCTCTTCTTATGATTTTCTTTTTCTGTTTGTGTCGGCACCTGTGTATCTACAACAGTCGAGTTAGGATTTTTGGTTTTTGGGATAGTGGCTGATGGTTTTTTCTGGTTGGGGAGGTGGGATGGTGACCACTTCTAGTTGTTTGGATGCAGCTGGTTGTGGTGGGTCTTTCTATGAGTCGAGAGGTGGCGGTGGTGGTGGAGATGGTGGTGGTGGTGATGGAGTCAGCGAATGGTCGGGGGTGATTGGTTTGGGGGAAGTGTGGGTGAGTGGTCAGTTGTCAGGGCGGGGAGGTGATTCTAAATTGGAGAATATTTGATTAATTTCTTGGGCTATGTCCTCTTCATTTTATTCTCCTCCATTCAGGGCAGTGACTGGTGGGTCGACTTGAGGTACGGTCGAGGTAATAGTTGAGGTCCAACGTGCAACCACTTCAGCCTCCTTGTTGGGATTTCTCTCGAAAGTCGATGTGATGGTTGCAAAGGT
Source organism: Pseudotsuga menziesii (assembly GCA_001517045.1). NCBI lineage: Eukaryota > Viridiplantae > Streptophyta > Pinopsida > Pinales > Pinaceae > Pseudotsuga > Pseudotsuga menziesii. The sequence goes on from LPNX010445993.1 coordinate 63,463, forward strand.
TCTGGATTGGGATTTGGGTCCTGGTTGGTATCCACCGGCCGTGTAGAAAGGTGATTTTGTAGAAATTTTTGGGCTGATGTAAATAGCTCAGGAAAATTCTCAATGAATTCCTACAAATCTCTGTCCTTTTCAAATTTTGCCTTTATCTCTTTCGACATCACACTTTTGCACAAGTCGAGGGGGCTTACTGACAGTGGTGCCAATACTTGTTCCTCAATTATTTTCGTCGATGATCGGGGTGGAGGCGTCAACACAAGATCGACAACGTTTTCAGGCATTGTCGTGGTCTTAGCTTTCTTTGGTCGACCCGCTTGTGCTCCTTGTTGCGCCTGCAACATTCTCCCAAAATTCTAAAAATTTTGGGACCCTCCTTTACTTCGAGTTATCCATTTTCCTTGCTTAGTTTCATGCTCTTGGGTTTTGCTTAAGGATTTATGGCTCCTTCCCGAATTTTGAATGCTAGAAATTGACTGGTTTTTCATAGTTAGGATGTTTAAAGACTTCCATTGAAATTGAGTCCCTGTCATTTTGCAAAAGTTTGTTGAATTTCGTTGCCAAGTCTTCATGTCGGACGCTTTTCTCCTTGTTTTCCCGACCGTTGTGGGCGTCTTTCGGTTTCTATTTCCCTTGCCCGCCCCGCCGTTGCGGGTGGCCTTCAGATCCTTCTACCCATATATCACGCCGCTGTAGCGGAAGCTTGTCGATTCATAGTTGGCTGTGTCGAGCCCGCCGTTGCGGGTGGCTCTCAAGTCCGCGTGGGTTTATCACTACCGCCGTTGCGGGGAATTTTCGACCCTTGATTTTCTTTTCCGTAGCGGACGATCTCTATATCTGTCCCCGCCATTGTGGACTGTCTCGCATGACGAAACAATTGATCGTCGCCTCCGTTGCGGGTGATAGAGTGATGGGAGCGGTCCACCGTTGCGGAGGTTTCCAAGCTCCAGACCTCCGATATAATTTCCGCCGACGCCCGAGGTATATTTTTGATCCATATTCACCGTTGCGGGTGATAGAGTGGTAGGAAGGGTCCGCCGTTGCGGGTGGTATGAAGCTCGTGCCACCCGACTTAACTTTCGGAGCGACAAACGGGGTTTTTGTTGTTTTCGAAGGCGTTGTCGCGGTGAGACGAACTATCGAGTTTAGAAGCACGTGAGAGCTAGCTGTTGGTGTACCTGTGGCCAGGTGGCAGGGGAAGAAGTCTAGCCATCATCTTCTCACCT
>LPNX010445993.1:68115-79351 GCA_001517045.1 Pseudotsuga menziesii
CAAGTGGGCCGCTCCAAGTGAGAAGGACTGGTCAAACTTTGTATAATGTAATATTTTGTAAGGGGTTAAGAGAAATTGAAGCGTTGGGGAGCCCAAAGGTCACTTTCGGCAACCCAAGCATTTTTTGATTTTTGTATAAAACTAGGGAAGAGAGACAAAGGGTGGGGCTTTTTTCCTCGGTCACACTGGATGACCTATTGTAAAGAAGAACTATTTCCTTTTTGCAATAAAGAATTGTAGTTTGCCTGTTGGAGAAAGTGCTGTGGTATTTTCCAAATGGTGTGCAATGGATGGCAGGAAAATGAACTATTTTGTTTTTCAGCATATGTCCATGAATTGTGAGATCGTTCTAACTCTATGACTTATGTCTTGTTGAATGATTTCCGGTTTATTTTGTGGAAAATTCACTTTTAGTAATGCTGGTGCTTCACATAACAGTTAGCTATCTGATTGTTGGAATAATTTCTCTTTCATGTGCTGTAAATACAAATATCAGTTACCTGTGATTGCGTTTATTCTACATGAAGTTAATGCATTGCTAAATAATAATTATTTTGGCTCCCCGGGGATAGATAGTTAATCATCTTAGTTCATAGTTGCATATGTGGTTTAGATGTTGTGAACATAAGACGAGAGGTAAGAACCTATGCAGCACATTGTGTGGTTCCCGGCATCCTTATCACCCTGCACGGTTTAGATAGGCATAAGCATTGCATATTAAGTCAAAATACAAATTCCGGTGGACCGGGCCGCAACCGGTAAACCCTTGTTGTTACTTTGACCTACGGTAGCCGGACCGTAAACCGGACGGATTCCATATACCAAACAGTCAACGAGCTAGTTGGGAACGCTGATTGGGGAGAATCCCTTACTGTTGCCGCCTGCAAATTCCCAGGCCTCAACACTCCTGCCTCGACGAATCTTTGGAACTGGGTCTCGACTGACACCTTTTATGCTGCGGCATTCTCTATTATGTCAAGGGTCATGGCTTGCAGTCTTGGCTCTCACCCAAGAGACCCAGGTTCAAGTCTCGGAAACGGAACCAATGTTGTAATCTCATAGATCACATAAGGTTACCAATAATACATACTAAAACATACATATAAAATAGAGACAAGATATAAGAACAAATAGGTAAAATAACAGATTATATTCCATAAAATGAGTCCATACAACACAGAGAAATGGACTGAGTTCTCATCTGGCTCAACAACCTAATATATATGATTATAGAACGGTTACAAAATAACTATATGTCAGTTCGGTGAACTGACACGACCTTAGGTGGCTGACCTAATCTCTAGTTTAGTCGGCCGACCGATTTAGTCAGCTCATCGACTTATTCGGCTGATCGACTAAGTCAGCTATTGTTCAAGTCGACTTATCGACTTGCTCCTTCTACAATAGGCAAGTGAGGAGTGTTTTGAGAGTGACCCCCCACCCTCCTTTTATAGTTTTTCCAAGGGATTTTAGGGTTTTAATCCCTTGGTCAGGGCTTTAGCCCCTTTTTTGGGCCTTTAGCCCCTTCTTCCCTAACTTTATCCCCTTTTATGGTTTTAGCCCTTTTTTTAGGGATTTAGCTCCTAGGGGGGCTATTTTGGGCTCCTTTTTGGGGTTTTTATCCCTTTTCTTCATCCTTGGGCTCTTTTGGAGGTGTGGGGGTCAAATGGAAGGTCTTATGGAGTGAAATAAGTGTTGTGAGATGGTGTCCTTGGGTGGCATAGGCCATAGAGAGCTATGTGGGGGGATTTTTGGGTTAACAAAGACAGCAAGGGTGTTCATTCTGGATTTGTGATCATTCTGACTGAACGAAGTGCATAAGAGAATTCGATGGAGGGGACTGTTTGAAGTAAGTTTGAGTGGAAAAGTGTTGAAGACCTAAACTAGTGGAGCAATGTAGTAATTCTAAGCTGAGTTCATAATGCTGTAAGAAGAATTGAGTTACTGTTGAACACTTAGTGGAGTTGCAGAGGATTTTTAGACTACATCTATCACCCAGTACTTCGACTAGGTTGACCAGGAGACAAGCTCGGGGGTCCTGAGAATTACAGTCCAGCTCTTCTATAGAAGTTGGTTGGGAGGAACAGGTTCTTTAAGCTATTGTCACCTCATCTATACTTCTAGGTTTTACTTGTTTAGTTCAGTCATTTAATTATTTACTGTATCTGGAAATTTTAGGATTTATCAATGATATAGTATATTTCTGTTTTATTTCTGTTAGGGATAGATAGGAGAAATGTATATGCTGTGAAAGTTAGGAACTAGCTATATTAGAGTAAATAAGTAAAGAAATTTCTGAGTTAATTGATATATAGAAAGAAAATACCTAAACTATATTTTTCCACACCTTTTGCAAGGTATTACTCTAGTACAGTAGGTTAGTTTATTTTCAAATAGTGGATTCAATAAAGTATGTATGTAGATGCAAATGGTTATTTTCAATAGGATTTTTGTATAAAATGTTTATAGGTTTTCTTTTGTACTTTTATTTAGTTAAAGTACTTAAATAAATTAAATAAAGATAGAGGAAAGAGTCTAGATATTATACACTAGTATGTGCAACATTTTACACAGTAAAAACAGAAAAATTCTATACTATAAAACCTAATATGTAATCCTAAACAGATAATATAGAAACAATAAATGATCTAGATTAAGTTTAACTTATCAAAATAGTAAACCAGGTTAAACATTTACCCAGTTAGTTCACCTATGTGAAAAATGCAAACTAGGGTTGCGCATCTATTTGGACATTGTGAGCCAACCCTAGCCTCCTTCAACATTACCACGAGCTGAAGTAGAGCACTGTCAGAAGAAACACACTCGCAATGTTCAAGTGAGAAGTCCCAAGCCACGACGAAGTAAGGTTCAAACCCACTCTAGGGAACGAACAGTAAAAACGTAGAACCGGTTACTCACTACTAAATTCCTTTTTACAGTCAAGATCTAAGCTCACTCCCTCAAAACAACTATCACCACACTGTGTTAGTGAAACACACTCGCAGGGTCAAATTTATTAATAGGAGCGACGATTACGAAGCTAGGGTAACAGTGTCGAAGAGTATCACACCGATTCAGTTCAAAAATTACATAAAACTCTTACACAGTTAAGGAACGACTCTGGCAAAGAAGCATACACTCAATGGAGTGATAGTAAGCCATGCGGCTGCCCACTCAACAACATTGAAAAAAAAAAAACTGAAATGCAATTTTAGGTTAAGGACAAGCCTTTTCTTTGCCTCCAAAGTCAACTAAACCCTAATCATTGAACACCAACCACATGTCCTCCAATTTATTCACAAGATTTTGGGTTTCATAATATAGGTCTAAACTCTTATTTAACCTGCACAAATCATATGTTTAAAAGTCAAAACCTTATGGTATTATTGCTTGGTATCATTATCCTCGTTTTTGTTTTTCTTTGTTTACATAAACCAAAGACTTTGTGTTGAGAGGTATTCATTTACACTAGGGTTTTAAAATAAAATAAACATACAAATGTATAGGAAACAATGGAGGGTACAAAAATAAAATAATGTGTATATTCTCTATAATTTTAAATAATGTTTAGTATTGTTGTAGCAAAATAAAAAAACAATGGAGGACAAACCATTATATATATGAATACTTGAACTACAGAGATTATTTAGCTAGTACTTTGCCTAGTCATTGATTTATAAATACTAATATTCACCTTGATAGGAAAATCCTATAAAATGAGATTTCATATAAAAGAAAATTAAAGATTGAGACTTGGTTAAAACAAAATCATTGGATTTGAATAATTAAAATTTGGAAAGAACTTGAATGATTATAAATAGTCCTGTTTACCAAATACTAATGATAATGTGTAGTTTTGGTCATCAGTATTTTGTTTATCACATCAGACAGAGTATAGATTTCCTAGGTTACTACACTCGTAATGGCTGAAGGAGATCTGTCTATAAGATACACCTTCTAGATTTAAATACAAGTTTTAACTGAAAACACAAAGTAAAAGTTATTTGAATAACTTATGTGACAGTACACATAACTGAACTAGATCTAGTTTATTATAATTTTTTACGAACATTTATGCAGTTTCTAACAATAAAAAATCAGTAATACCTCTTACTTGGTCAAGCTGCAAAACAAACAATTTAACTAGCATCTTATTCTATGCTAGTTGAATGATAATCTTGACCTAAAAATACTAGTAAAAAAATTGCTTACCTGTTTAGAACCTATAAAAGAAGCATCACTTCGCTACATTAGCTGTTAGCTAAGTAAGCCCCGATCTCAACTAAAGTTATTTCCTTTTTTGTTATAAGACAGTAAAAGCACACTTAGTATCAGATTCAATTATAGTTTCCTTGCCTATCATTTTGAACAACACCCGTAACATAGTACTATCAAGGTAAACAAATAAATCATTTAGAACTAAAGATTTATAATTTTAGATTTTAATACTACTAATTGAAGTAACCACTAGCAGTTATTGGTCCTTAGGTAGTGACAAATATGAATATTTTATGTTACATGAAAAATTTAATTTTTTTACGAATTTTTGGGTTATTACAATATTCCTTATCAACCTTGCATTTTTCTCCTCGATTATGATATAGGGAATATCTAAAGCTATATTGTTGATAGACTTTGAGCGGTCCCCTGGAGCTTTTGTAAATATATTTTTGAAGGAGTTTAGCTCCATGGAAATGTACTCATGTTTTTGCAAGTCTTGACCCTGGATTTCTTTGAAAACCGCAAGTTTGTTGTGCTAGCAATATGTATCATAAAGTTTTGGAATAATTTGGTATTTTTTTCTCCCTCCTTGACGCATTGCACCCTAAACTTTAAACACCATTAAATTTCCTCTTGCTTATCCTCTCTTCCAGTTGTTGATTGAGAAGTTCTCCATGATGGGAGAGATCTCTTGAGAAACCTAAAAGGATCATTTATTGCTTTACACCACCATCTAGTCCTCTATTATTTTTTTGTCCTCAAAGATATTACCAAAGACTATTTTGTTACACACTTTTATTTTTTGCTTCAGGTTTTAATTTTCTATTGGAATCTATACATGATGGATCTTAAGGGAAAATATGCCTCCTGCCACCATATTTTCATATTGGATTTGAAGTCTAGATGGTCTAGCCAAAAAAAATCAAACTATAAGGGCCTATTATGTCTTGTTCTTTCCTGATTCCATTGGAGTTATATTGGCCAGTGATATGATCGATTGGTTGTAAGAATGGTTATACACTAATCCTCCCCTTTCATATACTGGTTCTGGATATGAGGAATCGGTCCAGTCTTGAAGCTATTTGGTGATATCCTCCACTTCTATTGTTCCTGGTGAATATCTCATTATTCATGCTTAGGTCAATCATATTATTGTGATTTATGAATTTACTAAAGGCTTGACTCTCTCCATTTAGATAATTGATCCCACCTATTAGCACCTGGTTTGCACCAGTCCTAAATTTTGAAGGTGCTTGCACGAGGGGTTGGCCTCATTTTTTAACTGAGAATATGACAAAGGGGATAGGAGAAACTAAAGAGAAAATATTGAAAATGTGACGAGGTTCTGCAGGCCCTAAAATAAACGACGAAGATGTACAGCAGAGGAATATCGATGGTGGAAAGGATTTTCTCCGAGGACAAGATGCGCAGTCCATAAGACTGTGAAGGATCATGAATTATGTCCTTCCCCTCAGGAATCGATGACCACATTTCTTCGATGTTCGCAATCAATGCCGAAGAAGGTCTTCGCGAGGAAAAGGTGCATAGCGGTTAACAAGATGGAGAGCCATGAAGGGATAATAGGACCCGCACATATGGACAATTGAGATCTAAAGGCGCTCCTAATCTACATCTGAAACAAGATTCACGGCAACAACATGTGCAGTGGTTAGAAAAATGGAACACTGCGAAGGGATAGTCGGTCCCACATATTTGAATGGCCAGGATCTAAGGGCATGCCTGATATATGGTGGAAGCAGGTTTCATGAGACAAAAGTGCACGATGGTTAATGGAGGAAGCCGCTATGAAATACTTAGGGGTCCTGCACCTCTCAACGACAAAGATTTGATGGGGTCCAGATCAACGGCTCAAAAATGCTTCGCTAACAAAAGGTGCAAGGGAGTTAACGAGATCAACAATCATGAAATCACATAAAGGGATGAGACACGTGATGACCGATCTCTTGCATAGAGGAAATCTATGGCCATGAGCGATTTCACACGATGCGAGGTGTGCGAGGGAAAAGGATTTGCACGGATGCAAAGCTCGGTTGGAGAAATGAGCAAGAATCAGTGACACGGGTCATGTCTGAGAAGGTGAAACCATCAAGGAGCATCACCATCAGATCAAGCGAGCATGCCTCTCATATCCTACATTGCCATTTTTGGACCAACATTTTCACTGCGTTGTAAGGATGATTTCGAGTAAAGAATCAGGGTGGGTCTGTGACCTTGGGAGATGGTTAGGATTCAAATGATGGGCTAGGATTTGATTCCCAAATTTTGTAAAATAATTGGGATCCATTTTGGATTTGGTCTCGGGAGCCAAGCCATTATAAATAGGACCTCAATTGATGAGAAAAGGGTTGGAATTTTCATTCAAGAAGTGTTTTTCTCTTGTTTTTCCCTGTAACTTTCTTGGAAGAGTTAATGAGAAACATTTTCCTGTGTTCCTGAGATTCATCACGGTGTTTTACATTCAGTAAGTTTTTCCTGTTTATGTATGTTCACTTATGTGTATTTATGTCAATGCGCTCTAGTTGCACATGAGGAATTCGCTCTCAGTTAAGTGCTCCTTGTGTTAGACGCTGCATTTGTTGTGTGTTTCTAGTAAATGTTTTGGAATTCATATTCTATTCTACATTGTAGTTGCTAGCCTTTGTTGTTTATTCTACTAAAGGTGGTACAAGAGATTCATCCACATATAGGTGCCTCTTGCTTCATTGGGATTCTTCCCTTTTTCCTCTTCCACCCTTTCAAGATATTTGACTGTTTGTGACACTTACTTTGCCTCAGAATATAAGGAAATTCCATTTCTCATTTTCACTATAATACCCTTGATTGATTCAGGATTTGACTCCATTTCCCAATGCTTTTCTGTCTGTCTGTTCTACCATTTTTTAAACCTACCAACACCCCATTCCCATCATAAATATAGCCTTCTGGGAGTTGTTCAAAGCTATATGTGTGTGTGTGTGTTTCTTTCCTCTATGACAAGAGAGAGCCCTCTCTGACTGTATTATCTAGAATGCAGTATAAAGTTGGTTTGAAATGGTTACCCCTGTGACTTCCTACCTCAACCATAGGAAAATTACAAGGTGATAACATCTTGGCGTTATTGTCAAGGATATAATCACTATTATTTCCTTGGGTGAATGACATTATTTAGATCTATGAGCTGGTTGAGCAGCTGGTCCTAGACACAGAATTGGTTGTACATGCTTTGGTGACTCCACGAAATCTATGAAGACAAATCCACTGGGAAATACTGGCAGCCAAACGAACCCACACAAGGAGAAATCCCGATGCATAATCCTTTCAAGAGGTATTTGATCCAGAAAGTTTGATCTGAAAGGACAACATGCTACAGAGTTTAGTCAGGAATTTATCTTTCCCCGCTGAAGGTGCTATCTCAGTTAATGATATATCTGAGCATTGCACTAAGGAGTGTGGACTATCCTTTCGCAGAACTAAATCTGAGTCTATCCTTTCTGACTTGGCATTGACACCTTTGCATTTGACTTCCCCTACATTTCCTAGTCACCTCAGACGTCGAAACCTTTAGAGAGGGATTCCCTACACCTTCCTGACTGAGAATTCCTTACATTCACCGCCAATCATTCCTTGTTAAATTCTGTTGCTATAAGGTGGTCTCCCATCACACCTTTGTCCCCCACTACTTTCAAAAAAAATCACCCTCCATCTCCAAATTTTGTGACTCCCTGCGTCCCTCCTTCTGCTCACAGCTTGCAAATATCTATCACACCAGTCCAAGTCCCATTTATAAACCATGTTATAACCCTGAGGATGGTGAACATATTTGCTACTATATGCCTCCTAGTGGTCCTTCATGACCTCCCTCTAGGGTACGCCACGAGGCTCAAACAGTTCAATGGGGATAGGGGGTACGCAGCTGAGGACTGGGTGGACCTAGAAGAAGTGTACCATGATGATGTTAAAGTCATATTATTTGCCCAGACCCTTGCTAGGGAAGCAAGAAAGTGGTACAAAAACCTCGTATATGACTCTATTCTAAGTTATCAGGCCTTTGAGGATGCTTCCAAAGACAACTGGGAAGATCAAAAGAACCCCAAGAAGTACCTCTCTCGGTATCATTCCATGAGGAGGAGGGAGAGCGAGGCTTTCCAAGAATTGTTGGGAAGGTTCATGAAAGTGTACAATTCCATTCTCACCCAATTAAAACCTCCCATCGGCTCCGCTTAGCTTCAATACATGGAGGCTTTTGATGGCGAATTCTCCTTGTGGCTAAGTGAAAGGAGATCAAGTTCCTTGGAGGCTATGATGAAAGACGCCATAGAGGTGGAGGTGAACCTGATAACCATAAGAATGAAGAAGAGAGGTGAAGGAGAATGGAGGAGGGAGGAAGGAGAGCGCAAGAATGACAAATATATTGAACAACCCTCTACTTCTAGTTCACAAGAAGCCAGAATTGACATAATACTGACAACCATGGTGTTTCCGCCTTTCACACACCTGGGGGGGGGGACATGGCAGAAATATTCAAGCCACTCGGTGTGTCCTTGGGGGAAAGTCTCGAGTCAAGGATGACACCTTGTTCTTGACTCCTCCGTTTAGGCTCAACTCCTAATGAAGCCAAGGGGGGTAGACCCTATTAAGTTACTAAGGCTAACTACTTTAGTATGATGGTGTTAAATTGAATAAGTTGCTTAGGAGTTTGAAATTAACAATTGATAACCATAGATGACAAGATGAAAAATAAGCACAAGTAAGCACAATGCTGACACACAATATATATATCGAAATAAGTAATCAAATAACTAGTGCCTTAAAATGGAGTCACACAATAATTAAATGTACTTACATGTGCTTGGAGTGAATGTTTTGAAAATGTCTCTTGGTATGTTTTAAGTTAATATGAAAAATGAGTGGATTAAATTAGGTGAAGGGGGACTCCAGATATACCCGAGGGGTATTTGGAGTATGTCCAAAAATAAAACATTCATAGCTACCCGCAAGGAATGTGTGGGATGAATGGAGTCTCTGATACTATTTTCATAATACACCCACTAGGGTGTAATAGAGATCGGCACCTCGAGGTCATTGTCCAGTAGTTCCCACTTCCGCTTATGGTTTAAATGAGGCGTTGGACTTTTGACTGATGGTGGTTAATTAGGGAAGGTGAGACCTAATTAATCTAGTCACTCACATTTCTTTTGATGCATCTTGACTGTTTGGATGAACCGCAGCCAAAACCTAGAGCATACACACCGGAGTCTTTGTAATTTTTAATAAATTTTAAAGGATGTGTTTTTGTTAGAAAGAAAAACCCTCCAGTAACCTCTTTCGGTCCAAGTGAACCTCAATCGGGCAATCAAGGAGGGGGTTGATTTTAAATTATTGCTTGAAAAATAATAATGAATCAGTAAAAAATGAAACAAACCACAGGTTGTCTAATTAAATCTACCACTATCCTCTTTCACCTGTTGGTTCAATCAGAATTTGTGGGGTAAGTATTAAATTTAATTTGACCTTATGATATGGAATATATGATAAAATTAATCAAAGTATACTAATTTTCATAAGTGAAACCAATCTAGAGAAAAAAAATAAGAAATTGCAATAAAGAAAAAAGGACGTGAATCCCCCCAGGGGGGATGGGGAATGGGCTCGAAAGAGCCTATTCAGAATTATTTTTTATTACCAGCGGTTAAAATATCATAAAACTGATATGATTCCTCTTGTTTATTATACAGTATGAAACCAAGAGCTTACAAAGTGCAAAAATTAAATATTTCAGTCAAAAAGGGAGACCCCTGGGGGGATTCAGATGGCTCGAAAGTCACTTTCGAACAGAAGATCCTCCTCTTTCTGTTATAACTAATAAAAAATAGCAAGATTATTATATTTAAATATTCCCAAAATGAATTTTAAAGTACCTTTGGGTCAGCCTACTTTTAACCAAAAAAAAGAAGAAGGTTAAAACTAGTTAAAAAAGGTGAAAAACGAACCAAGGAAAACAAGCTTTCCTTGGGATTTTGTCTTTCCTTATAGGAATCCAATATTATGTGCACTTATTTCTGTAATTTATCTTTTATAACATAAAATAGAAATCTAATGCATCCAAGCTACAAATTCTGTTTAAAATGCCATGCAAAAAGGACGATTTCCCTAAAGCTAGATCTAGAATGCTTATGAAACCTTTTTAAGAATAAGATATAGATTATGAGCTTTGAGAAGATATATCTATGTTAAATTTTACTTTAATATTGTTAGGTAAAATAACTCCCAATTCATTTTATTCCTTGGGAAATGCCTTTATTTATACAAATCATATGTCGGTTGTGATTCAACTTCCAACCAACCTATTCATATTCCTACATGACTATTCACATTCAGAATATATTTAAAATATTTACATATTGTATAATCTCGACAGATTATATTCCAACAATCTCCCCCTTAATCCGAAGGGGTGTTAGTAAGTCCGAGCATGTTTCTGAATCTTTCAAGCTTTTCTCGTCCAAGCACTTCAGTGAAGATGTCTGCAACTTGATCATTTGTGGAACAATGTCGAAGATGGACTGTCTTGGCCTCTACATGATGTCAAATCAAATGATACTTTGTGTTGATGTGTTTGGTTCGATCATGGAATCTGGGATTCTTAGCCAGCTTGATTGCAGAAGTATTGTCGATCAATAATGGAGTGGAGTTCTCTTGTTTTTATTGCAAATCTTCAAGTATCTTTCTGAGCCATACTATTTCTTTCGTTGCTTAAGCTGCAGCCACATATTCTGCTTCTATTGTTGAATCTGCTGGAACTGACTGTTTGCGTGATCTCCATGAGACAACTGCTGATCCAAGACTCATAGTGTATCTAGAATTTGATACTCCTGTCTCCTTATCGCCATCAAAATCTGAGTCTGAGTCATCCACCTTAGAGTACTTGAGTCCAATGTCTTGAGTCCCCTTCAAGTATCTTACAACTCTTTTTGCAGCTGACCAGTGTCCTTCACAAGGTTTATGCATGAACCTT
>LPNX010445993.1:85216-96376 GCA_001517045.1 Pseudotsuga menziesii
TATCGAATTGACAAATAAATTCCAAGAGACCGAGTCTTTTACAGACACTATCATGCTATAAAATTTTATTACAACTCCCCTACGGGGTATGAACATGTGATATAGTACAACAAGCACTTCCCAGAAGCAATTCTGAAGGTCTTCTAAAGTCCGAACAAATCATCTTTGTCTGGTTCACCATGATGACTTGATAAAAAAACCACTAAGTACAACTTAGGTGGTAACATCTGGCTGCATCTAGGGACACATGCTCTGACTAATATTCTGATCAAAGAAGAGGATGTGAGAACTCTGGAATCTCTTGGTCCTGCATACCAATTAAAGCTTGTCAGTAACATGTATATAAAAGAAACCAATTGTAAAAGCATATTTATGTACAGAATTAGTCTATGATGTACAAGAAAGCAATATTTTACAAGACTAATATGCGAAAGAAAAATTTCAAGGTTAGTACCATGGTACAAAACATCTATAATATAGCAATATATTTAATACAACAATATGATACATGATATTTAAAAATACATGTAGGGCAAGGTTTAGAAATTGGCCCTGAAACCACCGATGCCAATAAAGGCATCAAACCGTCTCGGTGAAGAACATCTTGAGGAGAAAGCCATTCACTGGTAGGCTTAACCTTTCTCCTTCTAGGTCATTTAGATAGAAATAATTTTTTCCTACTACTTCATCAATGATATATGGCCCCAACCATAAGCTATCAAACTTTCTGTGTTTCCCAGGTTTCTCTTGCCATTCGTCCCAACGCAAGAATGTGCCACCTACTTGAAAGGTTCTAGGTTGGGTAGATCTATCAAAGGTTCTCTTGACTTTGTATGAATTTATGATACTTTGGTCAAGGGAATTTCTTCTACTCTCATCTAACTCGATCAACTGGTTGATTCTGTTTTGAATGGCATCGTGATCCGAACTAAAGGTCTGGAGAAGCTGATACACTGGAATCTTTAAGTGGGTAGGTAAGGTGACATCTAGGCCTTAGACAAGTTCAAAATGGATCCTTTCGGTTGAGCTTTTATTAGTGATTCTATAGGCCCATAATGTTGTTATACCAAAATCATGTCACCATCATGTGATAAGACATTTGACATACCTACTTTCCCTGAATCCTAGCTTCTGGAGTGGAAACTAAATGGTTTTTCATCAATATTTCATACATATTCCTAGCACCGCGCATACCCCTTTATCCAGGAGCAGTACCCTTGTTCGTACTGCCCATTATCTGTTTCCCATAAGCGGTGCCACCGCTTATTTTCCTTGGTCCATAAGCGGTTATTACCAGAACCTCTCTTTCATAGAAGGAGAAACGCAGTACCCTGGGTAGAAAGGGAAGAAGAGAAGTTTCTTTAGGCTTCTAGATGATAAGCCTCATGTCCTACCTTATCCCTACTATTGTGCGTTGGTTGAGCTTGACATCCCTCATCCTAGGATCTTAGAAGCCACCTCACCCACTAATATCTCAACCTACTCTATCCATTTAAGCCTTATAAATATGAGCTCATAGCCATGGTTGAGAGGGAGAACACTTGAGGTATTGTTATGTGGTTGGATTGATAATTGGACGAATATCATTTGGAGAGAGCATAGATAGCTAGAGTCAAAGATTTTGGGGATGAGAATGTCTGGCTTCATGGAGATGCATGTCAACACTAAGGCTTGGTTGTAAACTTCTTCATATTATTTAATGCAAGTTGATTTATGTCCCACATATGTTGTTGTTGATGTGATTTCGCATGTATGCTGCTAGATTCCTTAGTCACTAGCATAGATTAGTAGATCATATTCTGGTTGCTTTGATCTATTTCATGTTGAGCTTGACTGCAAGTACACAGGTGGACTATCAAATCCTTGTATTCAAGATATCTACAGCATCCATGGAGAGTCTTCAACCTCTATCCTCTATTTGTTCTGGATCTGAACCATTCAGACCAGTGGAACACCTTGTTGTCTGCAGGAGGTGAAATATTCCAGCTAACAAATCTGGCAACTCCATTGGGGATTAGTATATCAGTTGTTTTGATCTTCCTCAGTCTGCAACTCTTGTCCGAATCCAGGCTCTGTTTTCTTCAACTCTCTTCAGTCAGATCTACTTTTTGACTTGCTTCATTTGGGTTTGAAATTTCTAGATCTATTCAGATCTGAGTCATTTTGGTATTTTATGCTTTGTTTCCATCCTCAATTCAATAGTATTTTCCTTGATATAGTTTTTCCTGACTTGATCCATCGTTATTTTTTTGTTTTGGTCGTCTACGGGGAACCACGCCTCTGTTGTGTACGAGGAGTGGTTCCACCACCTGAACAAAGTGGATAGTGAACGGTGCCACCGCCTGTAACCCGTTTGCAAGAAGTAGTGTTGTCTTGGAAATGCTTGGTCAATACCTATGAAGCACGGTGCCAAGTAGACATCATTCCAAAACATTTTTTCCTCATTTTTCTTTGAAAAAATTTGGATTTTGATTGCTTTTAGTTCTGTTATCAGGCTTGTGTTACTGAATCTGATGTGTGTGGATTGCTGGTTTGATGGTTTAAGATTGATTTGAGTGGAATTCCAAAAGTTTTTTTAAGTCTTTTTTTTGTTCATCTGCTTCTATGCTTGTTGGTTTTTTTTAAGAAGGATTTCTTTTTTTCTAAAAAGTTTAAGGTGTTATTGAAATCTCTTTTCATTGCATAAACTAAAAGAGGAACACTAGATTAGCTTTTAGGTTTCGTTTCTTATTGGCATAGTAAACTTCTTTTTCTTTCCTTCAAAAAAGAAAAGTTTTGACTGAGGCTAGGAAATCATCATTGAGCATTGGAATTGGGTTCTTTGATTGGCTTTATAATCTTTTAGAACCTTTATGATCTTTCGTCTCTCATGCATTTAGGACTATCTCGATCAAAATATATAAAAAAATGGTAGTTTTAAGTTAGATTTGCTTATGTTTTTGAGAAAATTGAAAAGTTAGAGTGCATTGGCATATAGGTGTGCTTTGTGTTGTTCTTTTAGGAAAAGAGATTCTCACCCTTCTCATTTGCTTTCAAAAAGAAGAAATCAGTTTGTAAAAGCTTTGCTTGTCTTTGATTTGATGTTCATGACTGTTGATTGGAATTATTTTTGGTCTTGAAACAAAAAGAAAACACTCTCTTCCCTCCCGTAAGTAGGCATACTGAACAGTAAAGTGAACATTTGCACAAGCATATTGCATGGTTTTACTTTTCTGTCAAAACATCATGCATTCACCTAACCGTACAAGTTAAAATTAACGGTAGTTGTAGGCTAAAATTTATGTAGTAACTTGAGTGATAGCTTAGAGATGTGTTCGGGCATCGTAAAACATAGGAGCTGTTGTTATTTGTCAGCATTACATCCCGAGACTCGCGCAGTTCTTCCACGTACCGTCGTTATATCAAACGGCCTTTCACGTACCCTTGAGGTATATAGAAAGGTACTTCACGTACTTGATTGTATATCAGAAGGCCCCTTGTGTACGGTTATGCATTAGATAGCACTACTACCGATTCGAGCTCCCACGTACCTTGAGTATATCGGGAGACCCCACTAGGGTACCTTATCTATCTGAGAAAAGCCCTTTGGACTTCTTGTTTGGAGCCATATACCGAAAATAGCATTCAGGGAGATTACTACGCATGTACCCTTGAGGTATATCACCAGTGGCACCTTCTTGACAATCCTAGTGAGAGACCTGACTATTGAACTCCTCTTGTTATTTTAAGTCTGCTTGTTTTGACCTACAGTTTGTGTAGGGAAGTCTTTTGGTGTGTTTTCTAGATTTTCATACCTAGGTTAGATAGTAACTGTACAAACTGGCTGAGTTAAGACAGTCCAGGAGAGTACGGGGCTTGCCACCTAATTTTATTCCTGTTTTAGGAGAAAATCCAATGGAAGCTATCAACCAAGGAGATGCTACCACCTCCCAGGTGGGAGATAATGTGGTGGTGGAAAGTGGAGTACCATATTCTTCACACTCACCTCCCTTGGTCCAACAACCTTCTCAGGGAAATTCATCATTCCATTCTCCCTTGGAAGGTCATGTTGATGATACAACCTGTCCAAACTTTGGTCCCAATGCTCCTTTTTGGGAGACACCTATAGGACAGGCCATTGCCTCATTTTGCACCCATGTAAGTTCTCGTGATGATGAAGAAGAATGCAGGCAATACCGTGCTACTATTCTCCATGCACGGGAGGTAGAAAAGTAGATTAATGACCTATTAGGATCTACACCAGTACGTTCCACATCTCTTCCTGTGGGATATCGTTCATTGGTCTATTCTATGAGACCCATTGAACCAATTATAGATCGTCCATTAACAACCCACAACCCAGGTCAAATTACCACCCCTCTCACATCTCATGTTATGTTTTTTCCAAATCCTCCCAGTTCTTCTGCACCTAGGGCTCAACCTTCAATTCCTGTTTTGTCACTACCTTCTAATGTCGGGGGGCAACCCTTGACACGACCTACGTTATCTAATGCCGAAATTGTACCTATTCAAGGGCAGACATCTAGCATAGAATCATCTACAATTTGTGTCCCTCCCACCCATACTAATGTGGTAAATCCCCCATCCAGTTTAGGTCATCCCTTGGGGGCACAACCTGTAATCGTTTAGTCTTCTAGAGGTTATGGTTATCAAATACCTATAGATAATCACCCATCTAATCCTATAGGAATGCCTTATGCTGGAATTCCATACCGTAGTAACACTTTTACGCCATGGGGGCAACCTAATTGTTCTTACATGCCAGCTATGGGAGGGATACCCATACACACTGCAGGAGGTGCGGGAGGACCGCCTTATGAAGGTCCTCCCCCTAGGGGATCTAATGGTCCCGGAGGATCTGGAAACTTTCCTCCTTATGGTCTTGGTGGTCCTAGTGGTCCTGGGGGACCTCGTGGCTTTCCTCCTTTTGGATATGGAGGGTCTGGTGGCCCTCCACCTAGTGGTTTTAGTGGCTTTGGAGATTTACCACCTTCTGGAGGCTCTGGAGGGTCTGGTAGTCCACCTCCTAGTGGTCCTAATGGTCCTGGTGGTCCCGATGGTCCTGGTGGTCCCGGTATCCCTAGAGGTCCTCCTCCTAGAGGCCCTAGTGGTCATAGTGGTCCTAATTTCAGAAATCAACCCCCCATGGGCGGATCTTCCGGTGGTTCTTCCTCACAGCAACCTGTTTATTAATCTACCTATGGTCATACTGGTAATTATATGCCATATCCATAATACCAGTATGTGCAGCCCAACCGTAGTTACCTTTCCTAGCAACTTTGTACTTCTCTGATTTCTCCAAGTTGATTAATGATCCCATTCGACACAATCCCTCGTGGCCTCCCATTCGGGTAAAGTTACCATCGGATATTCCAAAATTCGATGGGAAGCAGAGAGATAATTTGAAGAACCATGTTATGAACTTTCATTTATGGTGTTCTTTGAACTCCCTCATGGATGATTCTGTCCGGTTACGACTCTTTCAACAAACTTTGACTGGTATGGCCACGAAGTGGTACATTGAACTCCCACAAAATTCATTTGTGGATTTTGGCTCGTTGGAAACCATGTTCCTTACACACTTTTAGCTCCCTATTCGTTATGAAATGGGCACTGATATTTTAAATTCTCTGTGACAGAACACCTCCACCCACATTTTTGATCATATTCATGAGTGGAGAAAGCAATGAAGGCTTATTAAGGCCCCTATTCTGGATCAGTTGTTAGCTGATTGGTTCACTAAATCCTTGTTGCCTCCTATTTCCCGAGATATGGATATGGGTGGTTCTATTACCGAAGAGCAGGATATTAGTCAGGCTCAGTACCTAGACTTGGTCTATTCCTAGTTTGGAACTCTTTATGACCTGATTCCTCAAGCTCCTCCCCCTAGCACTGACCCTACCAAGCCACCAGCAGAAGTACCTGTTGATGGGATTGTTGGTTCAATCTAGTCCCCGTTCATAGTGAAACTTGCCAAGCAAACCCAAACTGCTAGTCCTTCAACTCCTAAGGTTTTCGTCAAGTTAAATTCTATTCAAAGTACTCAAACCTCGGGAAATAAAAGGAAAGGTAAAAATAGAAATAAAAAACCTAGAAACCAATAGGAGACTCCACGACCAACCAATAATGTCAACAACAAAGGGAAAAGGAGGGCTAAATATCCCTGTCTTCTATGCAATGGTGACCATTTTTCAAAGGAGTGTCCCCACTGGGATGAAATCTCCCAGTTTTTGAAGTCCAGTCCCACACCTACAGTACTTACGGATCCCTTTTCCTCTCAACAACAACTGGTAGACCACATGTCTAACTAGGGTAACTCTAGTTCATCGGAGGAAATTCGTATGATGTCCTTAGATACCATCCATCTACAAACTTGAAGTCAAAATTATGATAAACATGTAGATAAGAAAGAAGATCAATCTTCTTCAGGGGAATTTCCCTCTACTAGTTCTCTGGAATCCTCGTCTACTGTCCCTTTATCTATCGAGAAGCCTACTCTTGACATGATTTTGCGCCCACCTAAGAGTACTCTTCAGAAGGCTGTCTTTAATCCCAATTCTTAAGCTACTAAATTCTATAATGTGGTTGAAGATCTCGCTCAGGAACCTTGTGTGATGTCTACCCTAGAAGTACTCCAAAGTTGCCCCACACAGTGCAAGAACTTGTTGACAGCGTTAGGATCTTTAGACCCGGATAACACTAACTTGATTCATTTCAATGTTGAGAACTATAAACCTATATTACTGCATAAACTTGATTTTTAGATCATTACGAAATTAGTGGGAAAGAAAGTATTTCGAACGGTACTAGATGAAGGAGCTTCAACCTCGATGTTATCTATAACTTGTTGGAAAGCTCTTGGCTCTACTGAGCTTGTTACATCACCTACGACCCTTAAAGCCTTTGATGGATGGGGTTTCCAACCCCATGGTCTCATATCAGCCCTCGCAGTCGAGCTAGGGGGAAAAACCATTTCCATCCAAGTAGAAGTGGTAGATGCCCCTTTAGATTACAACCTCCTTCTAGGAAGGAATTTGTTCTATGCCATGACTGTTTTTGCCTCAACAGTATTTCGAACAGTATAATTCCTTCATCTAGGGAGAATTGTTACTATTGAGCAGCTTGATTTATGTACGCTAGATTTTACTACCTCCATGACTAATAACATCCTCATGGTTGTTCAATTCCCTCCTCCTTACTAGTCGATTGGGCTAGGCATGCTGAAGGATTCATCCCTCATGGGGATTTTTCCATCTACTCCTCCTAGCACGGATACCGTGATAGTACATATGATCACCTCATTTGATTATGAGCCTAAGGGAAAAAATGTTGTTGAGTCCACCTTGTTGAGTCCTCATGAAGCTATGTATGACACCATTCAAACCTTTTTTGATGATCACACTGATGACCTTCATCTAGTGGCTTTGGATTCTTACCATTTACCATACTAGTTAGAACCTTCTCTTTCGGTTCTAGACTATCTCTCCAAGACTTTTCCTTTCGATGAGTCCATTATAGAGATCATGAACATGGATGAGCCCATTTAGGAGGATCACTATCAGAGATCCATGTTCCTCCCCAACACCAGTTCATGCAGCCATGATTTTGCATCCTTATTTCCTACTGATATTGTCAACGTTCCACAAAGTCCTATATTGTTGCAAGATACAGATTCTGAAGGAAACCTTTGCAACATTACTCAGACGAACCCAATTGACATATCAGCCAATCCTAATGTTATTGAGCACGTTCATGTTGGGTAGAACTACTCCGCAGATGAATCTGAAGCATATAAGGCACTTTTTAAGGAATTATGTGATATTTTTGCCTGGTCCTATAAGGAGATGCCGGGGATTGACCCTTCTATTGTGGTCCACGAGATTAAAACTTATCCCATGGCTAAACTTGTCAGGTAGAAACTTAGGCAATTCCATCCTCGAAAGGCCGCAGCTATTAAAGCTGAGATTGAGAAACTTCTGAAAGCTGGTTTTATTTATCCTATACCTCTAACGGAATGGGTATCGAATGTTGTTCCTGTCAATAAAAAGTAGGGCACCATTAGAGTCTGCATCGACTTTAGGGATTTAAATAAATCTTGTCCCAAGGACAACTTTCCTACCCCACATATCAATCAAATTATCAACAACTGTGCTGGAAATGTCATTTTTTCATTCATGGATGGCTTCTCTAGCTACAATCAGATTGAGATATTTCCCTCCGATCAGCATAAAACGACATGCATTTTCCCATTGGGAACCTTTGCATATAAGAAGTTACCTTTTGGCTTGAAAAATGCTGGATCCATGTTCCAGCGTACGATGTCCTATGAATTTCATGACATTAAACATATTGTTGAACTGTACCTTGATGACCTCCCTACTCATTCACAGCGACAGGAGGACTGCCCTGGTCATCTTAGAGACTTATTCTTGAGATGTCGTCATTATAATATACGGCGCAATCTGCATAAATGTGTTTTTTGCGTTGAGATGGGATGTCTGCTTCGCTTTTTGGTATACAAAGATGGCATCTAGATATATCCTTTGAATATTTCCACTATCATTTATCTACCAGCCCCAACCAACCTCCTTGAACTCCAAAGTTTGCACAGGAAGGAAAACTTTCTCCGCCGTTTCATGTGCAATTTCGTAGAGAAAATGCATGGTTATATGTGTCTCCTCAAGAATAACACTCCATTCTTCTGGGATGAATAGGCCCAATGCGCCTTTGATAATATTAAACATGCTCTGACTCATTCACCCATGATACACCCCCCGGATTATTCAAAGGAATTTCTCTTGTATATTTCCGCCTCCACTACTACCGTCATCATGGTTTTAGTGCAGGACAATATCCATGGTCAGGAGCATGTGATTTATTAAGCCAGTAAGAATCTTATCAATTCTAAAACTCACTATTCACATGTGGAGAAGTTAGCACTGGCCATGGTCATTGCTATGCAAAAGTTTCATCACTACATTCTGCTCCACACTACCACTGTATTGGCAGACCAGGACCCGATGTACTACATCCTGACTCATCAGGTACTTGGGGGCAAGTACTCATGTTCGATCGTTATCCTTCAGGAGTTTTCCAAGGCCACATCAAAGAAATCCTTGGTTTTTGTAGAGCTTATGTGTGATCTTCCCTATGCTACAATGGAATCTGAGCCCAGTGATTCATTTCCGGATGAATTCCTATTCTTGATTAGCACTAGCAATCCTTGGTATGGATATTTGTTGATTTCTCTCCAAACCCAACGTTTTCAGCTGCATTTGTCTCACGATGATCGCCGCCATATCCGTCACTACGCGAAGTACTATCTCATCGTGAATGATACCTTGTATAGACGTTGGATTGACTCCATTCTCCAGCGATGCCTCACCCATGAGGTTGATGAACACGTGTTGAATGATTGCCACTTTGGAGCATGTGGTGGTCATTTATCTGGGATGGCTACAGCCTAGAAAATTCTTCACACTAGCTATTTCTAGCCTTTTGTCTTCAAAGACTGTCATGAGACTATTAAGAAATACCCACCTTGTCAACATTTTTATCCTCAAAAGCGCACCCATCATGCTTCGTTTCACCCCGTCATTGTCATTGGCCCATTCACCAAATGGGGGATTGACTTCATGCATTGTAAGCCTACCTCAGCCGAGGGGCATGGTTACATCATCGTAGCCATGTGTTATTTCACAAAATGGGCTGAGGCCATGCCTACATATGTAGAAGATTGTAAGACGACTGCTCTCTTCTTGTTCAATCATAGCTAGATTCGGAGTTTCGTAGTCCATCGTCACTGATCATGGATCTCATTTTCGTAATCAAATGATGGAGGAACTGAGTGCCAAGCTATATTTTTTCCATGAAAACTCTACGTCATATTATCTGCAAGCTAATGGTCAGGTAGAGGCCATTAACAAAGTTTTGAAAACTATGCTTCGTCGGATGGTTGGAGATCATAAATCCAATTGGCACCTCATTCTTTTTTCTACTCTTTGGGCTTATCGGACTTCTGTGAAAATAGCTACTGGTTTCACACTATTCCAGCTTGTCTATGGACTTGAAGTTGTCTTGTCGATCCAATGTCAGATTCCATCTTTACAACTTGTCGTCGAACTTCTCCCGGACACTTCCGCAAAGGAAGAGAGATTTTTGTATTTGAATAACCTTGATGAGACTCGCAGAGATGCTTCATTTGCTAATGAGGTACATAAGAAACGCATCAAGGTGTAGTATGATAAATCTGTCCAGCCTCGTGTCTTCAATGAGGGTGACCTAGTATTGACTTATATCTAGAGATATGACAAACTAGGGAAGGGTAAGTTCGAGTCCATGTGGTATGGAACTTTCGTTATTTCTAAGGTGTTAGAGAAAGGAGCTTATGAGCTCATTGATTATGATGGAATCCCTTTGGGCCAACCTCGCAATGGGTTGTACCTAAAAAGGTACTATGCCTAGGTCTTCTTGGATAGTATCTTGTATATATGTATATTGATTGAATTTCAGTGTGCTTTTAGTATTTTCAAGATGGTTTTGAGTTTTACTATCCACATATGTTTATACCATGTTTTGGTCATGCATATGGATTTATATGGCTTCATTGATGGTGCTTGTCGCCACACCTTGAGTCTCGCCTCGACTGCTTGGGTTCTCTATTCCCCAGCTGAATATTTGGTTAGTTCAGGAGCGGTTTGCATAGGTCCTGCTACTAATAACATCATCGATTATGAAGAAGTCATCGATCTTCTAACTGAAGCTGCCTCCCAGGATGTCTGTTATCTATTAGTATTGATGGACTCACAGCTCGTGGTTTGTCATTTGAACCATGTCTACACCATTAGGAACCTAGTAATCCTTCGCCTCTTCCGGAGGGTATGTTTTTTAGAAAGATCATTTGGAACCTGTTACCACCTAAGTTATACTTAGTGGTTTGTTATCAAGTGAGCCTGGTGAACCGGACAAGGTTAACTTGTTCGGACTTCAAAAGACCTGTGGAAGTACTTCTAGGAAGTGCTTGTTGTACTATATCACACGTTCACACCCCATGAGGGAGTTGTAATAAATGTTCTAGCATGATAGTTTCTGTAAAAGACTCGGTCTCTTAGACTTCATTTGTCAATCCGATCAGCCCAGGGTGTTTTTTCCCTTGGTTAT
>LPNX010445993.1:130799-161530 GCA_001517045.1 Pseudotsuga menziesii
AAACAACCTCCTACAAGAAAACAAGGATGAAAATTGTTCCGAAGAACAAGTGGTGACAATTCAATAAACATGAATCTGAAGCTCCCAGGGTCAGAGACACCATGACGAAAGAGCTTCAGAGAGTAGTATATCCACCTCGAAGGATGAAGACCACCATGGGTATAAGAGATAACTCAAGATGAATAAAATAATGCTATGATCAAATAATAACAGTTGATCATGGGGAATGATGTATACGATATGATTTCAAGACATAAAGGGAAGTACGTAGTATCTTCCATATGGATCTACAAGAACAAGTGTACAAAGCAAAGGTTCATGATTTGCCTCAGAAATAATAGACTATGACATGACATACTCTATTGACAAGTATATATCAAGGATAGAGCCACCTGTACAAAATCAAGAGGGAAGATGATACTCCACTTCAGGGGGAGTGACTACAGAAGATATCTAAGTTCGACATGGTACGACATGATGGACAGCTTCTTGCTAGATCGAGAATTTACCAAGAGTAAAGAGGGTTCCAACCTTCAAGGTTGAATGCAGAATACTAGGATATGTTGATGACCCAACAAGACAAACTCATGGAATATTTTATGATGAAAGAATACTAGAATGATGTTTGGGATACAGTTCCCAAACCAAAAAAAAAGAGTATAGTATCCTCCAAATGGATATGAAAAATAAAGCATGCAGCTGACAGAAGTATTGAGAAGTATAA
Organism: Pseudotsuga menziesii; assembly: GCA_001517045.1. Taxonomy (NCBI): domain Eukaryota; kingdom Viridiplantae; phylum Streptophyta; class Pinopsida; order Pinales; family Pinaceae; genus Pseudotsuga; species Pseudotsuga menziesii. The sequence continues at coordinate 131,524 of LPNX010445993.1, forward strand.
AGAAAGATTTGTGGCCAGAGGTTTCTCTCAGAAAGAGGGAATTGATTATGAAGAGACATTTGCCCCAGTAGCACGGTATACTTCAATTAGAGCTACCATGGCACTTGCATCCATGATGAAGTGGGACTTACACCAGATGGATGTGAAACCAGCTTTTCTAAATGGTGTGATAAAAGAAGAAGTATACATAGAACAACCACAAGGATTTGAAGTTGAAGATAGACATACTCACGTATGCAAGTTGAAGAAGGAATTATATGGTCTGAAACAAGCTCCTCAAGCTTGGTATGAAAGAATAGATGGTTTCTTGTCGAGCATGGGCTTTACCAAAAGTAAAGCTGATCCTAACCTTTATCTCAAGGTTGTAGAAGATGAACTTTTCATCCTGTTATTATATGTGGATGACTTATCCTTGACAGGAAATGAGAAACAGGTCATGGAAAGCAAGAAGAAACTAGCAGAACAATTTGAGATGAAATACCTTGGGTTAATGCATTATTTCCTAGGTCTAGAAGTATGGCAAAGTTCAGAAGAAATTTTTCTCAAACAGGGAAAGTATGCGGTAGACATATTGAAGAGATTCAATATGTTGGAATGCAAAGTCATGGCCACACCCATGGACTCCAACCTAAAGCTGTTAGCTAATGACTCATCAGAGTTAGTGGATATGACTCATTATAGATAGATCATTGGGTCATTGATGTACTTAACAAATACCAGACCAGACATTTGTTTTGTTGTGAACACCTTAAGTCAATATCTTGTTCAACCAAGACGGGTTCACCTAGTAACTACAAAACATGTGATGAGATATCTGAAAGGGACTATAGACTTTGGTTTATATTGGTATCCATGAGTATAGATTGTATGGCTACACAGATGCAGATTGGCCTGGAAGTATCTCAGACAGGAAAATCACATTAGGTAGATGCTTTTGTTTGGGGTCTGCTATGAGTTCATGGTTTAGCAGGAAACAGTCCAGTGTTTCTCGTAGCATGGCTGAAGCAGAATACATAGCAGATTGCTCTACTAAGTTGTGAAGCCATATGGCTTCGAAAGCTGATATCAAGTCTCTTTGAACTGAAGATGGATACTAAATTGATTCTATGTGATAACGAGAGTTGTGATAACAGAGAACCCTGTGTTCCGTCATAACACATAGAAATACGGTATTTCTACTTTTAAGATAAAGATGCATATGATGATGTTTCAGTATTTACATACTGGAGATACAGATGGTGATAGTTCAGTATTCACATACTAAATATGTAGATGAATATGGTTTAGATGGTGATGCACTGACAAATCCTCTTTCCCGGGTAAAGTTCGAACACTTTCGAGACAATCTTGGTGTGGTTCAGAAAGACCTTCCTTGAAAGGGGGAGTAGTGATGTTGCATTGGTATTGTATCATCCCGGGACATATGTCCAGAAGTGATCTGGTGACTTCGGTCATTGAGAATGTGGTGGTATTGTATCATCCCTGGGCACTTGCTCAAAAGTGACCTGGAGACCTCGGTCTTCGAGAATGAAGAGGGATTGTATCATCTTGGGACTTATTTCCAAAAGTGATCTAGTGACCTCGATCCCCGTGAATGTGGTGGGATTGCATCATCCTTGAATTTCGGTTCAAAATGTATCCGAAGGTATCAGCCCCCGTGAATGTGGTAGGATTACATCATCCCTGAACTTCGATTCAAAATGTATCTAGAGGTCTCGGCCCCCGTGAAAGTGGTGGATTGCATCATCCCTGAACCTCGATTCAAAATGTATCCAGAAGTCTCGGCCCCCATGAAAGTGGTAGGATTGCATCATCCCTGAACTTCGGTTCAAACTGTATCCGGAGGTCTCGGCCCCCGTGAAAGTGGTGGATTGCATCATCCCTGAACCTCGGTTCTTGGTTCAAAATGTATCCAGAGGTCTCGGCCCCCATGAAAGTGGTGGATTGCATCATCCCTGAACCTCGGTTCGAAATGTATCCGGAGATCTCAGTCCCCGTGAATGTGGTAGGATTGTATCATCCTTGAACTTCGGTTCAGAATGGATACGGTGACTTCGGTACTCGAGAACATGTGTTGATCCTTTAATTCCAATAGGAAGGATTGTATGAGTTCCACAAATGTGTTGATCCCGTAATTTCGAAAGGAAGGATCGTTAGCAACTCCGTAAAGACTTGAATCCCGTAACTTCGAAAGGAAGGATCGTTAGTAACTCCGTAAAGACCTAAATCCCATAATTCCAAAAGGAAGGATCATTGGTAACTCCGTAAAGACCTAAATCCCGTAATTCCGAAAGGAAGGATCATGTTGATATTTTGATGATGTTGATCTTTTTATGATGATGATGATGTTTCTGATCGAAAGATCAGATGTTGCTGCTGATGATGATGTTCTCTAATCGAAAGATCAGAAGTTGCTAATGATGATGATGTTCTTTGATTGAAAGATTAGAATATGATGATGATGTTGTTGCTGACGATGATGATGTTCTCTGATCGAAAGATCAGAATATGATGATGATGATGTTTCTCTGATTGAAATATCAGAAGTTGTTGATGATGATGTTCTCTGATCGAAAGATCATAATATGATGATAATGATGTTTTCTGATCGGAAGATCAGAATTTGCTTATGATTATGATGTTGCTGATGATGATGATGTTTTCTGATTGAAAGATCAGAAAGCAATGATGATGATGATGTTTCTGATCGAAAGATCAGAATGTGATGAGATCCTGATGATGATGATGTCGTATTATCAAAGTATGATGATGATGACATACTGATCGAAAGATCAGAATATGATGATGAGTTGATGTTAGAGTATGATGATGTTCAGTTGATGATGGTTCTGATCGAAAGATCATAGGCTAATGATAATGATGAGTCTGATTGAAATATTAGAGTATGATGATGATGTTGTTTCTGATCGAAAGGTCAAAGTGCTGAAGATGTTGCTGATCGAAAGGTCAAAGTGCTGAAGATGTTGCTGCTGATTGAAGAGTCAAGATGCTGTTGATTGAAGCGGTCAAAGTACTGATGATGCTGAAGACTAAAGATTGAAGATGAAGGATACATGATATTGAAAATATTCCAATTATTTAGAGATGTATCACCCTGATGATTATGTCCTCTATCTCTCTCCTATTATTGTTGTTGTTGATGTTGTTATAGAATACCCTTCTCGTTAAGGGGGAGTGTTGAAATATTGTAACTTCGAAGAATATTCTATATGTATCTTTTGTGGTCCCCGATGGTCCTACTGGGAGAACCACTTGTGTTATCTTGTACCCCGATGCTTCTAATCATAAGAACTAATAAGAGTCATGAGGTTTTCCCCTCTATTTGTAAATGTGGGTCATTAGCACCCCAGTGTGGTTACTTGAGCCTACATGTGTAACTCGAGCCTACATGATTAACTCGAGCCTACATGTCGGATGAGTTAATTCAAGTGAACGGATGAATATAAATAGAGTTGTGGTGCTCCTCATTTGAGACACACACTCTCACTTGTGTAGCGCATTAGTGGAGAAGAGAAGTAGCTAGAGAAGGAGGAGGATCATGCTTTGATCTCCTTGCTGGTTTTATCTTTTATATTTTATCTTTTTGGGGCATCTATATTGAGGAAGCTTTTGCTGGGTTTTTCCCTTTAGGGTTTTCCCAGGATAAATCTTTGTGTTCCTTTTTGTATTGTTGTGCTTGTCTATATTTCAGTGATCCTATTTATATGCTTTTGTTATGAAAATGAAATGAAGTACCGATGTCTTAGCTAAGAATATGAAAATTTAACAAGACTGTGTTCATAATACACCCACTAGGGTGTAACAGAGATCGGCGCCTTGAGGTCACTATCTAGTACTTCCCACTTCCTTTCGGTATTTTACCACTGCTTACGGTTTGATTGAGGCGTTGGAGTTTTTCCTAATGGTGGTTAATTGGAGAAGTGAGACCTAATTAATCTAGTGACTCACATTTCTTTTGATGCAACTTGACTGATCGGATGAACCACAGCCAAAATTACGATCATACACACCGGAGTTTGTTGATGTATATGTAACTTCGGAATGTATTTCACTTGTATTTCTTATATATTGTAACCCAATGTTTATTCCGGGATTTACTTGAGTTATGTCATGCCCTGATATTCCTATTGGGAAGGTATATCATGTAAACAATTCATGTCAAGTCATTGTGGGTAATCCTCCTATTGTCTAAGGGTTAAATTCCCCGCAGTTCTGGAGCACTAGGGTTATTAGACTCTCCTAGTGAGGTCGGCCCTAGTAGGGTTTTTGTCATGTCGGGATTAGTATAAATAGAGAGCTGGACTCTCTATTTATCACACAACTCATACACACTCAAGTGTATCGCATAGTCGAGGAAGGAGAAGACATTGGGGCTAGATAAGAAGAAGGTTACTACTGTCGGGAGATCACTTACTATTTTGGGTTCTACTTTTGGTGTTGATTCTATATCTAAGGAAGTTGCGGGGTTTTCACCATTTATGTTTTCCTTGAGGATAAACACTGTGTTCATTGTCTCTTGTGTTTGATTGTTGTGCTTGTTATTCTCTCAGTAAAGATCCTAATATAATGCTAGCTTAATGATGAAATTCTAACATGGTATTAGAGCTAACCTGAGAAGAAGACATTGTGCAGCTGCAGGAACTAGGGATTCCTAGTTTGTGGATATTCCTCCACGGATTTTCAGCAAAATTAAGGTGGAATAACTCTCCTCCTTAGGGCGCATCTTTCTTTCGAAGAAGAATCCAATTCTGAGGTTTTCCAGTTTTGGACCCAACACTGCTGCTAGAAATTAGGGCTTTTCACAGAAGAGGAATTTTTTAGTGAGCCCAGGCCTGGATTGATATCCTCCCCAAAATTGAAGTTAGGGATAAATTTCAAAGCATTTGGGTGGATAGAACTTGGGAAAAGCAAAACCCTAATTTTCTACTAAACCAGCACTGCAGGATTTTAGATCCAAATCTAGATTCGACATCTTGACCTGGTAAGATCTAAATATCTTGTATTTCCATTTGAGGTTCTCAGTTTAAGATGTCTCATCATACCAAGCTTGATGAAAATCTTGAGGGAGCTGATAAATTTCGAGCCTGGAAGTATAGGATCTCCTTGGTCCTGGAAGACAATGAGTTGGACTCCTATATTAATGAGGAGGTTCCAGTTCCAGAGGGAGATGAGGCTAAGGCCTTGCATAAGAAGAAGTTAGTTATGGAAAAGAGAATCATTGTTGATTCTATCAAGGATCATCTCATACCACAAGTGTCCTCCCTCAAGACACCTAAAGCTATGTTTGATGCCCTAACCAAATTGTTTGAAGGGAAGAACATAAACAGGAAGATGACTTTGAGAAACCATTTGAAGAATGTGAAGATTCAGAATGCTGAGACTATTCAGTCTTACTTTACAATGGTTTCTCATATCAAGGAGAAGCTGGAAGCAGTAGATGAAGAAGTGGAAAATGCAGATATTGTGATGACCAACTTGAATGGTCTCCCTAGATCATGGGACTCTTTCATTCAAGGAATCTGTGCCAGAAAGAAGTTAGTAAAGTTTAGAAGACTATGGGAATAATTCTCTCAAGAAGAAGCTCGAATAGCAGCTCGAGAAGAGAAGATGGGAAGTGAAGATCAAGCTCTCACAGTTCACTCCAAGAAAAATAGAAGGAGCCATTATCACTCCAAAATTAAGATCTCACACTCAAGAAAATATCTGAATACTATTAGATGTTACACATGTGATGAGAAAGGTCACATATCTAGATTCTTCCCTAACAAAAGAAACCTAAAGAAGAATGGAAAAAAGAGAAGACATCATGCCCATGCTGCAGAGGATGATGAACCTTCCACAAAGAGAATTAGACAAGAAAGTGATGATTCTTCAAGTGAGGAAGAATATGTATTGATCTCCGCATTCACGGGAATTGTTTCACATGGAAGCAATGATTGGCTCATAGACAGTGGTGCTTCCAAGAACATGATGGGATTCAAAGAATCATTTGTGAAGCTATCTGAACATGAGTCACCTCACAAGGTGAAACTTGGGGATGACTACCAATATCCAATAAAAGGTAGTGGTGAATCCTCCTATAAACTAGACTCAGGAAATTATTTGAAGATGAAGAATGTATTATTTGTTCCAAGACTAAAGAAGAACCTTCTCTCCATATCTGCATTCGATGCAAAAGGAATGAGAGTTGCTTTTGAAGATGGCCAAGTTCTTATGTGGCCAAAGGGAAAGACTTTTGAGGATGCAATAGTGATTGGATAACAAGAAGGAGGTCTATACAAGTTGAAGGGCCAACCAAATCAAGCTTTGGTTCATGACACAGTAGAACCAAATGAACTTTGGCATAGAAGGCTTGCACATGTGCATTACAGAGCACTACCACTTGCAAGCAAAGCTATTGAAGGTCTTCCAGAAATTCAAGCAAAACATGAAGGGGTCTGCAAAGGATGTGTGAAAGGAAAGAACACAAAGAAGACATTTCCAAGTAGCAAAAGCAAAGCAAAAGGAATCTTGGAAATTATCCACTCCGATGTATGTGGACCAATGTCATCAAGCTCACTAAGCGGGTATGTGTATTATGTCTCTTTTATTGATGATTTTTCTAGGAAGACATGGATTTACTTCATGAAGAGTAAATATGAAGTGTTCAGCAAATTCAAGGAATTCAAAGATTTGATTGAGAACCATACTGAAAAGAAGATCAAGAATTTTCGATTAGACAATGGTGAAGAATTCACTTCAAATGAGTTCAAGGAACTATGTAAAGACTCAGGGATTTTGTCTACTCCTTATAATCCACAACAGAATGGGATTGCAGAGAGGAAGAATAGAACTATCATAGAAGCTGCAAGATATTCCTATGCATCTTTGGGAAGAAGTCCAAAACAACAGTGTATGTATAGAACCATACTCCATACAGAGTACTCAAGAACAAGACTCCTGAAGAAGTCTTCTCTGGAAAGAAACCAGAAGTCAGCCATCTCAGAATATTTGTCTGTCCTGTGTACATACACATTCCAAAAGAGAAGAGAACAAAATTAGATCCTTCAGGAAAGAAGGGTATATTTGTGGGATACTCTGAAAGCTCGAAGGCTTACAAAATATACTTCCTAGGGTTCAAGAAGATTGAGATCAGTAGGGATGTAACATTTGACAAAGATTTCGCCTACATCAAATCTAGAAAGAAACCTGCTGAAGAACCTGAAGAAGCAGAAGCTCCCAGAATTCATGATACAATCATGAATGAAGAAACTCAAGAAGAAGATCGAGAATTTGAAGAACCACAAAGACCTGTAGATCCACCATAGGAGAAGAATCCTCACAAGAGGAAACCTACTTGGGTACAAGAGATTATCCAAGGTGTGGAAAGATATGGGGTTCCAGAAGAGAATCTCAGAGAAAGAAAGAGAACTAGATCCTGTTCCAGTTATGTAGCTTTACTATGTGACTTTATTGATAAAGAACCTTTCGAGTATGAAGAAGTGGCAGAACAAAAAGAATGGAAGGATGTGATGATCGAAGAGTATCAATTGATCATGAAGAATGATGTTTGGGATGTTATCCCAAGACCAGAAGGGAAGTCAGTTGTAACTTCCAAGTGGATCTACAAGATCAAGCATGCTACAGATGGTAGTGTTGCCACCTTTCACACACCTGGGTCACGTGGCAGAAATATTCAAGCCACTCGGTGTGTCCTTGGGGGCAAGTCTCGAGTCAAGGATGTCACCTTGTTCTTGACTCCTCCGTTTAGGCTCAACTCCTAACGAATCCAAGGGAGGTAGACCCTATTAAGTTGCTAAGGCTAATTTCTTAGTATGGTGATGTTAAACTGAATGAATTACTTAGGAGTTTGAAATTTAACCATAAACAACCATAGATGACAAGATACAAAATGAGCGCACGAAAGCACAATGTTGAGACACAATATATATATATATATATATATAGCAAGAAAATAACCAGTGCCTTAAAATGGAGTCAAAAGGAAATAAATGTACTTGCATGTGCTTGGAGTGAATGTTTTGCAATTTCCTCTTGGTACATTTTAAGTTAATGTGAAATATGAGTTGATTAAAATTAGGCGAAGGGGTGGACTCCAAATATACCCTAGAGTACTTGGAGTATGTCCAAAACTAAACCTTCACGGCTACCCGCAAGGAATATGTGGGATGAATGGAGTCTCTAGGGATATTGTTCATAATGCACCCATTAGGGTGTGACAGAGATCGGTGCCCCGAGGTCACTTTTCAGAAGTTCCCACTTCCTTTGGGTATTTTTCCACCGTAATGGTTTGATCTAGGTGTTGGATTTTCACCTGATGGTTTGTCAATTTGGGAGAGTGAATCCTAATTATACTAGTCACTCAAGTGCTTTTGATACAACTTGACTGATCAGATGAACCGCATCCAAGTGTAGAGCATACACACCAGAGTCTTGTCAATTTTAGTAAATTTTGAGATGGATGTTCTTGTTAAAAAGAAAACCCTCCAGGAACCTCTTTCTGTCCAAGTGGACCCCAATCAAGGAATAAAGGAGGGGTTGATTTTATTATGGTTACTAAAACAAATGATGATAGCAAATGAAACATAAAAATATAAGCAAACCACAATTTTCTAATTAGACTACCACGAACCTTTCTTCACCTTTCGGCTCAAAAGGAGGCTCGTGGGGTAAGTATTAAAGTTACTTTGAAACCAATAGAAATGGAATATGGAATTGATTTTAAATAAAAGTATACTACCCTACATATTATTACTATGCTAGATTGAAAAAAGATGAACGAAAATAAAAAAAATGACACAAACGCAAATCCCCCCAGCAGTTAAAATATAAGCAAATTTATATGACACCTCTTGATTCTATAATGAAACCAAGAGCTTACAAAGTGCAAAAATTAAATATTTCAGTAAAAAACGGAGACCCCTGGGGGGATTCAGAAGGCCCAAAAGTCACTTTCGAACAAAATCTCCTCCTATTTTCTGTCATACCTGATAAAAACCAGCAATATTATTAGACTGAAATATTCCCAAAATCACTCTGAAAGTACCTTTGGGTTAGCTTACTTTTAACCAAAAAAAGCTAAGTTAAAACTAGTTAAAAAAGGGTAAAAAGGGAACCAAGGAAAGCAAGATTTCCTTGGGGTCTTGGATTTCCTTTTAGGCAGCCAATATTATGTGCACTGATTGCTAGATTTATATTTTATAACAGAAAACAGAAATCTAATGCATGCAAGCTACAAATTCTCTTTAAAATTCCATGCAAAAAGGACGATTTCCCTAAAGCTAGATCTAGAATGCTTATGAAACCTTTTAAGAACAAGATCTAGATTATGGGCTTTGAGGAGATATATATATGTTAAATTTACTTTAATATAATAGATATAAACAATATCAAAGATGTGAACAAAGTAACCAGGTAAAAAGAATTGATTTTAAAGGAGGAAAAGGAGAAGAGAAGTGATTGTTGCTGAAGCAGATCTGCAATGGAAACTTGTTAGTGGAATACAGAGTGGCAATGTATTCAAAAATATTTTGGATGTATAGTGGATTCAAACTAGATCCACAGCTCGTCCAACCCTTGCTACATGAAATCTAAACACACAATCCTACACGAAACCTCATGAGATCTGGATATATATATGAAAAAAGAGACAAGAATTACATGCAAATAAACTTATTAAACATGTATAATATAGATATTCTAATCATATATGCTATGAGATAATAGAAAAATAAGTAACCTTACTTGCCCAACTATACTCCTATTGATTCAGCTGAATCGTTCAAGCCAGACAGGGTTCAGATGCAGAATTTGAGAGAAAAGCTGACAACATCAATAGTCGTAAGACAATGCTTAATCCACACATATGAGAGCATTACACCATTTGGCCTCCAAATCTTCTTTATTTCAACAATCAAAATATTACAACAGTATTACAATAGCAATCCCTTCAATCCAACTCTGACTAGCTTGGAAGAGGGAGCTTGTGCCTGGATATATACAAAAACCAGGAGATCCAGACCAGGGGGGCACAAATCCCAAGGAGATAGACCACTGTAGCTAAAGGAGAGTCCATCAATGCTTGATCTATGTCTAACTGAGCCAAATATGAGCCTCAGTGAGTGCAATTGTCAATCAGAGAGCCAATTTGACTGACACCTCAACCTGTTGACTGAAGCATCCACTAAAACTCATCCAGATGAGCCAAAACGTGTGGAGAAGAGAGGGAGGGCGAAATTCCCCATAAAGGATGCTGAAGATTAACTCTAGATCTGATTTGATCACCTCCTTCAGTCAAGGATTTCTTAGATCCAGTCAACCTGGTTCAGATCTGACTGATTTCAATCAAATCGGCTGAGAATCCACTAATCTATGACTCTAGATTTGCTCCATTATTCATCAATTTATTAATTAAAATAATCAATAATTGATTTTTGGGGCTTTTTTACCTGAGTGATGGAAAATCACTCAAAACTAGGAAATAATGGGTCCATGGGTTTACATGGTGCTCTTAGCTTGAAAATGAGCACCTACATGACTGAAACAGATTATTTGGCCCACTTTTATTACAAAATCAACTTTTCCAATTAAACTATTAAAAAATAGCCTAAGTTTCGAAAAAATTAAATTTTAATAAAAAACACTGAAAAAATTAAAAAATTAAAAAAAATGAAAAAACCTAGGGGGACTTAGACATGTTCATATGACTCGACCATGATGTCTATCATGTTTATACATTGACACATAGACTCTAATAACCTCAATAAGCCTAAATGCCAAGCCAGCCACCCCAACGTTGGAGGTATTGAGTAAAAAACTCAGAAATTATCAGTCGTTTATTCAACAACCAATAATAACCAAGGGAAAAAACACCCTGGGCTGATCAGTTTGACAAATAAAGTCTAAGAGACCGAGTCTTTTACAAACACTGTCATGCTAGAACATTTATTACAATTCTCCCAAGGGGGTATGAACATGTGGTATAGTACAACAAAGCTTCCCAGAAGCAAGACTGAAGGTCTTCTGAAGTCCGAAAAAAAAATCTTTGTCTGGTTCACCAGGATCACTTGATAAAAAACCACTAAGTACAACTTAGGTGGTAGCAGGTAGCATTGAAAAGTATAAAGAAATATTTGTGGCTCAGGGTTTCTCTCAGAAAGAAGGAATAGACTATGAAGAAACCTTTGCACCTGTAGCCAGATACACTTCCATCAGATCAATACTTGCTTTGGCTATAGTGATGAAATGGAAGATACACCAAATGGATGTCAAGACTGCCTTCTTCAATGGTGTAGTAGAAGAGGAAGTGTATGTGGAGCAGCCACTCAGTTTTGAGACACATGCCAGGGAGTCTCATGTGTGTAGATTGAAGAAAGCCCTGTATGGTTTGAAACAGGTACCCAGGACATGGTACAGTAGAATTGACAGCGTTCTATCCAGTTTGGGCTTTACCAAGAGTAAAGCAAATTCCAACCTTTACTACAAGGTGGAAGATGGAAACCCGGTGATGCTTCTACTATATGTAGATGATTTGTTTGTGACAGGTATGGATGGGTTGATTGCCGATACAAAGAGAAAGCTTGTTGTTGAGTTCAAGATGAAGGACTTGGGAATGATGCATTATTTCCTAGGTATGGATGTGTGGCAGACTACAGATGGAATCTTCCTTGGACAAGGGAAGTATGCAGTAGAGATCCTGAAGAGATTTGGGATGGTGGACTGCAAGACATTAACCACACCTATGGCCTCAAACCTGAAGCTATTGAGTGATGCTTCATCAAAGATAGTTGATGCCACAATGTATCGTCAGATGATTGGGTCCTTGATGTACCTGAAGAACACGAGACCAGATATCTTCTTTGCTGTGAACACCTTGAGCCAATACTTGACAGATCCGAGACATGTTCACTTGACTGCTGCAAAGCATATTGTGAGGTACTTGAAGGGTACAGTTGATTATGGGCTCAAGTATAAGGCTGATCAGAAGATTAACTTGGAGGATTATGTTGATTCAGATTGGGTAGGCAGTGCCATCGATAGGAAGAGCACTTCAGGGTGTTGATTCAGTATTGGATTAGGTGTGATCTTGTGGTTTATCAGGAAGCAATCCTGTGTGGCACTGAGTACAGCTGAAGTAGAGTATGTTGCAGCCTATTCATCTAGTTGTGAGGTAGTATGGCTGAGGAAGCTACTGTCTGATTTATTTCATCTCCAGTTAGATGCTACTTGTATATACTGTGACAACTAGAGTTGTGTAAAGTTGTCAGAGAATCCGGTATTCCATGACAAGTCAAAGCATATCGAGATCAAGTATCACTATATCAGGGATATGGTGCAAAGAGGAACAATGAAGCTCTAGTATGTTGCGACGGATGAACATATAGCTGATGTGTTGACTAAGGCATTGGCTAGGGTGAAGTTTGAGTACTTTAGGGAAAAGCTTGGTGTTCTCCACATCGATATTCCTCCCAAGAGGAAGTGATGTGTCCATGTTGAGCCTTTCTAACATGGTGAGAGGATTGGTTCCTTCCATGGTCAGATATAAGTGATGTGCCCTTCCTACATGGTGAGAGGATTGGTTCCTTCCATGGTCGGATGTAAGAGCTGTGACATGGTGAGAGGATTGGTTCCTTCCATTGTCAGGTATCTATGTAGATGCCACATCTAGCATGAAAAAGGGTTGGATCTGTGAAGACACATCTAGTATGAAAAAGGACTAGCTCTGTGTAGATGCCACATCCAGCATGAAAAAGGGTTGGCTCTGTGAAGACACATCTAGTATGAAAAAGGACTAGCTCTATGTAGATGCCACATATAGCATGAAAAAGGGCTGGCTCTGTGAAGACACGTCTAGTATGAAAAAGGACTAGCTCTGTGTAGATGGCACATCCAGCATTAAAAAGGGTTGGCTCTGTGAAGACTCATCTAGTATGAAAAAGGACTAGCTCTAAGTAGCTGCAACATCTGGTATGAAAAAGGACCAACTCTGTGATGCCTCATCTGGTATGAAAAAGGACCAGCTCTGTGATGCCTCATCTAGTATGAAAAAGGACTAGCCCTATGAAGACTCATCTAGTATGAAAAAGGACTAGCTCTGAGTAGCTGCCACATCGGGTATGAAAAAGGACCAGCTATGTGATGCCTCATCTGGTATGAAAAAGGACTAGCTCTGTGATGCCTCATCTAGTATGAAAAAGGACTAGCTCTGTGAAGAGTCATCTAGTATGAAAAAGGACTAGCTCTGAGTAGCTGCCACATCTGGTATGAAAAAGGACTATCTCTGTGATGTTTCATCTGGTATGAAAAAGGACCAGCTCTGTGATGCCACATCTAGTATGAAAAAGGACTAGCTCTGTGATGATACATCCAGTATGAAAAAGGACTGGCTCTGTAGAGGTTTCTATGACAAGAAGAATCAAGAGATAGCACCTGTGATGATGACCCTGTGATGATCCAGATCTAGTGATGATGATCTAGCAGTGATGATCCAGATCAAGTAATGATCCAGATCTAGTGATGATTCCCAGTGATGATACAGCTCGAGTGATGATCCAGATCCAGTGATGATGTCCAGTGATGATCTAGATCGAGTGATGATCCAGATCCGATGATGAAGATGAATTGAAGATGAATATGGCTTGAAGATGAATATGACTTGAAGATCAAGAAGACTTGAAGATGACGAGGACTCAAGGATGATCTAGAAGATACAGAGAAGAAGACTTGTGCTGAAAATTGTGTCGAAAGAATACCTTCCTAGTTAAGAGGGAGTGTTGATGTATATGTAACTTCAGAATGTATTTCACTTGTATTTCTTATATATTGTAACCCGATGTTTATGCCGAGATGTACTTGAGTTATGCCATGCACCGATGTTCCTAGCGGGAAGGTCTATCATGTAAACAAGTCATGTCAATTCATTGTGGGTAACCCTCCTATTGTCTAAGGGTTAAAGTCCCCGCAGTTTCGGGGCACTAGGGTTATTAGACTCTCCTAGTGAGGTCGGACCTAGTAGGGTTTTTGTCATGTCAGGATTAGTATAAATAGAGATCTGGACTCTCTATTTATCACACAACTCATACACACTCAATTGTAGCGCATAGTTGAGGAAGGAGAAGACACTGGGGCTAGACAAGAAGAAGGTTACTGTTGTCGGGAGATCACTTACTATTTTGGGTTCTACTTTTGGTGTTGATTCTATCTCTGAGGAAGTTGAGGGGTTTTCACCATTTATGGTTTCCTCGAGGATAAACACTGTGTTCATTGTCTCTTGTGTTTGATTTTTGTGCTTGTTATTCTCTCAGTAAAGATCCTAATATAATTCTAGCTTAATGATGAAATTCTAACAGAGTCTTTGTAATTTTTAGTAAATTTTAAAGAATGTGTTTTTGTTAGAAAGAAAAACCCTCCAGGAACCTCTTTCGGTCCAAGTGGACCTCAATCGGGGAATCAAGGAGGGGGTTTATTTTAAATTATTTCTTGAAAAATAATATTGAAGCAATAAAAAATTAAACAAACCATAGGTTGTCTAATTAAATCTACCACGATCCTCTTTCACCTTTCGGTTCGATCGGAATTCGTGGGGTAAGTATTAAAGTTACTTTGACCTTATGATATGGAAGATATGATAAAAGTAATCAAAGTATACTATTTTGCATAAATGAAACTAGTCTAGAGCAAAAAAATAAGAAAATGCAAAAAAGGAAAAAAGGATGCAAATACCCCTAGGGGGGATGGGGAATGGGCTCGAAAGAGCCTATTCAAAATTATTTTTTATTACCAGCGGTTATAATATCAGAAAACTTATATGATTATTCTTGGTTCTTATACAGGATGAAACCAAGAGCTTACAAAGTGCAAAAATTAAAGATTTCAGTAAAAAAGGGAGACCCCTGGGGGGTTTTGGATGGCCCGAAAGTCACTTTTGAACAGAAGCTCTTCCTCTTTTCTGTTATACCTGCTAAAACCCAGAAATCTTATTAAATTTAAATATTCCCAAAATCACTTTGAAAGTACCTTTGGGTCGGCGTACTTTTAACCAAAAAAAAAAGGTAAGTTAAAAGTAGTTAAAAAAGGTGAAAAGGGAACAAAGGAAAGCAAGATTTCCTTGGGATCTTGGCTTGCCTTTTAGGCAGCCAATATGATGTGCACTGATTTTTGGATTTATCTTTTATAACAGAAAACAGAAATCTAATGCATGCAAGCTACAAATTTTCTTTAAAATGCCATGCAAAAAGGACGATTTCCCTAAAGCTAGATCTAGAATGCTTATGAAACCTTTTTAAGAACAAGATCTATATTATCAGCTTTGAGAAGATAGATCTATGTTAAAATTTACTTTAAGGTAATAGATCTAAACAATATAAAAGCTGGGAACAAAGTAAATAGATAAAATTTTAATATTTAAGAGGAGAAAGAGAAGAAGGCTTGCTTGTAGCCTTGAAGATCAACAGTGGAGCTTTCCGGTAGAATGTTGAGGGACTATGCATTTGAGAAAGTTTTGGAGAAAATGAGGAAGAAAAATATATCAGCACCCTCTCCAAGCTAGGAACCTGCAACTAATCCAAAGGCTTGCCAAGATGCTTGTGATATCCGTTTAATACATAAACAGAGATATTAGAATAGCATGCATATAAAATTATAAAACATGTTAAATCTAGATCTCTAGACATGCATAAAAGAAAAAGAGATAGCCAATAATCTTATTAACATATTACTTTCCTATCAAGATCATAATAAGCTTATTATCAATCTTTTAGCACTAGATCCACAATATCAAAATAAGCAAGTTATGAACACAAATACAGGTTACCTCAGTGAAACATGGCAACACTCATCCACACATAATAACATGACACCATATTTTCTCCAAATCCTTTCTTTATTTCAAATGAAAAATAGAAACAATACAATAGCAACAACTCTTCAATCCAGCTCTAACTAGCTTGCAAGAGGAAAACTGTGCTTTATTTATAACAAAAATTGGAACCCTAGCCCAGAGGGGGCACAATTCCCAAGGAGAGAGAGAGTACAGCTGCATGAGGAGTCAAGTCAAGCTTGATCTAAGTCTATCTGAGTCTAACCTGAGTCTGACTGAGTGTAACTGGCAATCAGAGAGATGATCGGACTGACACATCAACTGGTTAACTGAAACATCAACCAAATCACATCCAGATGGGCCCACACGTGTGAAGGAGAGAGAGAGGGAACAATTCCCAAGAATGCATGTTTTAGTGCACTCCCTCTTCAGCCCAGATCAACTCCTTTTGTCAAGGAATGATCAGCTCTAGTCAATCCAAAGCCGATGAGGCTGATTTTAGTGAAATCGGAGCAAAATCCACTGATTTAGGAATTTGGATTTTCTCCATTATTTAATTAATTTATCAATTAAATTAATCAATATTTGATTTTTAGGGTTTTCTGACCTGAGTGATGGGAAAATCACTCAAAACTTAGGAAAAGTGGGTTTATGGGTTTACATGGTGCCCTGAGTTAGAAAATGAGCACCCCCATGAATGAAACTGATTTATGAGCCCACTTTTATTACAAGACCATTTTTTCCAATTAGACTATTAATAAATAGCCTAAGTTTTGGAAAAATTAAAACTTTAAAAAAACTTTAAAAATTAAAAAAAAATTAAAACCTAGGTGGACTTAGACATGTTCATATGACTCGACCATAATGCCTAGCATGTTTATACATTTACACATAAACTCTAATAACCTCAATATGCTTAAATGCCAAGTTGACCACCCCAACTTTGTAGGTATTGAGTGAAAAGCTCAAACATTATCAGTCATTTATTCAACAACCAATAATAACCAAGGGAAAAAACACTATGGGATGATCAGATTGACAAATAAATTCCAAGAGACCGAGTCTTTTACAATCACTATCATGCTATAAAGTTTGATTACAACTCCCCTACGGGGTATGAACATGTGATATAGTACAACAAACACTTCCCAGAAGAAATTCTGAAGGTCTTCTAAAGTCTGAACAAATTATCTTTGTTCTGTTCACTAGGCTCACTTGATAAAAAACCACTAAGTACAACTTAGGTGGTAACACATGGAAATAATGATGGAAAGACTCTATGTGGAGGGAAGGACACCTACCAGAGAGAATCAAGGAGAACAAAATAGGAATTAGAATGCCAGAAGTCCCCAAGCGATCCAGAATAGGAAAAGGAACTCTCTTGATCCCCCTGTCAAACCTCCATTTCAAGAGAATTTTGTGGATTGGGATGGAAAACATCAAGCTTAGGAAGAAATCCATTAGTTTTATACTGACTCTCCCACCACCTTCCTCACCAAAGAAGAGCATGAAAAATACTTTCTGGAGCGGGGAGAGATACCTCCTGATGAGACAGACGACTTCAGGAGAGGATACCAACTCGTTGTGCTAGATGCGTAGAGACAAATCATCTTGAGGAATAGAGATGTCCCTATCAAGAATAATAAAGATACCGGGAACAAAGCTTAGACTATCAAGACCAAAAATGATGCCCCTATGAGGGATAACCCCAAGAATGTTCCAAATCCCAAATGGAAGGAACAAAGAGAAGACAATCCCAGGAGCTCCGATCAAGGACAGACTTGTTTCAGTCTAGAGGCTAAAATTGTAAAGATAAAAATCTCTGTCCCCCTCACTGAATTGTTGAAAAAATCAAAATATATTTCCAATATCACCACAGTGTTAAAACCTCTAGGAAAAATATCTGCCATATCTGATAGCCTGAATATACAAGATGATAGGCCCACTATCCTATTTGGACCCCATGTCGATGAACCTTCCGATGAAGAAGTCCCTCCTTTCTATGATAGCCTAAACATACATAATTCCATCTAGCATAATTCCATGCTTGATTTAGGAGCTTCCCACAATATGATTCCCATGAGAATCATGCATGAATTAGGATTAGAAGTGACGAAACCCTACAAAGACCTTTTCTCCTTTGATTCTAATAAAGTAAAATGTCTGGGCCTAATCAAAGACTTGGTCGTCTCTTTGACTTAGATCCCTGCCAAAACTCTGGTCATGCATGTGGTGGTTACTGACATTCCCCTGAAGTTTGGAATGCTATTGTCAAGATCATGGGCATCCAAGCTCAAGGGTTCCCTCTAGATGGATATGTCGTACGCCACTATCCCAATTTTTAGGATACAAAGAAGGATCTTTAGAGAACAAAAAATGGTGTATATGGTAAGCAACACTGAAAGGCCACAGAATCACCCCATATATGTGGTGGACATAGAGATGGGGTCTACTATCTTCTTTACTGAGGAAAGTGAAGCCATCTCCTGCTTCCAAAATGCCAATTTTGTGCCTACGCAAGAATAGCTATAAGGGGTGTGGGATGTGAGTTTTGACGGGTTGATGTGCAAGGAAGGGACAATAGCCGAGGTATGGGAGAGACCCCCAGGAGTGCGAGCTTTAAATTGCTCTTACAATATTTATTTTTACTGTACGAACAATGAAGTGGAATACAAAGCTATGATATTATCCATTTTGTCTTTGAAGGAGCTCCAAGTCAAGAGGGTGGTGTTGCATGGGGATTCCGATTTAGTAATTAATAAAATGATGGGTGAGTATCAGTCCAGACATACCAGGATGAGAAGCTACTAGAATGCTTCCCAAGACCTCATTGAATGTTTTGAAGAATGCAACTTCAATCTAATCCCCAAGGTGCAGAATTGTGTGGCTGAATCGTTGGTCACTTCGGCAGCAACCTTTAGGGTCCCTATGCACCCTATAGGGAAATATGAGATTGAACTAAGGCATAGGCTCTCTATCCTAGATAATGTCAAGACTTGGCAGGTCTTTGAGGATGATAAGAAGATCCAAAGCTTCCTCACTCTCACTAGGGAATTTGAGGGACTGGTCATTGATGAAGAAAACGAAATTCAGGAGGAGACACCCCTCACGCAAGAGCCCTTACAAAGATAGACCATGGATCCGAAGGAAGTTCCCCAACAAGAGGAGGTTTCTGTTTTCGAAAATGGTAAGAGCGTTGAAGCTGAGGAGGTTTGGAAGCTAGAAATACAGGAGAGTGAAAACTAGTAGAAGTATGTGAAGAACCTCTGTGGCAAAGAGATTATGCAACTGAAAGGTAATTCCATCCCCAGAATTCTAGTCCCTCTAGAGAAGCTCTTTGACCCTAATGATGTAGCCAAAGAACCTTAGCTGGTCCTAAACTATGAAGACGTTGAGGAAGTGAATATTGGGACAGAAGAGCATCCTAGGATCATCAAAATAGCGAGGACCCTCTCACCTAAATCCAAACAAAGATATATCTCACTGATGAAGGAGTATTCATATGTGTTTTTCTGGAGTTACAAGGACCTAAAGGCTTATGACGCCAGCATCATCCATCATACCATACCATTCAAAAAGGATGAGATTCCATTCAAACAAAAGCTTATAAGGATGAACCCCAAGTTGTTGCCCCTGGTAGAGAAGGAGATCAAGAAGTTGTTCGAGGCCAAAATCATTGTGTCCCTCTAATTCTCACGCTGGGTGGAAAATATGGTCCTTGTTAGAAAGAAGAACGAGGAAATAAGGATCTGTATTGACTTCATAAATTTGAACAAAGTTTCCCTGAAGGATCGTCATCCCCTCCCCAAGATGGACCATATCTTATAGAGAGTAGTGAGTTCACAGAGGATCTCCACTCTGGATGGATACTCGGGTTATAACCAGATCGTGGTACATTCGGAGGACCAAGAGAAGACAACATTCACCACCCCCTGGGGCACCTTCATGTACGCTAAAATTCCATTTGGACTGATGAACGCAGGTGCAACTTTCCAGAGGGCCATGGACATAGCATTCTTCGATGAAAAGGACAAAATTCTAGTAATCTGTTTGGACTACATCACTATTTTTTCCAAGTCTAATGAAGAACATGTCGCCCACCTACTGAAAACGTTTCAAAAATGCATAATGTTTGGCCTCTCCATGAATCCTAAAATTTCGTTATTTTCTATGAAAGAAGAGAAGTTGTTGGGAGATATAATATCACAGGAGGGCATCAGGATTGATCCTAAGAGGGTCGAAGCGATCAGCAAATTCGAGCTCCCTCGAAAAAAGTTTGAAGTCCAATCATTTCTGGGAAAGGTAAATTTCCTAAGAATATTCATAGCTGCATTTGTTTAAATAGTCAAATATATAACTAACATGCTAGGAAAAGACCAAGAAATTAGGTGGACGCCCGAATCCAAACAATCCTTTGAAGGCATAAAAAAGGCCATATCTGAAGCGCCTATTCTTGTGAGCCCCAATTTTTCCAAATAGTTCCTCATATTCTTGTTTTCGTCTGAGCACATAGTGGCAAGGGTACTAATGCAAAAGCACCACGAAGGATATGATCATCCCATCTCCTTTTATAGAAAGACTCTAAGAGATGCTCCCTTGAAGTACAAATTCCTGGACAAATAGGCCTATGCTATGGTGCAGGCCCTAAAGGACTTTAGAGTATACATCCTGCATTCCCATATCATTACTCACGTGCCCACCAATGCTGTGAAGGACATTCTGACCCAACTGGATCTGGAGGGATGAAGGCGAAAGTGGATAGCAGTTCTTCTTGAGTATGACCTAGAAATAAAGCCCACAAAGTTGATCAAGGGCCAAGGGTTAGCTAAAATTATGGCCTGGTCCAACTGTGATGCTCTCAGCCTACGCATGATCGTTGAATTGTGAGATGAAGAACAAAATCCTCATAAGGAGCCAGGTCCCCTAGTAGGTTAGCTCTTTATATCATCTCCATGGTACACTGATGTCATTTTTTTCTTACAACATTTGCAAGCCCCGTAAGGTATGGATAAAAATCAGGCCAGCTTCCTTAAAAAAAAAGCAACAAGGTTCTGTATTCTGAACGATAAATTGTACTAGAAAGAGCCAGGGGGAGTTTTACTGAACTGTGTGGACGAACATGAGGCCAAAAGACTTATCGAATAATTTCATGCATGGGAGTGTGGGGGCCATCAATACTGGAAAACTATGGTAAACAAGATCATGAGAGGAGGATTCTATTGGCCTACAATATTTTTTGAAACTCATAAGAAAGTGGCGGCCTGCCACAAATGCCATATTTTTTAAGGAAGGAGAAAATTGGTGTCCTTACCTTTGAAGCCCATCCAGGTAGAAGCCCCTTTCCAAGAATGGGGGCTATATTTCATCAGAAAGATTAATCCTCACTCTTCAGGGAAACATAGGTGGATCATCACCTCTACTGACTACTTCACCAAATGGATCAAGGTTATCCCCACCAAATAGGCTACCAAAACGGTGATCATGCAGTTTTTAGAGGAGCATATCCTGTCTAAGTTTGAAGTTCCCAAGAAAATAATCACCGATAACACTCCATCCTTTAAATAAAAAAAGATGATCGCTTTTTGTTTCAAATACCAAATACAGCTGGGGCATTCCACGGCCTATTATCCCTAGGTAAATGGACAAGCAAAATATTCAAACAAGAGTCTCATGAGGATCATAAAGAAGTTGCTGTAGGAAAATAAGAAGTCTTGGCACACTAAGATGATTCACACTCTGTGGGATGACAAAATCAATGTGAATAAATCTATAGGAACCTCACCGTTCCATCTAGTTTATGGTTTAGAAGTAATCTTTCCCAACTCCCTAACCTTACCAGTAATGAGATTGTTGCAAGAGGAGGATGTTGAAACTCATCCCACCTAGAGGAGGATGTATCAGTTGGTTGAGCTACAACAACAAAGGGAACATATTTTTACAGAAATCAGCAATTTCAGGACAAGATGAAGGATATCTTCGACAGGAGAACCAAACTCGATGATTTCTAGGTAGGAGACATGGTGTTGAAATGGGATGCACCCCACGAGGAGAAGGGGAAACATAGAAAATTTGACCACATGTGGAAAGACCCATACAAAATCATTGCCTTCAAAGGAAAGAATGCTTATGTACTAGAAGAGATGGAAGGTGGTTTGGCATCTGGAGCTCTAGTTAATGGAAGGATCCTCAAACATTATTTTTTGTAAGAAAATTCAGTCCCATTTTCCATTGTATATATCACTTTAGTTTAAATTTGCTTGTGTGAATGGCTCTCCAACAGACTTAAAGCCCAACGTGAAGGCCATAAGGTCTCCAAGAGATGTTGTCATCTGGTTTTTTTTGTTTTGACATGTTTTACATTTACAGGCATCAGGGTAGAGTAGGGTCCAGGCCCGTGGTCTATGTGGTTCTTTGCTACCTCATAGGGAGGATAGCATCTCTAAGCTGGAGCCATTATTAGCACCTGGTTTGCACCAGTGCTAAATTTTGAAGCCACTTGTGCATGGGGTTTGCCTCATTTTTTAACCGAGAAGATGGAAAAGGGGATAGGCGAAATCAAATAGAAAATCTCGAAAATGTGACAAGGTTCTGCAAGCCCTAAAATAAACAACGAATATGTAAAACAGAGGTAGATTGACGGCAGAAAAGCTTTTCTCCTGGGAGAATATGTGCGGTCCATAAGATTGTTAAGGATCATGAATTATGTCCCTCCCCTCATGCATCGACGACAATGTTTCGTGAGGCAAAGGTGCATAGTGGTTAACAAGATGGAGAAGCGCGAAGGGATAATAGGACCCACACATCTAGACGGTCGATATCTAAAGGCCCGCCTGATATATGACTGGAACAAGGTTCGTGATGACAACATGCGCGGTGATTAGAAAAATGGAGCATTGTGAAGGGATAGTAGGGCCTGCGTATCTGAATTGGTGCTAAATTACCAAGATCTAAGGGCGCGCCTGATCTATGGTGGAAGCAGGTTTCTTGAGGTGAAAGCGCACGACGGTTAACAAAGGAATCCACTGCAAAATACTCAGGGGTCCCGCACCTCTCAACGACAGAGATTTGATGGGGTCCATATCAATGGCTCAAAATGGTTTCACTGACAAAAGGTGCAAGGGAGTTAATGAGGTGAACAATTGTGAAATCGCATAAAGGGCCAAGAAACGCGACAATCGATCTCTTGCGTAGAGGAAATCTATAGCTAGGAGGGATTTCACATGATGGGAGGTGTGCAAGGGAAAAGGATCAGCACATATGTGAAGCTCTATTGGAGAAATGAGCAAGAATTAGTGACGTGGTTCATGTCTAAGAAATTGAGACCATTAAGGAGCGACACCATTAGATCAAGAGAGCATGCCTCTCATATCCTGCATTGCCATTTTTGGACCAACGTGTCCCTTGCACTGTAAGGCCGATTTTGGGTAAAGAATCATGGTGGGTCTTCCAGCTCAGGGGATGGTTAGGATTCGAATGATGGGTTGGGATTTGATTCCCAAATTTTGTAACAGAATTGGGATTTGTTTTGGGGTTGGTCCCGGGAGCCAAGCCATTATAAATAGGACCTCAATTGATGAGGAAAGGGTTGGAATTTTCATTCAGGAAGCGTTCTGCTCTTGTTTTTTCCTAAAACTTTCTTGGAAGAGTTAATGAGAAACATTTTCCTACATTCCTGAGATTCATCATGGTGTTTTATATTCATTATGTTTTAATTGTTTATACATGTTCATTTCTATGTATTTATGCCAATGCGCTCTAGTTGCACATGAGGAATTCACTCTCAGTTAAGCGCTACATTTGTTGTGTGTTTCTGGTAAATGTTTTGGAATTCATCTTCTATGCTCCATTGCAGTTTCTAGCCTTTGCTATTTATTCTACTAAAGGTGGTGCAAGAGATTCATCCACATATAGGTGCATCTTTCTTCGTTGGGCTTCTTTCCCTTTTCCTCTTACCACCCTTTCAATATATTTGAATATTTTTTACACTTACTTTGCCTCATTATATAAAGGAAATTCCCTTTCTCATTTTCACTATAATACCCTTGATTG
This sequence comes from Pseudotsuga menziesii, assembly GCA_001517045.1. Taxonomy (NCBI): domain Eukaryota; kingdom Viridiplantae; phylum Streptophyta; class Pinopsida; order Pinales; family Pinaceae; genus Pseudotsuga; species Pseudotsuga menziesii. The sequence continues at coordinate 155,411 of LPNX010445993.1, forward strand.
ATTCAGAATTTGACTCCATTGCCCAATGATTTTCCTCTCTATCTGTTCTTCCATTTTTTAAACCTACCAACACCCTGTTCCCATCAGAAATTTATCCTTCTGCGATTTGTTCAAAGCTATATATATGTGTGCATTTCTTTCCTCTATGAAAAGAGAAATTCTCTCTGACTGTACTGGCTAGAATGCAGTCTAAAGTTGGTTGGAAATGGCTACCCTTGTGACTTCCTACCGCAACCATAGGAAAATTATAGGGTGCTAACACCACCCTTCTTTTTTATTAGGTCCATGATCATATTGAAGTCCCCTCCAATGATCCATTTTTCATTTTCATGAATATCTTAGAGATATTATAGATGGTAGAGGAGTTAAAGCTTTTGATCTATGATTTGAGGGCCATAGATGTTGGTTAAGAATTATTTTATTTTAGTTACAATAAGGTGGAAGCTTGTAGATAGGGTTCTATGAGTTTCTATGAAGTTGTCCATCATTATTTGTTGAGGGTTCTAAAGTAGCGCAAAATCTCCCGAGGCCCCTAAGGAATCCATTATCGTTCCTTTGGAACTTTCCAGACAATTTTTTTGATAATTTCCATTGGTTGAGCCGTGCATTTTGTTTCGTGCAATAATATGATATATTATTTCTCCATAGTAATTTGTTTTTAGTAGTCTCTATTTTGAGGGGTTGTTTATTCCTCTTATGTTCTAGGAAACAATGTTCATTTAAAACATTGAGTGGGGTGTAGAAGAACTCCATTAGCTGGTTGTATTGTCCTGAGTCTAACATCAAGTTGACCACCTCATCCAAGCATTGGAAATTGTTCATGCAACCCTTATTCTTATACTCTTGGTGTTGTCTCTTAAGATATATTTTGTTTCTTTCCTTGACTCCCAATCCTGCTTCTTTTATCGAGGTTTTGGGGTTTTAATCCGAGGAGGTTCTTTCCTTTATGGATTCACTTTTGAAGAGTTATAGTTGGGGTTTTGGGATAGCTATTTTTTGTTTATAGGCCTCCTTGATTTCTTGAAGATACAGGTCCCCCAATTCAGAGTCATTCATATCCACGAGAGGTTCCTTCATATTGGATTCTGGAGACCCAATATCCTTATTTGTATCCATTTTTTCTTGAGGGGTATCTTGATCTAAAAATTTGAATCTTTCCCCTTCCATTGGATGGTTGGACATATTTTCAAATTGATTGGAAGTAGGAATAGTTACACTAGTGGGTGTATTTGGGATTTTTTTTGTTATTCATCCTTTTGGTATTGACTTTTAAGAATCTATCCACATTTTATCCTTCATAGAGTCTTTTTGTGGGGAAATTTTGTTAAGGGGGCATACCCTAAAGAGATGGAAATGTTCATGACACTTCCTACAATGGAACGGGATATGCTCATAGTCCAAGATTTGGAGCCATTATGTGTCCCTGTAATCTAGACATATGGCTTCTGAGAGAGACTGGGAAATGCTCATATAAATACAGATCCTAACATAATAGGTGTAGTGACCTTTATGAGTGTCTTATAAGATCATGACAAAGAATTGTAGAGTGTTACCTATTCCTTATAGGGTTTATGAATCTCGTTATTCCTAAGGGAGGGAGTAAATTATGATCCAAACCTGAGCCTCTTTGAAGTCCTCTATTTTGGGACTAAATTTTTCTACCTAAGATCTCATGTAGCGAGCACCTAATTTGAAAAAGTAAGGGACTCCTTCAAAGGCCACTATGTAATCTTCAGGATGATTAAATATGACCATGAATAATCCCTCTGACCCCAGCTTCAAATCATAACGTCTTTTGTGGTTACATTTGTGTTTGATCCATCTGATTAGTAATTTTTTAGATGGACATAGAGGCATAAATTTGCAAATGATTTCGTGATCATGCATGTATTGAATATGCTCATAAATTAAGACGGATGTGACTTCATGCCTTGGGATTATAGCTGGTTTTGGGATGCATGTCCTTACATTGTGCTTCTCTTGAGGCTACTTGACTCTAGGTTCCATTTGATTAATGGGAGAACTCTTGTCCTCACTGTTTTTATTCAATGAGGGTGTTGATGTGTTAGTGCTGACATCAAGGTTCACAATCGTATTTCTATGAGGTTCAGAACTACCAAACATACGAAACTGGTAGGAATTCAGTTATCGTCACCCAGCAGGACCATCGAGGTTATCTGTTAGGACTTATGGGCATAGGAATCCCAACTTTGTTGTCACAAAGGTTCGCGTCAGGATTCAAACCCTAGGTCTGAATCATACAAATTTCTCACAATGCATAACCCTGATTGATCAGAGTCATTTAGTTGTGACTTGTCTTACTTGCATCTTATAATGAAGGAAAAAGTATCTTTAGTTGAGAATTTAGTTATATATAAATATTTATTGTAGCTTTGCAAATGTTTATCCATGTTTAATTATTTCTTAGGAAACAATCTGTGCTTGAAAAATATTTGGTTGTTAGAGGAACCATTTTTTTTCTCATATCGGATTGAAGGGTTGAGTGGTTTTTTTTATAATACTCTCCCTTCTATCATTTACATAAATTCAAAAAGAAACATTTTTTGTGACTTCAAAGAGTAGTACCACTTCTATAAAAAAAAATAATGAAGGTTTTTTAAATTCTTCCCCACATGATTGTTCTCAATGTTGATCCCTTTACTGTAAGAAAAAGTGATCAACAACTCTATGCTCTCTCACGACCATCTATTTCTCATATAAGGCGTGTAATTCCACTATCACAATGTTGGTTTTAGTTCATTTCCATATTAGATAGTATTTGGAAATGGAGAATAATGTAAGAAAAAAGTAAAGCATGAGCATAAGAATGTGAAAGAATGAATGAAAATGATAAAGTTGAGGGAATAATGGCTAATGTTCCTTTTAATATTCCTTTTAATAGGAGAATGAATTACTTATATACTTTTTCCTTGATGATTGTACTCATCCTTTGCTCTAATGACTACATGAGCATATATACCCACCAACCTCTATATGTGCTTAATGATTGGATTATTAGTCTATGGAGGTGGATGGCTTTATTTATGACACAATATGAAAAAATTGAGAGATTTTACGCTAACACTTGGAAAAACAAGATTACCTTCCTATAAGGCCCACTTTTTTTTCTTCCCCTTTAATGGAATCATAGCCCTTCTAATGTTCTCCATAGTCATCTTAGACCATTATATATTATATTTCAGCATTAATATTTACATAATGGGAGCTCAACATGGAAAACCTATCACACCATCTATCGATTTATATTTATATCATAGAAATACTTAACCAATTGTTAAATAAACTCGACGAAACCTTAAAATTTGTAGTAAAAATCCATACTAACATATTTACATTATTTAGAAAATCTATCATTTATTTAAACTCGTATTTACGTTTCTATATTATATTCTCTAATTTAATATAGACATTGTATTTTCTTGTTATATCCTTGCCCATTTTTATGAACAATTATGAATATCCTTAAATTTCCACTCTATATCCATTGAACCATCCTTTCTTAAATTAATATATTTTATGCTTACTACTTTACCCTTTTCCAAATCAATGACTCTTTCCCAATTCAATGTCTTTTGTGATTACCAATGCACCAACAAACTTTAAATGACTTATGGTGATGATGTTTTGAAGTCATTCATCACCCATGCAATATAATATTGCAACATATTATAGCTTCACAATGGCCCCACAAATCAATGCAACATAGTAGTTTAGTTTCACATAACCCCACAAATGACAACTTTTTTATGGACATTCTTTACACCATATCAATTAACAACGAATACTAAAACAGAGAAAGCTCAACATGAACAACTAGGGTCCCTAACCCACATGAATTTTGCTACACTAATCCTTCGTGGACTTTATGAATACTTTAACTTTATATCTAGACAAACATTAAATGGGATTTATAAGAAATATTAAATGGAGAGACATTCCGACATGATTTGTGTCACCCAAATAATCATTACAAAGAGATTCTCCAATCTATATTATATGGATAGACAATATCCCAATCTTTTTAATTTTCTTTATTAAAAGAATAAATACATAAATAAATCAATAGAATACTTTAGCCTCACGCATTCCATGATATATGTTATTTTGTTGATATTTCACACACTTATCTTGTTCTTCATAGGCTTGTGTGCCGATGATTATATATTTCAATTATTTTATAAAAAAAATAAAATTGATTCACACCCATATTAAACAAAGTAACATATTATGTATTTATGTTAATTGATATTATATTAATAAGTGAAAAAACCATAAAGTTGTGCATAATAATCATTTCAAATAAGTTATGCCAACCTCTCTGGATTTGAACATGTCGCATTTTAAAAAGAAATATATTATTGTCATTAAACCCACTTAAATAATATATAAAATCAATCACATAAATTGTATTCACATATTTTCTAAAATATTTTTTTAATAAATAAGTATGCATTCACATATTTTTTAAAATACTTTTTCAATAAATAATTATAAAACAATTTATTCCAATAACATTATTTATGAATCTCATATAAGTTCATTTACATAAAACAACTTCATTAAAGTTAAATACTAATTTTATTTAATCATTCACATAAAACAACTTCATTAAAAGTTAAATTTATTTAAGTATTAAATAGGTAATTTTACATTTTCAAAAAACAAAAGAATTATTTGATGATGATAATGATGATGTTTAATGTCTACTCAGACTCACTTGTGTTGGATATGTGTTATATTTTTTGCATGTGTGTGGGGTGTGCTTGTCAGGGACACACTTGATGATCCCTACAACACTTTCACGGAAACAACCAATAGTCTGTTTCCATTCAGAAATGACCGGTAGGCCATTTCCGACATGAGCACAACAAACAACACATTTTTTGGGTTGTTTTCCGCTATTTTGGGGAATTTTCTAAAAAAACTGTAATTTACTCTCGGTTAAAGGATGTAGTTTATTTTTCTAATCCCGGTTAATGGATTAGGATATTGCATGTTGCAGAATACCTATATTTTGTAGTATGAGTGATTCATAATGATAATGATAAAATAGGTGTGGAAATTGAACCCAGTGATAGAACAATTACACTCACAACAATTATCAATTGTACATGCAAAATCACTCACAAAAGAGACTGAATATGGAGCTGAACACTAAACTGTATTGAATAAGTGTACAATAGCCAACCCTGTGAAGTCATAGGCTGCCACAATAAATAGTTACATGAAGGATTCGAATGCATGAGGAGGCAATTCGAATCTAGTCAAAAGCAGGCTTACTAAATCTAAGCAAATCCCCCATAGGTGCATAAAGCAGTTTCCAAAACTGTCAAGGAGCTCACGAATGGGAAAAATCAATTAGGCAAGCTAAAAGGTAATGGAATGACAACTCATACATGCTTTTCATAGGAGAAAAGAGTGGAGCATGTGGAAGACAAAAAACTAGTTAACCTCACCTAGTCAAACTTTCTCAATTGGCTTAAAGCACTGAAAAAGCAGGCAATAAAGCAGAAAAAACAGAAGGGCGCTTAGGAGGCCAGGAATAAAGCAGATTTGATTCCATGAGCTTTCCCAAGCGCTCCATGAGTCAAAATTAGCAAGTTTGACCACTATGGATGTGTAGATGACAACTTGCATAAGGTGGAACATGGAAACTAGGAAAATAAGACAAAAATGGATTAATTAATGTCTAAGGTAGCTAACTATGGGTTGATTATTCTAACACCCCCCCCTTAAGCCTGACTTATGAGTAATATATCAGAAAATTATAGGGCCTAGCAACAAGGCTTAGTCACCCTTTACATACTGCATGTCCATTTAACCAAGGAAAGAGGCAAAAACCCAGTGGGAAAATCCTCCCTTAAACATGGACTGTAAAACAAAATTTGGAAATCTTGTCATCACTCATGTTTCACAGCATGATCAGCAATCCCCAACAGTGATTTGAGATTGTTGAAGGTCTTCTCACAAAATGCTTTGGAGAAGATATCAGCTACTTCTTCTGAAGATGAACAGAAGAGTAGGTGAATGGTGCCATCATGCACAAGCTCTCTGATGTAGTGCATATGGATCTCAATGTGTTTGGTTCTCTGCTTTTGA
>LPNX010445993.1:165076-197249 GCA_001517045.1 Pseudotsuga menziesii
AGGAATTCAAAGCTATTTGGACTCAGGTAGATCGGTTCATTTTTGATTTGATGTCCCCTCATCTCATCTGTCTTTCCAAAAATATCAACAAGCTTCTCCCATACTTCATTCAGTGATGTCAATCCATCAAGATGGAAAAGGAGGTCTCTGGATATGCTCAGACACAGGAGACCATAGGCCTCATCCCTCCTGTTGTGCCATTTTATCTTCTCTGCAGCTACATTGGGCTCTGCTTCTGTTGCCATAGTCACTCTGTAGAGGCCTTTCACTCTCAACAGTATCTCCATCTCTGCTTTCCATTGAAAGAAGTTAAATGGAGTCAAGATGATCTTCTGAGATTGATCCATAGCTCAGAAATTGTCCCGGAAGTCTGTAGAATGCTCCCAGTCAATGATGTCAAAACTGCAAAACAAATTGGAAGGAGAGAAATTGATCTACAAAGGCTCTGATACCATGTGGAAATTGAACCCAGTGATAGAACAATTACACTCACAACAATTATCAATTGTACATGCAAAATCACTCACAAAAGAGACTGAATATGGAGCTGAACACTAAACTGTATTGAATAAGTGTACAATAGCCAACCCTGTGAATTCATAGGCTGCCACAATAAATAGTTACATGAAGGATTCCAATGCATGAGGAGGCAATTCGAATCTATTCAAAAGAAGGCTTACTAAATCTAAGCAAATCCCCCATAGGTGCATAAAGCAGTTTCCAAAACTATCAAGCTCACGAATTGGAAAAATCAATTAGGCAAGCTAAAAGGTAATGGAATGACAACTCATACATGATTTTCATAGGAGAAAAGTGTTGGCTCTCTGGGGCAGACCTAGGTTTACTTGTTATGTACCAACAAAACCCCTAGCTCACTGGCCCTTTCGGCGATAAACTGCAGAGCAGCCTGAAGTCTCACCTGCAGTGATCTTAGATGGGGTGGCTGAAGACTCAAGTGTCCTCAACCGGGTTCTGTAGCATCATGGGGTCTCACGACTCTTCTTAGCCAGCAGGATCTCTCTCTGCGGTGATGACCTGTCTTACTCGCTGGCCCTGGGAGGGAGTGGTCTCTTATCGCATCGCTGCCTCTAGAGCAATGCACAAACTATCTCCTCGACTACCCTCTTATACTGCGATATCTCACACCACGGTTCCTCCGACAGTGCAATATTGCCTTTCTATACTACGATATCCTTTATGGTAAGACTTCAATATGGCTCTCATGGTCCAAAGGCTCCTCTTTTGGTATACTAGTTAAGCTAAACAGCCTCACTTAGACTCCTATAGTCTAATATGCTTAACATCAACTATACTGAACTCGCGGAACTCATATACCAGAGTCACTTAACGCAGTAACTGTCAACTAACATGAATCAAGCACTAATAAACTCATATACAGGCTACTTGATACATTCAACTTGAGGTGAACCTTCTATGCATTATAACTGAAGCATAACATACATACATTCATCACTGATAAGCAACATTCATGTAACAGGTAACAGATAACACATAAGTAAAGCACAAACAGATGAAATAGTCGCACACCACACAGATTTTACGTGGTTCACCTCCAAGGGGGAAGCTACATCCATGGGAACTGGTTTTTATATTATATCTTGAGAGGGTAAACAAAGTTCCGCTGCAACCTATTATGCAGCCTGAGATCTTCTGGGAAACTCCACACACACAACCGGGAGCCCTTGTCTCTTAGATCTCTTCTTCCTCTTTATATTGCCTTCTTATAATATACTCTTCCTCTCTCTCTCTCAATCCCTGCGGATTGTTACATTCATGCTCTAGGAGCCAGCTACTGGTTACAGTAAGATAACTACAGACTGAATAACAGAACCAGAGCTTAACTCTTACAATACTGAGACTCTAGAAACACTTGGCTAGCTAAATGGCTCAGAGGCTACCTCACGTCTGACTGTCTAAGCAGCTACCCAATTGTCTAACCTTTTACATTAAAAAATACATGCTTATATAGGTGGCCCGAAGGTCTCGCAATTACAAAAATGTGGGCCTTTCCCAACAGTAACCCAAAAACCCTAACTGTGACAGTTGGCGCGTCTATACTATGAGCTGTCGCTTACCGTCACACCATAGCTTCCTGCAGTCTTCCATGCTTCCCAGCACTGATCGTGGGCATGGGCACCGCTTCATGCTATCCTTTGTCTTCAATACCTCGGCCCGTTGCTCCTTTTCCTTTATGAGGGTAGTTGAGCCCTCCTGTCTTCGCCGCTGCCTTAAGTGCAGTGGTTGAGCTCTCTCTTCTCGGCCGCTCAGGTACTATATTCTTTTGACTTCTTCTTCCGATATAGCAGCTTTTCCTGTAGCTGCGGGACCCTGCTCCAATAGTCCCCTAACACTTACTTGTGGCTTGTCCCTGAGCCACTAATAGCTGGCTTCTCCTACTGTAGCTTCTCCTTGGCTTCCTGCGAAGTCTTTTTAAGTCTCTCGTGAAGTCCTGCGACTTATTTATTCATAACCTCGACACACTCTTGTGCTGTTTCAAGCATAGCTTGACTAATGCTGGAATCTTCTATAACATCAATATCACTTTTGCTTGTAGTGAACTCCTTAACCTTCTACTCAACCGCATCGACCAGCTCTGCGATTTGTTCCTGATATGGTTGAAGCAGGTTATTAAACTGTATCTCCTTTTCTCTTAACCGCTGCGCTTCCTGCTGCAAACGGTTCATCTCTGTCATCTTCTTCATCTTTGCAAGAGCTCCTAAGCTCTTGACTTCTTCCTTTATTGCTATTGTGGTCTTCTTATGTTTTGGATACTCTGCTGCAATTCCAGTCTATCTGGTAGCTCATCTAGCTCCGACCATGTCTTCGTTGCATCAGCTAGTAATGACTGTGCGTCATCTATGCAACTCTTCATCTGTGTTGAAGCAAGTCTAAAGGCCTTTTCCCTTGCTTCCTTTTCTGCCTGAGGTGTCCCTGGTGCTCGAGCCTCAAGCTCGGAAATCTGCGCCTTGTGGTCTTCCTCCATCTTGACCACTGTCTCTTCCAGAGCCTTTGCTCTGTCTGCAATTCTTCTTACCTTCTGGGGTAGAGGTAAGGAAAAATCTATGTTACACTGGGGTAACTCCAATTCGATGTTCAGCAGGACCTGACTGAGATCCTCTTCTTTTTCTTCATGTACTCTTAACTCTTTCATCTATTTGTGAAGGCCTGCAGTGAGCTTTGCATTTTGTTTCCTCAGCTAAGTGTTCTGTTTATAAGTCGCCAGCTCTCTATCCCTGAGTTCTATGGCTATCTGCTGCTGGACCATCTGTAATTGATCAACAGGGAACTGGGCCAGATTAACCTTGACAAGTTGTCTAACCTTTATCTGTACATCGATCATCGAAACAGGGAGTCAGATGCTCCCTGACAGTATCAGCACTGTATTGATGCGATCCTTTGCCAAGAATTCCTTGCGGGAAGTCAATGGTGTTGAACTTTCTCTTGGTGTCTCCTGGACTGGCGGACTCTGCATTGTGGCAGTCTTCTCCGTTAGTGCTTTCAACTCCGAAAGCCACTGATCAACCGTGCTTTGCAGCTTGTCCTGTGATGTCTGCATCGCCTGAAATGATTCCTTCATCACGTCCTGCAATCTTGTTGCAATGAATTAATAGTCATCCTCCTTCAGTACGGTCTCTGTAGGTTCCTTTGAAGATTTTTTTTTTTTGTTCTTCTTTGGTGCCCCTAGTGACACCTCTTCTGCATCTTTTCTCTTTTGTGTCAGTGGTGGCGCTTCTGTTGTATCTTTTGTCTGGGATGCCACTTTGTCTTTGCCTTTATCCGATGGGTCTGTTTGTGTAGAACCTAGTGGTAGTGTTGTGGCATCTTCTAATTCCCTCTTCCACTCTTCATCAAAGTCTTTGATGACATCTTCTATATCCTGCGCTGTCATCTTGAATGAACCATTTTCCCAATTATCCGTTCTAGACCCTTTTGGCCTTAGGTAGATTGTATGGTTGTCTGCCATGAAATCAAGCCGATTATCATACATGTCCACAATCTCTGTACTGATCTGCAGTGTCTCCTGGATGACTCTCTTCAACAGCTTATAGTATTCATAGAATACTATCATATTGATCTTTTTAATCCTGATAGGTTCTGTGATAGCTGGAATTTCTAGTCTGGGTCCATCAACATCGCGAGTCCCTTCTTACTCGGGAATGTTGACACTGCGAGGATTCTCATCCTCATCATCTGGTTCTGCTGCGAAGTTGTAACATTCTAGCGCATGTTCCAACTGGCTAACCCAATCAGGCTGAGAAGGCACTGATAGGGTACAGTCATCAAATACCGTAGTCTTTATTACATCTAGAGCCTGATTAATGATTGGGTACTCAGATTCAAAAGTGAAAGTGAGTAGGAAGCTGTCTATCATAAGTGGCCATGTGATGGTTCCTCTGTGCAACTCTGTCTCAGTGTACCAATTACTTGGAATTGTGTCTAAAGTGTGAATGAATAAGTGAACCCATTCATCCGCTGGAATATCTGACCAACTCTGTTCGCAAATCTGAATATGTGACCTGGGGTCACTCTCTCCTGTGTATTTCTGCTGTAACGGCCCCTTGTCGTTAGAAAATCTGATCGCCATCAATCTCTTAAGATCATCCCATGATGCGATATGTTCTTTATGTGCATGCCACCATCTTGCAGGTGTGGATTTTACTGCAAGGTACATAGTTGTCATCCTCTGCTCCTAAGGAATTTCCTGCTCAAACTGCTGTAAAAATTCATTGACATCTGCTAAGCCATGAAACGACGGAATATCAATGATCTCTGTGCCAATCCATCACAGTGACTTAGTCATAAACACACATCTGCGAGCTGAGACTTCGTAAAGTCTATTCTGCCAGTTCTCTAGACCAACATCCGAGTCTAATGCGCATGAGCTGTCGCATCGCCAACTAATGTTTCCTTCTACGGTAGGGTTGATGTAATCACTCTGATTAGCAGTCATCTGATAAAGGCTTTCCATGTTGCGCACCTCCTCCTCTGCCCTGGTAGGTTCAATGTAGCGAGGACCCTGGAAAGGATCCAATGGTGCGATGACCCGGATCTGCTTATCCTCAAAGCTCATTTGTCTTTTCTTTAAGTCGATAACAGCCATGTTATCGATTTCCCAATCAATACCTAGTAAAGCTGGGTATGGTCTACTATCACTAATGATTTCTATAACTTCAAAGTCTACAAAGCTGCAAACTCCGTCAATATCAACTGGTACCTGCGGTAATCGACCCAGTGGTGATACCCGCCACTGATTGGCTAAGCGCATATGATAGGCGATCTGGCTAACTTAGGGCTACCCATCTGTTCCCATGTCTGCTTAGTCAGAACATTTACCTCTGATCCTAAATCTAGGATTACCTCATCCATTTCAAATTCTCCAACTTGTGTTGTGAGTCTCATTTCTCTTCCTGTTCTTGTATCTCCCATAATATTATGAACAACACACTGTGCACTGCTCACGGAAGAAGATGGCTAACACTGATCTATGATGCGCTGAAGCTCTTCGATAGCTTTCTCATTTCTAACGAGTTTCAAGCAGCTCTGCAGGAAGGATTGTACACTTCCTGTCGACTCATCCTCTTCGTATCTTCCCGATATGGTAGCCTGCGATATCTGCATAGGACTAACGCCACAAGGTTCTTGCTGCAGTATGCCCCTACACAGCAATAACTGTGATCCCGATGTTGTAGGTTCAGTAAAGAAATTTTTTGCTTGCTGAAACGTTTCTTTGTTCTTCTGCAGGTCGAGTGGTGTTGATTTATTAGTTGCTTTGTGCACCCACTGCGGACCTGTATTCTTTTCTGTATCGTCCTGCGATGTTCTACTAGTAGAAGCACCATTGTGAGTCACTATATTGACTCTTGGTTCTAGCTCTTTCTGCTCAGCAGCAATAAGCTGGATGTTCTGGTGTACTGCTGGCTTAGGTTCCCTAATCTTGGCTATCAAGATCGGACACTCTTCTATAGGGTGATCATAGGACTTGCAATACTTACATGTCATACTAGGGTTCTGATAGTCCCTAGAATAATGTCCTACAATTCCACAATTGTAACAAGTAATAGGTCCACGGCCACAGCCAAATCCTTCTCCACGGCCAAAGCCTCCTCCACGGCCTCGTCCTCTGAATCCTCCTCCACGACCGACATGAGCCTCTTCATGTTGTGGTCCTGCTGCTGGACCTGTTGTTTCTGACTGGACTCTATACAAGTCATGCTTTCTTTCTATCATAAGATCATAAGCTCGAAAATTATGTTCATCATGACCTACTGACTTACAGAAGTTACAATATAAGTTCTTAGGGGTTTGTACATACTTCTGAAGTAAAGGGCATTCCGGTGGTCGATGTCCTCTTGTTCTGCAGAGTTCACACCACCGCCCTTGAGTCTATAATAGGGGGTTAGGAGCCCCACTTGCTAAATACTCTACAAATACTGGACAATTATCCTTAGTATGGCCCTGTCCTTTACACTTTATACACCATAGTTCTTGTGCAATCTATTTTCCTTTCTTAATCTCATGCATCTGTAACGTGAGATTGGCTAACTGGTTCTGTAATCTTGTCATTCCTGTACTGGTCTCAGCTAGAGGTGAAGCCTCTAGTTTCATTGCCATCTCCAACGCTTCATCCTGCGTACGGAGTCTCTGTTGCATTAATGGAAGTCTGATGTGAGGAAGCAGTGCTGCGATGAACCATTCCTTATGCTGCTCTGGTGCAAACTCAAAGCTAACCTGATCTATAAGAGCTTTGAATTTTTGATCAAAGTTCCATACTGACTCTGTAGGTAACTGTTTAATGTCTTTAAGCTCTGTGATACACTGTGACTTAGACTTAGGTTTCTTAAATTATTTAATCATTGCGGTCTTGATCTGTACGAGCGTTATGGCTGGTGTTGTTGTATACTTCATATACCATGTTAAGGCTCTGTCTCTAAGTGTAGTGACAAACTGGACAAGTTTAATGTTATCATCCCGGATTTGTTTAATGGTCCATACGGCTTCACATAGGAACCAATGTTTTTCTGGGTCTTCTGCCCCTGTACCCTTGAAGGTAGGTAACTTCATGTCATCCCCCATTCTGTTTCTACATGGTGGATGCTGATTTGCTGTATTACTACCACTCGGCGGTGTAGGTGTAGGTGATGTAGTGGTAGTAGGTACTGTATGTGAACTACTAGATGTAGTTCCTACGGGATTACTCTGAGTCCCGGTTGTTTTCTGCGGGGTATAAGGGTGGTAAGGGATACCTCCTACTGGTCTCTCTGTATTACTGTGACTCTGTTCTCTAGTGCTGTCTGAACTGTTTTCAAAGAGAGAAGATCTAAAATCTACTTTATATTTCTTACCACTACATGTACATCCAATTTCATCAAAATCACTCTCAAACTCTTGTGACATTACACTAACTTAGCTTATTCATTTGAGAATAAATCCATTACTCCTTTTTCATGTAATAACATCTTAATGAACAAGTTTAAAGAGCTTAGGTAATTACCATGGTAGCCTTTGAAGAAGTACCTCTCTGCTTCGCTGAAACTTTTTCTTTGATCAACTACAAACTCTGTAATGAAGCCTTCCAACAAACTCGCAAGCCAGAAGTCTACTGCCCGTGAAATGGGATTATCTATACTCTTCACGGTCTGAATCAGCTCCAGTGTCCAGACAATGTTCCTCTTCTTCTTGAATATGTTCTGATCAGTCAACTTTGATAACCAGTCGTACAACTCATTTGCATAGGTCACAAAAAAATATTGTATGCAGATCAGTGAAAATATGTTTTTGTAACCAGTCCTCTGTACTCAGTCTAGGACTCTTGTTTTATTTTTCAGCAAATTCTTTCTCCTTAGACTCAACCCACTAGTTGAGTTCTTCTTTAGTAGGATGCCAACAGAACATTAGCTCGTCAATTTTTTCAAAGCCGGCAATGGAACCATTTGTTGGCTCTCTGGGGCAGACCCAGGTTTACTTGTTATGTACCAACTAAACCCCTAGCTCACTGGCCCTTTCGACGATAGACTGCAGAGTAGCCTGAAGTCTCACCCAAAGTGATCTTAGATGGGGTGGCTGAAGACTCAAGTTTCCTCAACTGGGTTCTATAGCATCCCGGGGTCTCGTGACTCTTCTTAGCCAACGAGATCTCTCTCTGCAGTGACGACCTGTCTTACTCGCTGGCCCTGGGAGGGAGTGGTCTGTTATCGCATCGTTGCCTCTAGAGCAATGCACAAACTATCTCCTCGGCTACCCTCTTATACTGCGATATCTCACACTGTGGTTCCTCCAACAGTGTGATATCACCTTTCTATACTGCGATATCCTTTATGGTAAGACTTCAATATGGCTCTCACGGTCCAAAGGATCCTCTTTTGGTATACTAGTTAAGCTAAACAACCTCACTTAGACTCCTATAGTCTAATATGCTTAACATCAACTATACTGAACTCACGGAACTCATATACCGAAGTCACTTAACGCAGTAACTGTCAACTAACATGAATCAAGCACTGATAAACTCATATACAGGCTACTTGATACATTCAACTTGCGGTGAACATTCTATGCGCTATAACTGAAGCATAACATACATACATTCATCACTGATAAGTAACATTCATGTAACAGGTAACAGATAACACATAAGTAAAGCACAAACACATGAAATAGTCGCACACCACACGGATTTTACATGGTTCACCTCCAGGGGGGAAGCTACGTCCACGGGAACTGGTTTTTAAATTATATCTTGAGAGGGTAAACATAGTTCTGCTGCAACCTATTATGTAGCCTGAGATCTTCTGGGAAACTCCACACACACAACCAAGATCCCTTCTCTCTTAGATCTCTTCTTCCTCTTTATATTTCCTTCTTACAATATACTCTTCGTCTCTCTCTCTCAATCCCTGCGGATTGCTCAATCCCTGTGGATTGTTACATTCATGCTCTAGGAGCCAACTACTGGTTACAGTAAGATAACTATAGACTAAATAACAGAACCAGAGCTTAACTCTTACAATACTGAGACTCTAGAGACACTTGGCTAGCTAAATGACTCAGAGGCTACCTCATGTCTGATTGTCTAAGTAGCTACCCAATTGTCTAACCTTTTACATTACAAAATATATGCTTATATAGGCAGCCCGAAGGTCTTGCCATTACAAAACTGTGGGCCTTTCCCAACAGTAACCCAAAAACCCTAACTATGACAGTCGACGCGTCTATACTGTGAGCTGTCGCTTACCGTCACACCATAGCTTCCTGCAGTCTTCCATGCTTCCTGGTGCTCATCATGGGTATGGGCGTCGCTTCCTGCTGTCCTTTGTCTTCAATACCTCGGCCCGTTGCTCCATTTCCTTTATGAGGGTAGTTGAGCCCTCTTGTCTTCACCGCTGCCTTAAGTGCAGTGGTTGAGCTCTCTCTTCTCGGCCGCTCAGGTACTGTCTTCTTTTGACTTCCTCTTCGGATATAGTAGCTTTTCCTGTAGCTGCGGGACCCTGCTCCAACAAAAAGAGTGGAGGATGTGGAGGACAAAAAACTAGTTAACCTCACCTAGTCAAACTTTCCCAATTGCCTTAAAGCACTGAAAAAGTAGGCAATAAAGAAGAAAAAGCAGAAGGGCGCTTAGGAGGCCAAGAATAAAGCAGATTTTATTCCATGAGCTTTCCCAAGCGCTCCATGAGTCAAAATTAGCAAGTTTGACCACTATGGATGTGTAGATGACAACTTGCATAAGGTGGAACATGGAAACTAGGCAAATAAGACAAAAATGGATTAATTAATGTCTAAGGTAGCTAACTATGGGTTGATTATTCTAACAATAGGAGTTGTGGCTCCAATGAATAATGGATTCCCCGGTTAAGTTTCCAAGGTAAATCTCTGTGTTTTATGTGTGAATGTTGTGCTGTAATCTATGTTTTGCTTAAAACAATCTGTATGATTTGCTTTTATGCACATGTTTAAAACTTACAACTTGGTTTATCAGGCCTAAAGAGGAGAGAAATTAATTAGATTCTTGTAAAATTGTATTCTTATGATAAAAAATATTAGAAAGAAGCGTTCCTAGGTCACCATAGTTTTGACATGCTAGAAGATTAGGGAGGTTTATATTATAGCAAAGATTATGAAATTGCGATCAAATATGAGTGTACACAAGGCATTCTAAGAGAAAGTGAATTTCATCACCACTTCAAATCTCTTAGGAAAGACTTATCTTTTTCATTGTCATCTCCCAACTAGTCACCCGTGGTATGTAATTTTTTAATGATGTTAAATTACAATGCTCTAATTGGAAGCCTCCCATAATTAATGATGGGTAAAGTGGAGAAGAAACATCCCACAAAGTTTAGATAATTCCTTGAAACCTCAAAAACATTGAAGCATACTACACCATACATGTTAGGTTACAACTCCACATACACATGCTTTATCATCTTGTGTATTAAGTTCCATAACCTACATTAACACACATCAATGGACACTCTTAGCACCCTGCGTATTGAATAATTTGACCCAACATCAACAAATTCAAATATCAATAACAAAAATTAATTAATTAATTATAACTCATTACTATAATTCTTCATCAATATCTTACATATTAATGGGAGTTTGAACACTAAATTTTTTAAATGCCTTCCAACCATACAATTTGTGGCATAATTCATTCTTGTGAGAACTATAACTCTTAACTACTAAGTGTCCCTAAGTGTCACATTTACATCAAGTTCAGTTTTCTCACACGGTTTCTTCATAATATACACAACCCCATGTCCTTAAGTGTCACATTTGCACCATGTTCAGTTTTCTCACATGGCTCCTTCATAGTATACACAACCCCATGTGGTCTTATCATTCTTCCAATTTGGATCAATGTAACATGATTATGATGTCTACACGTATTCAAAATTTTATGGTGTTTTGTTTTGCACTATCTATTTATGATGCAAGCATCAATGACATAAAATGATTGGATCAATGTAACATGATTATGATGTCTACATGTATTCAAAATTTTATGGTGTTTTGTTTTGGTTTCTTATGACCCACCATCTATTTATGATGCAAGCATTAATGAAATAAAATGATTGATGGTTTTAATATTTGCACTAGTGACAAGTGAACATCTCTCATCACAAGATGAGTATAAAAAATTTGAAGCTCCTTTACTTTATTAATATCAAAATATTCTTAAGGTGGGATAATGTCATTAATTACTCTTTATAGAAGGAATCACTCTACCAACAATGCCTGTTACACTAGTGTTCTCTCATCCAACTTATTTAATACATCGTTACTCACTTTCTCATTAGTATACATCGTTACTCACTTTCTCATTAGTATCCTTATGCCAATTGCCTTTTATTATTATATTATTTTTTTAACTACCTAGTGGGCATATTTATTATTCATCAACTACCAAGTTGTTTTATTCACATTACATGCATTATCCCCTTGGGTACCTTCATATATACACCATATTATCCCCGGGTATAATACATTCCATTCCTCTTCACACGCTTCATCCTTGAAACATCGGAGAAAACCATATAATGAGCTACTAGGCAATGTATTCAATTAGTACCAAGCACATCCATCCATACATCCTAGTGAAATGCATATATAGAATCCAACTACTTCCTTGCTACCTTGATCTTGATTTGGGTTTCTCTTTTGGTTCCATGATTTCATTGTGCTATTATGATATATCCATGCATTGCTTTTAGTTATCATTGTGCCTCCATACTAGTTGTCTTTTTGGTTCCATGTTTGTCCACAATAAGTTTATCTATGCTCATATTTTTTTTTTTAATGATTGTTGTTTCTCCAGGTTATATGGGTGATGATATACAACAACCTTATCTATTGGTTCTTTGGAATTTGACTCATGTGGTTACTTTAAGTCATGTATCCCATTAAGTTCTTCTTTCTTTTTATTCCCTTCTTGGTGATTTTCTTAATATGTGTCTATAGTCCCTTCTTCTAATTCAACCTCAAGCTCTTCATCTGCTATGTTTATACATGCTTCAACTATTTTACCTACAGGGGATTCTTCATGTGCCCCCTTGATCCCTTCCTATTTAGTAATAGAAATTTCATGCAATGTAATTTTCTTTTCTTATACTAAATCTTAATAAATTTATTTTGTCATTAATATTAGTTGTACTAATTAAGTTCATCCAAGGATATCCCAAAACAATATCCACGTCATCCATATCTATAGCATGCAAATATGAATTAAACAGATATTAATCCATTGCAATCTTTAAATATTTAGAAACTTGAACGTTTTCACCGTTAACCTATGTTCTTTGATACCACAAATCTCTGAAGTGAAACAATGTATACATATTCTTAAGCAAAACAAAGATATAACAAAGAAAGACACACATTACATAGAGATTTACCTTAAAATCCCCTAATTGAAAAAACCAATAAAACTTAAAATCGCACTTATATCTTTATCATCATGTTTTTCTTAACCATTCATAATACAAAGCTAAGTTTCTCATTATATATTTTATATGTCGATAGTTTGAACCTAAAGGTAAGTTTATTATCATGATAGTAAAAATTCAAAGAAAAAAATAATTGATAACCATTAATTCATGTTACTAATCGTGTTAAAGAAGTTGTTGTAATGAGTTGGATAAAGCTAATATAGAACTTATTATCATACATTTTAATGATGCATATGATCTTACTTATTACTAAGTTATCTATTATTATTTTTAGATTTAAAATTATTTTAATAATGTAAGTTATGTTATATTATAACTTTAACTTAATTAAGTATTATAAATCATCATATTAATATCATTTATACACTTTCTTCTTCCTATTTTCTGAAAAGAATGACCACTGGTTGTATTGAAAAAAAAGAGGGATGTGGCCTAACTAAACAACCAATATATGCAAAAACCAATATATACAATATGGGATAAGATTGTCCGAAATAATATTGTGAGCATAATAAAAACTATGATCACTATTCTTTATTGTGGTGCTTGATTTCCTAAAAATATTCAAAATTTTATTTTTATAGATACATTATTTTAATTGATATTGATTCTATTGACGACTAAGTAAAAACTTTAACATCGCTCCACATCATACAAAATGTTTATTTCTTTAACATTTCTAAATTCTCATGATCGTAATTATTTAGTGAACCATTAACTTATCCATGCAAAGAAAATAATATTTTTTTAAGGAAGAATGCAAAAGAGGATCCTACCTATTCACTTACCTCCCTAAGGAATGAAATTGACTGTTATTACACAGATTTACAAGGATTGAATGAGTACACATGTAGTGTTTTGTAGACTTGAACCTATTTATTGAAGAATTTGTCTTTCGTAGGGTTGGATTGGACGAGGATTTCATCGGTGTGTTGGAGGATAAAGTGTTCACTAGTTGAAAATATACATTATTAAACATAGAGGGTTCAAATATTCTATAAGTGTTGGTGTAATACTAACTGAATCGCAAGCTTGAACGTAAAGGGATTTCTTAAACTCTTGAACGCCCTAATATTAATGCAATATTATGGATAATAACACTATATAAGATAGAGGATAAAGAAAAACATAGTCATGAACTACTCATCCAATATCTATATTGGTGTTGGTTTATGTAACAACGATAGATAAAAATTAGCAACCACAATTTCACCATTTAACATTAATAGAAGAAAATTCAACATTAATCATTGAGAGAAATGTAGTATAGTTTTATAGTTTAATGACCACAACTAAAACTAGAACAGACATGTAGCATAAGGAAACTGCATAATATAAGGTAACCCAACCTCTTACATCCTCCCGGTGGATCTTAGAGATTATCTCGCTGATTATGGGATATCATGCTTGGCCCAGGCAAGGAAACAGGATGACCTTGCTGTTGGTTATAATGGATGGTTATCAACACTTGATCTGGACCTGGGAGGCGAATGGGATGGATTGTGGACATCTTTTGTTAAAGGTCTCTCTCTTGGTGGAATAAGAATTGGGGAATCAGAGGATTCTCTTCTATCGCTGTTTGATAAGGTCTCGGGTAAGGTTTCTGCAAATAAAGCTTATGAGCTTATCATATCGGATCTCTTGCCCCCTCCTTCTGATTGTGTCATTTCACAGATCTGGCACTTCAACATCCCTCAAAAGTTGAAGTGCTTTATTTGGTTGGCTTTCTTTTGAAAAATAAATACATGGGATAACCTCTGCGATAGAGGCTCGCTCGGTTTGAACAGGTGTTGCCTTTGTAAGGAGGAAGTTGAATCTATTGACCATCTGTTTATTACTTGTCCCTTTTCTCGTGAGGTACTAGTACACTTGGAGCATTTGACTGACTCTCGGGTGGACTGGTCTATGCCAACCCTTATTGGAAATATCATCAATTGGATGGGATATGATAGGATTCCCACTTATTTTCCTTTCTGGTTCATTTGGAACTTATGGAAGTCTAGAAACAGCTACATTTTTTAAAACAAAGAGCCAAATATCCCCTATCTCTGTCATAAGATTATTTCTGAAAATTTATCTTACTCGGTACCTCAAGCAAATAGATCAAAGGCCAAGATTATTGGGGATCCTCCATCAAAACAATATCCAATGGATTTTTTTGACGGAGCTACAGCGGACTCAAAAGGTGGTGCAGGGGTTTGTATTTGGATTAGTGAACAACACTTCATTGATTTGAAATTAGGCTACGGATGCAGCACTAATACAAGAGCTGAGCTTTTGGCACTTTGGGCTTTACTTTCCATCGCCAAAGACATTGGATTACCATATCTACATATCTTTGGCGACTCCTATGTGATTATAAATTGGGTAAGAGATGAATACACTCTTACTATTGTGAACCTAGAGGCTTGGTGCAACAACACCAAAAAGCTCATCTCTTCGTTCACTTCAATGGATTTCAGCCATGTTTATAGGGAATATAATATGAGGGCTGATTCATTATCCAAGAATGGGCTACTAATGGCTTTTGGCCATCTCACTTATATGGAATATCGTAAATGTGACACTTTTTGGGAAGTTTCTCATCAGTTGTTTTGAGTTTCAGCTTTGGTGCTGACTATGGACTATCATTTTGATGTGGTTAGCTCCTTTGGGATGCTATACTTTCTACAGATTTTGGTTCTTTGAGCTTATCCCTAGATTTTGAGAGGAATCAAACCTGTCTTGGATAATGACTCAGGGCTCTTATTATCTTCTCTTGAGACATTTTTGGCTGATCTTACTTGCAGTTTTGTATGAGAGGTCATCTCTCGGTATAAAAACAAGCCCTAGTGGGGACATAAGCTGGCTTAGACCTATCTACCTGCTTGTTTTTTATTTCTCGATGATTGTTCTCTTTGTATTGTGTTTGGAAGTACTTGAATGGACTTGCTGAATAGTCGATGTAACAAATTACCTTTGATTCTTTTGAATATCAAGGAATGCTTTTTTCGTCTGAAAAAAAAAAGGTAACCCAATAAATCAATAGATGAAATAGAGGCTTCTCTGAGAAGATATACAAGGAAATATGGATGTTGTTCTTGGTCCAGCTTAGTCTTCTATGCAATAGCTGCAAAATTGATGTAGATCATCCATCTCTCTCACCTTCACCGCATCATTGCATGCTTGTACAATTGAATTTTCTTCTTTTTCTATGAAATTCTATCATTGCTATTAGAATATTGAGAAGATGAGGAAATCATACACCAATACAAAACATGTGAAGCATGAGCTATTCTTTTCTTCTATCTAATGAAGCACCAAATAACATGAGCAAAAATGGAGATAAGAGAATAGACAAGAGAACATCATATATACGTGGTAAGACCCCAAATGGGGAAACAACATCCACGAGAAGGAAGAAATATTCTCATTCCTCAAAATATCTCCAATATTACACTTTGAGCTCCACTCCACATATTCTATCCTAGATTCCACTCCACATATTCTATCCTAGATTATTATAAAGATAATCACAACATGAGACTTGATGTACAACTGTTATAGCTGATTTCACCACTCCAGGTGAATCACGCTTTGTATGGCCTTCCCCTGTCCCACTGCAGACTCCTTAGACCCCATGGACCATTTTTTGTCCTTTGATGTTTCCTTGACCATCCCTAAAAACATGAGAAAAATGATACATGCGACTTTTAAACTTATAAGCGCGTATTTACGCGGGTTTGACCACTAAAACCGCGTACATCGGGATGTGTGCAAAATCCAAATCCTTTTGGAGTTTTCCTTGACATGGATCTGACTCATTTGACTCATGGCCTTCCCTATGCGTTGAGATCGCTCGAATTCGACCTTTCATTACCCCTTTGAAAAGCTATATAAGGAACCCCTTGGTACATTGAAGGCATAAGAGAGAATTGAGAGCAAAGAAACTATAGTCCATTATTGCTGGAACTTATGCTTGAGTCTGCATCCCTTTGTCCCTTGGAGCACTTTTGTGTTCTTCCCAAGCTTTCCTTTTGCTTGTAAGCTTGCTATCTAGAGATGGAGGATTGAAGTGGTGGAGGCCCAAGTGGGGGATTCAGTTTCTCTGGTTTGCAGACGTGCCGACAGAGGTTGTATCTTGTAATCTCTGATTTATATTAATAGAAATATCTTTTCCTGTCCAATAATATGTGTTTGAATGAATATTTTATCCATTGGATTATGTCAAATGCTTATACATTATTGATTATATATGCTGGAATAGATCTAACACCATGACATATAGAATGCTTGTATTGTTTACTTGTTGTTGAGGAAGTAATCTATCAATTCAAGCTGAAGTTGGAAAGCTCAACGGGGATCTACTTCAACCGTCCGGAATAAGGTACGAGGTCTGATCCTTTAGTGTTAGACATTTAATTTCTATTGCATATTGGAAAGGATTGATTTCTAGAGTCAAGCTGTCTATTGTGGTACCCCAAGCCATAGGAATTTCTCTCTGTAACAGAATTGGTGACTCCACTGGGGATGTTCCTTATTTTTATTTGGGGGTTTGCGGGCACAATGGGCTTGATATTATTGACTTGCTCTTTGTTTCTCCTTGTTTATGGATTGCATTTTATAGTATGTTCATCCATTGACACTCCCCTTTATTGGTTTGACCCTTGGTCTGCCTTTTACCACTGCCTTCTCTGTATACGCAGGTTTTTGGCCAAAAGTTGCGTACATACGTGGATTTTTGGCCAAAAGTCGCGTATACACGCATGTTTTTGGCCAAAATCTGCGTATACACGCAGGTTTTTGGCCAAAAGTCACGTATATACGCAACTATTTTTTAAACAGTTGCGTACATCCTCCCTTTTAGTGAGTTTGATGTTGTGGGAAGTTGCTAGGTGGGTTGTGAGTGTGGTTGGGTCTTCCTTGGGTCTGATGTTGTCTGTTGGATGCTTCTTTTGTGACCGGAGACCGCTTTTTCATTGATTTTTCTTTGATAGTAGTTTTAGTCATTTTTCCTTTATGTTTTGTAGTTATGTGCAGAGTTGTATTATTGTACTATGTTGATTGGATGGCTGGTCTTCCATTTGGGATCCTTCATCACTCCACTTCTGGGATGGACTTATAATGTATTTCGGCCATCGTATGACCCCTCTGACCTCACACATTAGGGGGCATCTGTTATAGCTTATTTCAGCACTCCAGGTGAATCACACTTTGTATGGCCTTCCCCTGTCTTGCTGCAGACTCCTTAGACTCCATGGACCATTTTTTGTCCTTTGATGTTTCCTTGACCATCCCTAAAAACATGAGAAAAATGATACATGCGACTTTTAAACTTATAAGCGCATATATACGTGGGTTTGACCACTAAAACCGTGTACATCTAGATGTGTGCAAAATCCAAATCCTTTTGGAGTTTTCCTTGACATGGATCCGACTCATTTGACTCCTAGCCTTCCCTATGCCTTGAGATCGCTCAAATTCGACCTTTCATTACCCCTTTGAAAAGCTATATAAGGAACCCCTTGGTATATTGAAGGCATAAGAGAGAATTGAGAGCAAAGAAACTATATTCCATTGTTGCCAGAACTTATGCTTGAGTCTGCATCCCTTTGTCCCTTGGGGCACTTTTGTGTTCTTCCCAAGCTTGCCTTTTGCTTGTGAGCTTGCTATCTAGAGATGGAGGATTGAAGTGGTGGAGGCCCAAGTGGGGGATTCAGTTTCTCCAGTTCACAGACATGCCGACAGAGGTTGTATCTTGTAATCTCTGATTTATATTAATAGAAATATCTTTTCCTGTCCAATAATATGTGTTTTAATGAATATTTATCCATTGGATTATGTCAAATGCTTATACATTATTGATTATATATGCTAGAATAGATCTAACACCATGATATATAGAATGCTTGTATTGTTTACTTGTTGTTGAGGAATTAATCTAACAATTCAAGCTGAAGTTGGAAAGCTCAACGAGGATCTACTTCAACCGTCCGGAATAAGGTACGAGGTCTGATCCTTTAGTGTTAGACATTTAATTTCTATTGCATATTGGAAAGGATTGATTTATGGAGTCAAGCTGTCTATTGTGGTACCCCAAGCCATAGGAATTTCTCTCCGTAACAACAACAATATGGTTGACATGCCCAAAGGCTCTCCCTCACCTCTATTATATACCAAGAGGTATGGAAGACTAACATCCCATATTTTACATGTGGGATAAATGATTTTCCACGTATTTATATAATGAATGGTAAAATGATTATTTTCATATATTATGCATGTGGAATAACTCAATTTTATAATGTTAGAGGAATCTTATCTGATTTTTCATTCCAATGCTAATTAAGACATCTTACGGCGTCAACTAAACATCATTACACATATAATTATTACAATTACACATTCCAGCATTCTCCCTTAATGATGAATGGGAGAACAACACATAAAACGACAGCTTCCTACATCCCCCTTAATGACAGCTTCTTGCGTACCCAAAAAACTGCAAATATTCCCAAGTTTTGCTTCTATCATGGATTTGGTGAAGATATTTGTAATACCCAAGTTTCACCCTTGTAATGAATTCAATTAAATTATGTAAATGATGTAAATATGCTAGTTTGGATTCCTACTATGGATCTCAAGGCCAAGGACCAACTAGTGAATGGATAGGAATATGTGATGTAAATATTGTTATTTGGACCATATGGTTGGCTTGTCATGCTAACTCAAAATATATGTAAATATTATATGAATAAATAATAAAATGGTCCAATAATAGTTGTGTAAAGAGCACCAAAGGGGCTTCGGATTCCACCAAAGGGGAAGAGGAAAGGGGGCCCATGGTATACCAAATCATTGTTGCAAGTATAAACCTTAGAACCCATCCAAAATTTTGTCATGTGCCTTGAATAACCCAATTATCTCCTTTTTCGACTATTTTCCAATCATTGAATGCATGTGTGGGGTTGGTGGGAAATTCACCTCATGTAATTATTGAAGCATGGGACTGACTACACTTTTGTGATAGTTCTGTTAGCTGCCAGCAGTCCTTTCTTCTACTGTTAAAAGTTATGTCACTTGTATTTTCACCATTTTCTCATACCTATTGGAGTCATCCCTCATTCACACACACTCTCATCCATATCTACACTACTCAAAGATCTGTATTGTTGTTCATAGCTTGTATAACCCATAAAATTCGAATTTAGGGACAAAGGTGCAAATTTGGAAGTAAAAAATGATGGTTGTACGTGAGTTGAGAGGTTGGGTGAGATAGGGACCCTTTTCCATTTCTTTCTTTCTTTTGTAGATGCTTGAAAATCCATGAATTGATGTTGCATGTGGTTCTCCAATATGATTTAGTATGTTGGTCTTCTTTTATGCACACAATGGAAGCACTTGACAAGATGTAATAGAGCCTTGGATCGGTGAAGGGGATGCATGATCCAAGAAGGGTGTTGTGCGGGGCAAGTATTGTGTAAGCCAATGATGTGAGAGATGAGTGAGATCCCTATAGAGCTTTGTATGAGAATTTGGATAAGTATAGAGGGAATATTGGGGTTTTGAGCTGAGAGAGAGAATCCCGTAGGTGTTTCCTTTTCCCTGGTGGTCTAATAACCTAGCTTGGGGGTGGCCTCTAAATATGAAATAGTATACGTGAGCAGAGTGCCTATGGCTGGGTGGAAAATCACTCGTACACATCCAATTACTTAGATTTGTGTTGTTTAACGATAAGTATTATTGTGTATTCGAATGTGAAATGATTTTAACTTATGTCTGTATTTTTTATTCTTGCATATGCATGTTATTCATGTGTGGATCAATTTTATTTTCCGTTGTGTATGTTTACTTCTTTTCTGCACATGTATTTCATTTGGTATGAATTTTTAAATTCCATTTGGGGCAAATTTAGAGGCCCCAAATCAACATAGTGTTTGTTCCCTATCGATGATTGGACTGGGTGAGGGGGGCGTTACAATATCAACTGCTTTCTTTTCTATGGAAAAATACTCTTAACAAATAATGCCATATGCAAGAAGGTATCGAATGTATCAATTTCTCTAGTCTTGGGTTGATACACTAAATTGTACACAAGCTGAATTGCACCCTGATTGTCACATCTTAATTCGGTAGGATATTTCTATACTAGAACAATATGTATTAGAACATGTTGATTCCAAACTCCTTGTTTAGTTTCTTCCATGCACTCTGATTCAATAAAAGAAATAGAAATAGTTCTCAACTTCTTACTAGACCTTGAAATTGGACCACAATTGGACCTGAACTAAGATGAAAGATATATCCTAGAATAGACCTTCAATATAAAGCTTCCACTGCCCAATCAGGATTTGTATAAATGAGTGATATTTTATCACTACTAGAATATAGCACACCATAATGAAATTTCCCCTATAAAAATCGAAGAATCCTCTTTATTGTTGTCCAATAAATTTCATGAGGCTATTGCATAAACCTTGAAACCATCATGCCTGCAAAAGATATATCTAGTTTATTGTGTGTCAAATATGTCAAACTCCCCACAATATGACAACATAATGTGGCATCAACAAGAGGAGTGCGACAATCAAAAATTAACTTTACATTGGTTAAAGTGGTGTATATGATAGCTTATAATCACTCATAGGAAATCGACCAAGAAAATATATCACATGCTTAGGATGAGAAGTTAAAATACTATCTTCCATATGCCAAATATGTTGAACCAAAAAAATGCAGTAGGTCTAAGTCGGTCATTTCAAATTCATGCTTTAGATTATTCTTCACTTAGTGTATAAGTGTAGGTTGGTTTCCAGTGACAATAAGATCATCCGCATAAACTACAATTATGATAAAAGCATCATCAAAGCTCTTCACATATATATTTAAATTAGATACACACTTCTTAAAACCATTCTTAAATAAATAAGAACCAATCTTTTGATACCAAGCTCTACGTGATTGCTTAAGACCATATAAATACTTGTTCAATTGCACACCAAACTTGAAATTTCAATAGTAATAAAACCAGGTTATAATGTACCCAATTTCCTCATTAATATTTTTGGAAAATGGGGCATAAAATGTTTTTTTCTTTAATATCATCTAAAGAAATGAATTGTATTAGTCTGCTTGTGTACTTGTCATCAAATCTATACACATTACTATCTATTTTGTTTACTCATATAAGAAATCTATAAATTAATTCTACAAATCTCTATTGTCTAATAGTAACATATGTTGATAGAATCTATCGAGTAATTTTAAACTCTAACACAAAAAGAAAGGTTACCCTTAATATAGTTTTTATGATTATTTTCAAGTAAACTAACCATTTAATCTTGAACTTCTCACCATAGATTCAGTCTTGTTACACATAGTTGTGCTTAACCCCCTTTGAGTTCTAAGATTACTATATTTAAACCAACAAGTTTTTATGTTTGTGTTACCTTATGGCTCTTCCATCAACCAATATAGCTCTCTATACCTTTCCACATGAGTTTTAAAAATAATAAGTGGGATTTAAACTAATGAATATAAGGATAGTAATCCAATAATCATAGAAATAGTATATTATTCAAAGGGTGCTACTTATTTCATATAATTAATTAAAGGTAATTATCATTATTTCAATAACACATCCCTAATGTCACTTTAATAATAACAAAAAAACATAACAATTACTTTCATGATAACATGAAGATGCATTCACATCAAGTATACCATTTTAGTAAGTTGGCACATTGCTTACATAAATTTCTTATTAAATTTACATTCAATTCATAGTTCATAAGCCATTAGAAGATAGTTAACTATTTTCGATCAGGATTCCATTCTCTTTATAAACAAGGAGACAACATCCATATTTGGTCATTCATTTAACATATGAAATCATCATACTCATATATACATTTCAAAGAGGAAGTTCATGATTATCTTTTTGGTAAAAGAGATGAGATGTTATATATTTAAATTTTGAGCTGTTTCTTATCTATTCTTCATGCATTTATAAAAGCATAGTTACTTATAAAATTCTATTTAACCGTTATACAATTATTTGAGCTATTTCTTATCTATTCTTCATGCATTTATAAAAGCATAATTACTTATAAAATTCTATTTAACCGTTATAAAATTATTTTACAGAAGTAGAGTACTTAAATATCTTATCTATACTCTAAGTCACTCAATTGTAATTATATACTTTGAGAGTGACCAATGAATACTATAAATATTTTAATCATTACTATTAGTAATTTTGAACCATATAAAATAGGCAACGCATCTACTTGCATTAAAGGAAGAGTATATATACAATTATATCAATGCAAAACCTCAACGTTTTGCTTGTTCTCATGCATTAACTACTTAAAGCTAAGCTACCGATGCTTAAGCAAAAATAGATATTTCTATTTTGATCATTGTAGAAATAAAGTGACCTCACACAACACTCATACTCTTTGCATCAATATATACATTTTACACGAGGCACGCTAAATACCTTTTATTATTATTTTTTTTATAATCTTCTTTCAAAGTACAAGAGAATAACGTAGAGCTTTAGGATGGGTTACATAATGATGGTTTCTTTCTAAGAACATAAAGTTACATAATTTCTCATTTGAAAGACTTAATTATTCCAAGAAGCTTAACAAATTCACAATTATATCAACATTATCTATCAATATTAACCGAGCATATTATTTCTTATCATCTTAGAAGAAATCTCATGCATAACAATAATTTTATTTGTTTTTAAAATATACATGAATAATTATTTGCAAAGTTTAATGAGAAATAACAAAAAAACCTGAAGGGTACTTATCTCAACTTGGGTAAACTTGATTGATTGAAGGTTTGACTTCAACTTTCCTCCCAACATTTTGGATCTCTGTCCGGCGTATGTTTTCTCATTGAAAGTCCACCCTCGAGCTGAGAAACAAATCCACTAGAGAAGAAAAGATAGTAAACATATCTTACATAAATCCAAGAATAGAGAGCATTCCAATCTTACCAGAAAAATCAACGCAAACAAGGATAGATGGAGTTATCATCCTACTTCATTCGATACACATAGTTAACGTAAGGACAGAGAATCCAATGCTATATATGATCATACTTAATAAAGATGGAGCACCATCTAAGCATGTATAGTATTAATATTAAAATATCAAGGGTTAATCTTTTATTAAGAAATCACCCTATCTTTTTTTTAACAAACAAATATTTATAGTCTAACACAGTACAACTCTTCCTTCTCCACGTGAACTGAATATCATAGTGTAGTAAATGAATTTATAGTAGCAATATTTACTACTTAAAGGGTCAATATCCCCTCCGGAATTTCCCCTCTTCCATCAATCTTATATGAAAAACATATATGATCAATGGAATAATGAAGGATGCGCCTTCATCCCATATCCCCATTTATAATCTTTATAGGAAATAATACACAGAGAGATATTCCCTCATAGTGCCAAATTATCATGTATGAGATCTATACTAGTTTATTAAGAAAAAGGGGCTTCAAGGGGTGCATCCTCTCACTAGAATTGTGCATATAAAAGAAAGATATATTAAATAATATGGATCTCTCTCTCCTTGGAGAGATTTTAATAAAAAATAAGAAAGTATTGCCCTGAGAAGCCAAGTCTTTCTAAATAGTGAGAAAATGGGAAAATGTGTGTAAAATTATTAATTCCACAAGATCTTCAAGTTAGATTGAACCTCATAATGAGAGAAGAATTAAAGAGGTTGATTTTACAGTGAAAAATTCATAAGCATTCACAATTAAATTAATTAGAAAAGGGAGATTAATTTTGCAGCAATAATTAGACATAATACTCATTGAATTGTATGAAATACATCCATGATACAAAAGGGAAATTTGAATCCTCTAAGACTAATTCAAATTCCTGACTCTAGAATGACTCCAAACATGACTAACCTAGGAATAATTAGCACTAAAGACTCACTAGTGCAACTCCGGACAACTGAAATAGTTGACATTCAGTTAACTAACCAAGGTAGGTGAGCAAAGGCACACATCTCCTTAAATCATACAAAATAGGTTCTAGGATAATTAAAAGTGAACTAAATGTGGCCCATTGGAGCATAACTCAACACTGACTAGGGTGAATTGATTGTGGAACTCTGATAAATCAGAGTGGTCTCCTAAAATCTAGGGTTTGGTCTTTAGAGCTCCTAGATTGATGCATGGGGGTGCATCAGGTGGCTAATGAGCCCTATATAATATATCCATACACTAATGAAAGTGATAATGATATCCTAAGCTATTAAACTAACATAATAGACTATGGAAGACAAGGGAGGATTACAATAATACTAACACCCCCCCTAATCCATTCTTGCACAACTTGGCCCCTGAAAACTGAGACCAAAGGTCACCCATACAATCTAAAATGAAAAAGTATCTAGGAAAAGCACCCCCTCAAAATGAACATTAGACCAGGAACTAAAAGCTGAATCAAACCTTCACACCAAGAAGAGACCTTAGATAAACAAATCTCTTATGAGTAAAATATCTTGTAAATATGTTTGCAACCTGGTCCTCTATAGGGTATTAATGTAGAAGGATAGTCCTACTATGCACTAGTTCCCAGATGTAGAGCATATGGACTTATATGTGTTTGGTTCTTTGCTTCTATATTGGATCACTGGAAATTTTAATTGCACTTTGATTATCATAGAAAATGAATGTTCAAGGAGAAGTGTGAATGCTAAACTCTGTTAGAATCTCATGTATCTAAAATGTCTAAATAGCTACACTCACAACCCCTAAATACTATACTTCTTCCAAAAAGAGAGAAAGAGATGCTTTCTTCTTGGTTGACGAACATATTGGTCCAGATCCCAACATGAACACAAACCCTAAAATAGATTTTCTTCCAGTATTATCTCCAACACAGTCTGAGTCACTAAAACCAACCGGATATAGCTAAACACCAACAAAGTAGTGAATCCCAAACTCTCTAGTACCATGCACATAGTGCAATATGCACTTTGTTTACTTCCAATGTAGCTCAGTGGCTCATGCATGAAACTAACAACAACACTAACATCATATGAAAATTTTGGTCTCAAATGAGTAACGTACAATAAGCTACCAATCACCTGTATATAGAGAGCGCTATCAACCAGGGGTGTAGAACCACCTTCTTCCAATCTAATGCTAGAGAGGAAGGGGAAGGATGATGCTTTGCAATCAATCATATGAAACCTCTTGAGAAAATCATGTACATATCTGGATGGACAAATAATGATCCCCGACGCCTTTTGATTCACTTTAAGTCGAATAAATTTCCTCAACAACCCTAGATATGTCATGTAGAAATCCTTTCTCAAGGATGAATTGATGCCCCTCAATCTAGCAGCTAAACCACCAGTAATGAGAAATTCATCCAAATACAATGCAATCCATAGTAAGCAACCCCCCTTCTGCTGCATCTAGATATTGCAATTAGACTTTCACCTTTCGAACTTCTATGACAGTAAGAAGGAATCCATTTTGGCACACCATGCCCTTGGGGATTTCTTGATACCATATTGATATTTGCTTAGTCTGCATACCAAGGAAGAAAATTTAGTGTACCCATTAGGCTATCTCATGTAGATCTTTTCTTCCAAGCTACCATTTAGGAAGGAACTCTTTGTTGGGTCCTGAAATGCCCCTTTTTTACCACACCTATTATACCCTTTTTTCCTTTTCCTACTCCATTCTATGCACCAGACAAATGTTCTTTCCTCACATTGAGCCTTGAATCTTTATAGGTATGATTAATTATTGTTTTATCTTATTAATGCCTATTATTGTTATGATTAGAACTCTATCTCTTGAATTATACTAATACATCATGATTTCATAAAGATAGTTCAAGCTTTGAGAAGTATAGGTGTAGTAGACCAAGTGGTTTGAAGGGAAGATGAGCTTTTGATGCCAGCTTCCAGCTGCCACTTACAAGTCGCATCCCCACACGCTGGAAGCAAATAGAGGCTTTCATTCCAAGTATTTATGCAACATGGTCAACTACAACAGACTCAGTTGTGACAGCACGCCGTTGCTTGAGGTTTAGCTGCAATAGACAGTGTATTCCTTAAATTGGTTCTGTTTATTCACTAATGGCTCATGCAATAGGATTCTCTATATTCCCTACTCACATTCAATTCCACTCACAGTTGTACAACTAGTTGTAACATGGAAGCCTGAAGATCGTAGATCTTCATGACTACCCGATATCAACGGGTGAAGATTATGATTGATCATGTATAAATATTGGGAAACATTCTGAGCCAAGGGTTGGTTGACATTGGATTATACTATGTAAGCTGTGACCGAGAACTATACTTTCATTTTACCATTCTAATATAAGAATCAGGATTCTTTAGAATTCTATGTTTTAATCCGTTTTAGTTTCGGCGTCTCTGTTCGAAGGCTGAGCCCAACTTCCCATAGAGATCGTCGAGTTAATTAGGTGTTTTGACTATTCTGTTGTGTGGTGTGGAATTTATAGTAGATGCATTCTTTACAATAGTCGCAACAATAATGGTTAATCGTTGTGCTTTCTTTAATAATCAATATCTGCATTTCTCTTAAGCTGCAGCAGTGTGGTGTGACAATCGACTGTGCAGGTTAGTTTCCATTATGAAAGTGTATGTTAGTTGTAACAGTCAAGATCATCTCTAATTATTTTAGTTGCTTTTCTTTCTCAGGTTTGCTAATTCAGTCAGATTATAGCTTAGAATTGTTTGGTTCAATTCATGTTATTTTTTATTCCTAGATCAGTGGAATTAAACTAGTGATGATGGACCTACATATAGTTTGGTAATGTTAGGATTTAACTTCTTGCAAAAGTAGTCTAGTTATTTATTTCTAGAATCATTAGTTGTTGGATTGAAGTTGTAGGAAGGTAATTGCAATTTTGAAATTCTTAAAGTAGATAATTTAAATTAGTTTAATCATGAGAGGAGTTTGACTGAGCAGATAGGTAGGACAATTAATCTTTCATTCAATTAATTAGCTACCTAGTGTTTATGCATAGACAATGTGAATTATCTTTGAAATAAAAAGACTTCCCTGGGTTGACAATTTATATTGAGCATTCTGCATGTTAGCTGTAACTAACTAGCATATAGAGTGACCAACATTTTGGTGCTATTGCCAGGGAATATGATTGTTAGACACCATAGTAGTTGCATCTGTTCATTTTTCTTCAATTTATAAGCTTGGATGTTTTGGGTTATATGAATATGAGAAGATTATAGCGTGACATTCCCAGAACCCCCAAAACTCCCCAGAATACTAATTTTGTAGGTGGTCGAGGTCGTGGTAGTAAACCAACATTGGGAAGAAGGACATTCATTGACAATCTGGTTGCCAGAACCAAATCTTCTACTAGATCTCGCCATCAGGGATCATCTGTTAGAAGAAGCCCAGTTACCCCTAGAGTGGAAGCATCAGTTTCCATAGTGGAGAACACTATAGGAGCTACGATACCATCAGGTGTCCCTATGGACGAAAACAGAGTCAGTGTTATGGGAGCAGGTGACCAAGAGGGGGTTTACCACATTGATGGGAAGAAAGTAACAAAGGAGGAGTGGACACAAATTCATCAGAAGTGAGAAGATTAGAGAAGGAAAAGATAGGAGAGAGCAGAGGAAAACATGAACAAAGAAAGTGAACCTAAAGATCATGAGGAAGTGGGGGGGGAAAACCATCACAATGACGATGACCTCCTGCATGAGGGGACAGTTTCCACACTCCAGTTCCCCATTCGAAAACCAGCTGGACAAGCCCCCATGAAAAACATATCACCATCAGTATTACCATGTTTTCAAGGGAAGGCCATAGAGGATTCGAATGAGTTCCTCTTCAAGTTTGACATCCTCTGTCGCAGCTACGACTACACTTCAAGCGAGCAAAAGTTAAAAATTTTCCCTGCTACTTTGAAGGATAATGCTCTACATTGGTTTATGAGCCTAGGTGGTGAGATTGTCACTGTTAGCACTGGAATTGAGCCAAAGGTTGCAGAAGGCCTGATCCTAGGTAACAACTGAACCACTTTTGAAGATAGAACTGGCCTTCTGCTCTTCCAAGAGGGATCTCTCACCAAATATTAACAATGCTAGATATGTACAAGTGAAACTATAAATTGTTTGTAAAATTGGTTGAAACAAGACATAGAACCATTGGGCGATGGAGTCAAGAAGCGTAATAGAAATGAACAGAACTTATGCATACAATTTCAACACAGAGGCAAGATAGCCATTCAATCACAGTCAAATTATAATTTTCTGGTGGAAAAGAAGAACATGAACAGACCATCAAAATAGAGCATTGGAAAATGAATTATGTATCAACTTTAGAAGAAAGCTTTAGTGAATATCCAAAACAACAAATGGAGCATAGCATGTATGAATTCCAAATTGTTATACACTTATTTTAGACATGAAAGAAAACATAATGAAAGAGATAACTGGAAAAAACATTCACATAAGAAAGAAAGAAACAGACTGTAATATAAACAACACATGAATCCCTGTGTAAAACATCAACCTCGACTCTGCAACTTTATTAAAATACTCTTGAAAGCATACACAACAAAATTGCATCGGTTTCAACCCTTTCTCCTTCTTCAAGAGGTAAATTTATATTATTTTGGACTTCCTAAACCAACATTCAGGAATCAAAATTTGTTACAAACTGGAGAACATCTTCTAACAAACTTCGGACGTGGCCTACACACCACAATTCACATTAGACAAAAATAAAATGTGACTACTAGAAAAACAAGATTAAAAGCCCCTCCTGCATATCCCAGATGGTGATAGCTGTGCAAAACCTGGAATACTTTTTTGTAACTGGCCATGTTCCCAACAAAACCCATGTCTTCTTTTCCTTTGATTCAGCTCCAACTCCTTAGGATCTTATTTTGAAACTAATGACTCAAATAGTAAACCTGTAAACTTCTGGAAAAATACCTTGTGAAGATATCTTAAATTATCCCAACCTATGATACCTGTGTAAATAATGAAGGAGGTTTTTGTAGATAGGCCTATGATTAAGAAAAACCTCTCTCTATTTCCTGAAATTCAACTCCATTTGGCTGAAACAATTCTTTGAATTTGATGTCTGAAACAGTCCTTTGGAAAACCTAAAACATAGCCTATAAAAATCACTTTGTTTCTCCTAAACCATAGGACCTGTGTAAAACATAAAGGAGGTTATTGAACATGAACCCATTGTTAAGAGAAAACTCATTCAATTTTGGAAAATTATTTATGGTTTTCCAGAAACAGTTGATTGAAATAACTGACTGAAACAGTCATTTAAAAATCTAGAAATTTTCTCTCTAAAGATGACTTCGATTCTCTCAATCCACAGCACTTGGGTAAAAATTGAGAGAGGTTATTGTAGAAAGGTGTGCTATGAAGAAAAACCTCTCTCATGTTCTGGAAAATCATCTTGGTTCAGCGAGAACAATTGATTTAAAATAATGACCAAAAAAACCATTTATAGGGAAAAATTTGTTGGTCGCTTCAAAAAATGCCTGTAAATGCTCTTTATGATAACATATGCTATCTGAAAATTGTCATCACCAAACTCAAACAAAGTGTAAAACCATTTGAACTCTAAACACTCTTGATTTTCTCTGAATGGAAACATTTAGGTTCACTGATCTTGTTCTCAAAGAATGGGATAGAAACACATGTTTTTATTTGCTCATTCCATCCAATATTGAACCATTAACTAAATAGATTTTCCATCCCGCAGAAATCTTTACAACCATCAATTTTCCTTTCCAATTCAACACGTGCCCTTAGCTGCCCACCATTTAAAATTTCGCGAATTGTCAAACTTCATTTCTCCTTACTAGTTGACAATGCGAACTTTGTTTTATCCGTGGATTTTCCTCACCTGCCAATCTGATTGTCAAAACCTATCTACCATTTAACATCATTTCGCAAATCTGAAATTTTAATTACCTCGTGCATCTTCATAATGCGAAATTTATTTGAGTCGTCGGATGAAATGTACTCTAATCTGGATCGTTGATCAATGTTCAGTTTGTAGGAGCTTTAATTATACACAATTCCTCCGGCAGAGAGGACACAACACTGGCATTATCGCTATCACTTATTTCCCTTCCAACCAGAATCCATTTCTTTGTATCTTCAACTAATGACATTACCAATTGCTCTGTCTCCAAAATGAAAATATTATTTAGTGTTAATTTCTTCAATTTATTTCTTATAGAAATTTTACTTTAATTAATCTCCACATATAACTAACTATATTCTCTCCACCAATATGCATTGATGCAAAGAATTCTCATGCTTTTATATTTTGCTTCCTTTTGATGAGGGAATTATCCCACATGAAAGGGAACACTTACCTGTAAACTGTTTATAAACACCAATCATTTCAAACTATACTAAGGAACAATGTGTGTATTAGTCTTGGAGAGCTCGGCACTTGGACTTTGGTGGAAAGATCTGCTTGGTGTGTGGACCCCACGCAACTTAGTAATGAGTGGCGTTGTGCCAACAACATTTTTTATAAAAAATTAATTTATCATTTTAATAATAAAAAATAAACTTGGATAAAATATAAAACTTGACTTATAAAGCCAAAATTTATATATAAAAAACAATGTTTATAAATTTTATTAAAAATTAATAAAATCCTTTTTTTTAATTCATAGGAATTACTTTCTTTTTTGCTCAAATCTTCTAACATTTTTCTTGTGCCACCTTGAAATTTTTATAAATTGTTTTAATGAGGAATGTTTGAAAACCATTTGATCCTCAAGAGAAACTCAGAATTTTCAGGCAAAGAGGCTTACTGCGGAAAAACTAAAATGGTGCTAACAGTCGGCTCCATGAGGGATGCTATCCTCCCAGTGAGGTATCAAAGAACCCTCGTAGACCAAGTGCCAAATACATTGGGCTGCTCCCAATTTTCTCTGGAATCCTCAACCTATTCTGAATTGAACCACCAACTGAAACCATTCTGCAAACAAATCTCACTCTTTCAACCTGTAACCTGTCACATGTCCACATTCTGAAAACTAAATACAACTGTAACTGCAAGCATGAACTTTAAAACCGAAACTGAAAATGAATTGAAAGATGTTGAATGGAATGCTCTCCATGTCGAGCTTATTCATATTTACTTACCTACCCTACTTACTAAGCATCAATGCTCAATCAAGTAACTTCTGACTTCCAATGAAGCCAATCAAGCAAATGATCCCATAAACCAACTTTCTCTTCATGCTTGATAAAAAACAGAACTCAAGGACCTAATGGCACAAAGTTATAATAAAGAAATTGATCTTTACAGTAGAGATATAACCAGTCATTACCACTGCCAAGATTCTCCATGTACTCTGCCACTGGATCATAAAAGGCATGAAAACTTTCAAAAAATTCTGTCATTATCTTACCATGAGAGAGTTTTCCTAACTGTAAATTCCCTTGCACGCTGTCAAATTGATCTTCAAAAGAACCATGCAAGGAAAACTCGTGACAATTTCCAAGCGAGACATCCACAACTTCATCTAAAATTTCTGATTTTAAAAATTCATATTCTTTAAATGCTTTAGTAGAAACATCATTCATTTCTTCAATAGGATCGAGCAAATAGATTTCTTCTTGACAAAAAATTTCTGAATTTGAAAAACAAAAAGAAACATCCATTTGAG
>LPNX010445993.1:197266-234626 GCA_001517045.1 Pseudotsuga menziesii
ATTCTTCTTCGTTATTCAATTCTTCTTTGCATACTGCTGGTTTTTCTAAAGGCTGATATTGATTGCATAACTTCCCTTCTCACTCATCATCCATTCCAAGGAAATTTATACATTCATCCACAATATCAAATTTTTGTTTTTGATCGGAAACTTTAACTCTCTTTTCTAACCACTCAAATGAAGGAAAACACAACGGAAAACAATCACTTTCAACATGTTTAGTTTCCACTATGTTTTCATACTCTTGATCTTGGATTGCAATGAAATTTTCTTCACTAATAGAAATTGTGACAGGCTGATTCCATTCTTCGGAAAACAAATCAGTACACCCATCTCCTTTCAAATCACTGGGTTGATAATCTTCTTCAAGAAAGGAGAGTTTTATATATTCATGTAAATCTTTAGGTGAAATATGAATTTGATCAACATGCAGAGGTCTTCCTTCAATCACTATTTCAAAATATGATTTCTATTTACTTGCATTTTCAGAAAATGAACATGTGGAGGGACTAAAAGATTGATATTTTTCAGAATCATCATCTTCTATGTAATCAATCACACAAGCATTGTAACTTTCAATGATTGCTGTTGCGAAAACGAATTTTCTAATTGATAAGGGGAGGCCTCTTCTTGTAACAAAAATTTGGAAGTTGAATAATATGAGGAAGGATCTGATTGGTAGTCCCAACCTCTCTCTTGGTCACATAGAGAATGATAAGAATGCTGCAAATCATCATCAATTTCAGGAAGAGAGATATCACTGGTTGAATTTGAGATTTGGTCTATGTCAACTTCAGTCAAGGAAGACAGTACTAACTGCTGGGAAATTTCTTGAATATCATGGAAATTGGTTTGTCTTTCTTTTTGAGATGAATATTCATGTAAGATATCTAAAACCTCTTCATCCAAATACTGATCATCACCACACTCATATTTCACATTTTCAATGAACTCTCTATCTTGTGTACAACAATCTTGAGGTAACAACAAAGAAGGATAATGCCTTTTGAAATGTTCATGGAATATTGTATGAAAGTCTTTAAGGGAGGATAAAATCCATGCTGGCAATCCCTCATACCAAGACCTTGCATATCCTTCCAAACTAAAAATGAACAGTTTGATTAAAGAATCTTCATGCCATCCCACTCCCAGCTTATGTATATGCTTATGAAATCTAAATAAATGAATGGCAAGATAATCACCCTTTTCATCATTGAATGTTGGAAGATATGTTTGCCAATCTACCAGAGGTATTTTATTGGGATAACCAGGAATGGAAGTAAGATTCATAGGAGCATACCTTGCAGCCGACAAGTCATCTTGATGGTGGAGAAACTAAATCAACTCCTCAAACTTTGCAACCCCATTTGATAGTGGAGCTGCCATAGAACATTATGAAGAATGGATCCTTCATAGATGGAGTCACTAGGTGAAAAGAGACATGACATTTTTATTGTCCAACCATTGTTCACCATCAAAAGTTTTATCTAAGCCCTTCGTTCAAATCTAGGGAATATTTGAGATCTCTTCCCATCCCTGTCTTTCTGACCACCGGTCTCCCTAGTGGAGTCACCTTCTAGAATATTTCAGTGGAGTCGCCAGGGAAAATGATACAACCTTTTTCACATGTAAGAATATTTGTTTTCCCATAGAAATATTTTATCCTTTGTGCTTTTGTCGTTCTTCCCAGGGATGATCTTCAATCACGTTCCCCGGCAACGGCGCCAGTTTGTTAGCACTGGAATTGAGCCAAAGGTTGTGAAAGGCCCGCTCCTAGGTAACAACAGAACCAATTTTGAAGAGAGAACTGGCCTTCTACTCTTCCAAGAGAGATCTCTCACCAAATATTAACAATGCCAGATATGTAGAAGTGAAACTATAAATTGTTTGTAAAATTGGTTGAAACAAGACATAGAACCATTGGGCGATGGAGTCAAGAAGCATAACAGAAATGAACAGAACTTATGCAAATGATTTCAACATAGAGACAAGATAGCCATTGAATCACAGTCAAATTATAATTGTCTAGTGGAAAAGAAGAACATGAACAGACCATCAACACAGAGCATTGGAAAATGAATTATGTATCAACTTTAGAAGAAATCTTTGGTGAATATATGAAACAACAGATGGATCATAGCATGTATGAATTCCAAACTGTTATACACTTGATTCAGACATGAAAGAAAACATAATGGAAGAGATAAACTGGAAAAAAATTCACATGAGAAAGGAAGCAACAGACTGCAATATAAGCAACACATGAATCCCTGTGTAAAACACCAACCTCAGCTCTGTAACTTTATTAAAATACTCTTGAAAGCATACACATCAAAATTACATCGGTTTCAACCCTTTCTCCTTCTTCAGGAGGTAAATTTATAGTATTTTGGGCTTCCTAAAACAACATTCAGGAATAAAAATTTGTTACAATTTGGAGAACATCTTCTAACAAACTTCAAACGTGGCCTACACACCACGATTCACATAAGACAAAAATAAAATGCGGACTACTAGAAAAACAGGCTTAAAAATCCCCTCCTGCATATCCCAGAAGATGATAATTGTGCAAAAGATGAAAGATGTTTTTGTAATTGGCCATGTTCCCAACAAAACCCATGTCTTGTTTTCCTCTGATTCAGCTCCAGCTCCTTAGGATTTGATTTTGAAACTGCTGACTCAGACAGTAAACCTGTAAATTTCTGGAAAAATACCCTGTGAAGATATCTTAAATTCTACCAACCTATGATTTCTGTGTAAATAGTGAATGAGATTTTTGTATATAGGCCTATGATTAAGAAAAACCTCTCTCTATTTGCTAAAATTCAACTCCATTTGGCTGAAACAATTCTTTGAATGTGATGTATGAAACAGTCCTTTGGAAAACCTAAAACATAGCCTGTAAAAATCACTTTGTTTCTCCTAACCCATAGGACCTGTGTAAAACCTGAATGCGTTTATTGAACATGATTCTATTATTAAGATAAACCTCATTCAATTTTGGAAAATTATTTATGGTTTTCCAGAAACAATTGATTGAAATAACTGACTAAAACAGTCATTTAAAAATATGGAAATTTTCTCTCTGAAGATGACTTCGATTCTCTCAATCCACAACACTTGGGTAAACACTGAGAGAGGTTATTGTATATAGTTGTGTTATGAAGAAAAAAATCTCTCATTTTTTGAAAAATAATCGTGTTTCCATGAGAACAATTGATTTAAAATAATGACCAAAACAACCATTTATAGGGAAAAATTTGTTAGTCGCTTCAAAAAACGCTTGTAAATGCTCTTTATGATAAAATATGCTATCATAAAATTGTCATCACCAGACTCAAACAAAGTGGAGAACCATTTGAACTCTAAACACTCTTCATTTTCTCTGAACGGAAACATTTAGGATCACTGATCTCGTTCTCAAAGAATGGGATTAAACACATGTTTTTATTTGATCATTCTGTCCAATATTGAACCATTAACTAAATAGCATTTCCATCTAGAAGAAAGCTTTACAACCATCAATTTTCCTTTCCAATTCAACAGCTACCTTAAGTTGTCCACCATTTAAAATTTCGCGATTTGTAAAACTTCATTTCTCCTTGCTAGTTGACAATGCGAAATTTGTTTTATCTGTTGATTTTCCTCACCTGCCAGTCTGACCGTCAAAACCTATCTACCATTTAACATCATTTCGCAAATCTGAAATTTTAATTACCTCATGCATCTTCATAATGTGAAATTTATTTGAGCCATCGGATGAAATGTGCTCTAATCTCGATCGTTGATCAATGTTCAGTTTGCAGGAGCTTTAATTATACACAATTCCTCTGGCAGAGAGTACACATCACTGGCATTATCACTATCACTTATTTCCCTTTCAACCGGAATCCATTTCTTTGTATCTTCAACTAATGACATTACCAATTGCTCCGTATACGGTAATGAAAATATTATTTAGTGTTAATTTCTTCAATTTAGTTATTGCAGAAATTTTACTTTAATTAATCTCCACATATAACTAATTATATTCTCTCCACCAATATGCGTTGATGCGAAGAAATATCATGCCTTTATATTTTTCTTCCTTTTGATGAGGGAATTATCCCACATGCAAGGGGACACTTACTTGTAAACTGTTTATAAACACTAATCATTTCAAACTATACCAAGGAACAATGTGTGTATTAGTCTTGGAGAGCTTGGCGCTTGGACTTTGCTGAAAAGATTTGCTTGGTGTGTGGACCCCACACAACTTGATAATGAGTGGCCTTGTGCCAACAACATTTTTTATAAAAAAATAATTTATCATTTTAATAATAAAAAATAAACTTGGATAAAATATAAAACTTGACTTATAAAGCCAAAATTTATATATAAAAACCAATGTTTATAAATTTTATTAAAAATGAATAAAATCCCTTTTTTTTTAATTCATAGGAATTACTTTCTTTTTTGCTCAAAGCTTCTAACCTTTTTCTTGTGCCACCTTGGAATTTTTATAAATTGTTTTGATGAGGAATGTTTAAAAACCATTTGATCCTCAAGAGAAACTCAGAATTTTCAGGCAATGAGGCTTACTATGACAAAACTAAAATGGGGCTAATAGTCACCACCTGAGATCAAATGAAGCAGGTG
The DNA here is from genome assembly GCA_001517045.1 of Pseudotsuga menziesii. Lineage (NCBI taxonomy): Eukaryota > Viridiplantae > Streptophyta > Pinopsida > Pinales > Pinaceae > Pseudotsuga > Pseudotsuga menziesii. The sequence goes on from LPNX010445993.1 coordinate 201,905, forward strand.
CTCCTTGAAAAATACCAGGAGTACTTTAACACTAAACATAAAAGAGAAGAGTTGTTCAATATGGTACAAAAGGATGAAGAGATTCTGGAAGATTTCATTGAGAGGCTTCTGTACAATGTACAGAGGGCATGAAAGACTACTATGGGGATAGATGTGCTCAAGATTATCCTACTTCGTGGGATTAGAGAATATTTCCTAGGCATGTTGAACCTGCTAGGAAAGGGGGATATATTGAAGGAAACCTTTGAAAATATTGTTGAATTATGCAGAAAGTACTCCAGACGATCCTCCAAAACCAACAAATGGGACAAACTGGAATGAGATGTCTTCGATAGAACACAGAATTCATCCAATGGAGGAGCCACCCGAGAAAAAAAAGGAAACCTTCTCAATAAATTGAAAACATAGATGATGAGTTCCATCTCCTCAGAAATAGATTTCCTGGGAGAAAAGAAGAAGCAAGCAGTAAAAGATTTAAAACTTGGTGTATTCTGCTCCAAATGCAGGAAGAAGCACCCCCTAAAGGAATGTCCACTTGACAAGGTGGAAGTGTGCCAACTCTTTGAATTGAACCATGATACAAATGAATGTCCCTCACTACCCCAAGTGAAGGTAGTCCTGCAGGCATCAAATATGGATGTGGAAACAACTTAATTCATCACCCATAAGAAGCCTTGGCAACCTCGGAACCAAGGTATGAATCCAGATTGATTTCCCTTTTGGAACAAAATGAATAGTATGAATAATATGAATCTTATGAATACACAATTCCCTTAACACCATTCTAACCATCAATGGCATCCATCCCAGCCTTCTATGCATAATTTCAACTATTGGTCACCTTGGACACAACCACTAAATCAACAGACTTCCTGGTCTCCTAGATGGAGGAACTCCCATTCAGGGAATTAGTTTCCTCATAACCAACCTCCTCACCAACAACTCCCCCATCAATAGTTTCCTTACCAACAATACCCTCCTCAGAATTATCCTCACCAACATTGCCAGCATCCGCAACTGCATCTCCCAAACAACGTTACACCAATGAACATGCCTATTTGACCGCAACTGCCTGCCCAACCTAGCCCCAACCCAAACAATAAAGTAGTCCACCAGTTTGAGAGTGCCAACATGCCAGCTTATTCCATCACTCTAGTTCCCTATAATGACATATGCTTACAATCACGGAGAGTAGTGGAGCCTTTAGTCATTCAAGATCTTCCATCTTCAGTGACTGAAGTAAGGATGAATCAACAATACCCATCCAACATGGAAATCCCCATTATTGAAGATGATGAAAGTCCTATTGAGACATCGGTTGAAACACAAGGAGAAATAGTTGTTGAAACACAGCCTGCACAACTAATTAGAGAACCTCCATACCCCGAACGACTGAAACTACATAAAATAGTGAAACAACCTCAGTTTAACCTCCTGGGAGAGTTAAAGAACTTATATTTCAAAATTCCATGGCCGCAAGCCCTTCATGATGTGCCTATATATACCAAGACAGTCTGGGATCTTTGTGTAAGAAAACCAGGAAGAAAACCTAGGGATCCTCCCACTCTCCATGTTCTAGGGAAACTTTCTGAACTGATAATGGGGAAAACCCTCTTAGCCAAATACGATGATCCTGGGAACCCCACTGTCATAGTACAGATTGGGGACACTCAGATACCGAACATTTTGGTGGATTTAGGCACAACCATTAACATTACGACCATAGAAACTGTACGAAAACTTGGGCTCACTAACCTTCGAAAAACCCCTACCATTTTATAACTCACTGATAGGTCCACCATCAAACCCGAGGGAATCTTGGATGACCTCATTTTCTTAGTCGATTCGTGGGAGTACCCCACAGACTTCTCTTTCTGTTGCAACTATCATCCCCCCAAAAATTGACTTTTTAGGTCCCCCTACTCTTTTTACTTTTTAGAAATTATATCTTTACCTCACAAAAGTTGTTTCATGACTTAAGTTTTTTGCAAAATAAGCTTTCTTTTCTTTTACCCAATGTATCAGGTGCTCTCTTGAAGTTCATCCGACGTATCGGAAGCGTAGTGCTCTAGCCACCTGATTCTCTGTGTCTTTCGCTTCTGAAAAGTCTTACAAAATCCTCCCGATACATCAGGTGTACCTTGGTATATTATATCAGAAAACATATTCTGATGCTCCCCAGTCAATTATCTAAAGTCCTTCTGATGCATTGTCTCACCCTTGTCATTTCCTTTTTCGATGTCCGCAGAAGATTTTATTATTATTCTATCCCTCATTTTGGCTGTTTGTTTCTGAGTGTTCCAAGAGCCTATAGATGATTTCCTTGCTGACGCTTCAGATGCTTAGTCCAATGCATATCTGATGTCCTCTTGAAAGAGTTTCTGATGCTGGTGTGGGTGGTAGTTTTTTATCTTACCGATTGGTATTTTAAATCCCTTTACTTGTATCGGAAGACTAGTTTTGAACTGCCCGATCGACATTGAGCTCATCCTTTTTCTTCCATCCGAAACGCTTGTAGTCGCTCATGGGATTGGTTCTGATATATTTTTGGTGCTAATGGGGTTCCCACCCAAGGCCTTTTTATTACGCTCACCTTTGTTTAAGCCTATTTAAGCCCGTAAGGGGTTATTTCATGGTTATTGTTTCACAATCTTGTTATCCATTTGGAGTATGCGTAGCTATAAGTCGACTGAGCAATTTTAGCCAACAGAGATCAATCTATTTTCGAGGTCATATCAGCAATCTAGGTAGGATCTTACTCGTTGATTTTTCCTGTTGCTTGCTGGGGCATGTTGTAGCTTTTTGGTTGGTTAGGTTTTCCTGTTTTCATGGGGGGTTTTTTGGACTTTGAGGTCATAATTGTTTTTATAAATATTTTATTCTTGATTCAGATACAACCTTCGATCTTCTTTCTTTCCCAGCCATTGTTTCCCAGCTCCCACCATGGGGTTTTTCCTGATAGTCGTTGGTAGAGGGAGGGAAGTGGGCAGACGAGCGTTTCACCATCTCCTTCTTTCTTTCAATCAGAAGATGGCAGTATTGCAGCCATTGGCAGGTTGAAAGAGGCATTTTTTTGGAATGTCATGGGATGGATTTACATTTAGGGTGAAAACCCCTGTTACCCATGAGGTTTTTCTTCCCATGGAATCTCCAAGTTGCTCCTTTCTCATCGACAATATTAACGTCTATGTGCTCAAAAATGTGTTACCGTGGTGAGAACCTAAGGACCAGTGCAGTAGAGTTGATGCCTATGAACCTTGTCCATTCTACCCCTAGAAAAATTTAAGCATGTTGTGTGTTTTCTTTTTCATGAGAGCATGTTTAGGGTAGACACAGTAATTTAGTCATTATGCATCATGATGATTCGATAAAGGAATTTCTGGTTAAAATCAGTTTTTGTTTTAGTATAGAGTTTGTCAAATTGCAGTTATATGTTTGGAATAGATTGAATCTAACATGTTTTTGTATGATCAAAATAGTTTCATCATTCATATAGCAACATGCCTCGTAAACAAAAGAAGAAGGCGCAAGATGTAGATGAAGAACCAGAGATAGAGATCATAAATTGAGTTGAAGTTATATACGAAGATACCAAAGATGTCCCTGGTATCGAACCTGAGTACAAGTGGGGGAAATATACCGAATGATCACCAATCAAAGCATCCCAGATGTAGGATTGGAATATTTACCCATATATGCCAATATAGAGAGGTCAAAAATCATGAAGGTTGCCACGTGTCCAACTTTTTTTCCATGTTCAGAAGTAATAGGCTGGATCCTCCCGAGGGATGATGTAAGTAAAAATTATTTTGTCTAATACTAAAGGATAGGGTTATGCTGCTTATAGCCCGGCTTATGTAGCTATGGCCTATAAGCTACCAATGCCCCAGACCTATCTAACTGAAGGATGGTTAAAAGACCTTAATCTAGATGGTTCTTGAAAGAATGATGGTTCCTGAAAATAATTTTCATACAAGGTCATTTGGGGAATATGAAACTGCAAACCTTTGCACTCCATATAGATTGATAGCATTGATGTTGAATATGATCTTTAGAAGAGCAAATGGAAAGAATTTCAAACTGAGTTGGGTACCCGTAATATTCTTTGTGGCCACCCAAGGCACCATTTTCAACTGGGCCAATATAGTGTCTAACAGTTTGTCCTCATGCATAAGTGCATCACTGGGAGGAGTCTCACAAAATAACTCAGAGTTCTACATGAGTTCATTTCTGATTGATTGTATTTTGTGCACACAACCATTCCCAGCTCTGAAGTGCCAATGGGATAAGGCCAAAGCTCTTGTCTATGTTGCATATAAGTTGTTGTGGGAACACAAATATTTCAATCACTATAAAATTATTTGTGAATACTTCATAATGCCATTATACAGATTAATCTTCCTTGCCGAGTGTGATTGCATGTCAAAAGAAGCCTTGAATATTGTACAGGATAATGGTCATTATTATCTCACAGAGGAAGGGCTATATCTAAGATGTTTGGTGGAACGAGGTCCCCTTCTCTTTTGCCAAAAAACGCTATGGATTATTTTATTCATAAGGAAGTAGTAAGGAAACTTTAGATTGATAGGGTTGGTAATTTCCTGTTTGAACAGAAGAAGGCTATATACCCCCTATTATCTCCCAAAATAATTTTATTTTGATAATATGAAGAATTGGATTCATGTAATGAAATATCTGAGTATAACTGGCAAATTGAAAGCCTCTGTTTTTAATATGGTTGAAAATTTTAAAATTTACATCTTTCAGTGGCTTAGGCAAGGATTTTTATAGCTCATTAGCCACATAAAAGCTATGTTTCAGTGGCTAAATGGTTGAACGAGGGATAAAAGTGAACCACTGAAAGCGGCCCGAGCAAGAAGAATTAAAATAACAATTTGGGTGGCTTAAGTGAGACTCCAAAAGATTCATTATCCATAAAAAAGGGTTGCTTTCGACAGCTTAGAGAGAAGACCAGGAAGGATTTTAACCACTAAAAGCAGGTAGCAGGCAACATTGGTAAAGATGCATTCGGTGGCTTAGGTAAAAAAGATACCAGTTCATTAACCATCGAAAGGTGATACTTACAGCAACTTAGGGAACAATTCAATGTATATTCTAACCACTGAAAGAAATAATATAAGCCTCAGGAACAAGTGCCTTCAGTGGTTTAGGCGAAAAATCGGGCATTGCATTAAGCCACTGGAAGGACGGACTTTCGGCAGTTAAACAAGTTTTTCGGCGAGTCCATTATCCACCGAAAGCAGGATTTCACTGCAATTATGGGATGAAGGTTTCGGTGGCTTAGGTGAAAAAGACATCAATTCATTAGCCACTGAAAGCCATCTTTTCAGAGGCTAGCTGACAAACTCCTGGAGGCTATTAACCATCGAAAAGGAAAAGTGAGGAAATGGTTAGAAAACAGTCAAATCCAACCTCGTCAGCAAGATGAACAATTAGTGGAGGGTGTGACAAACCATTGAAAATACTTGGGCCTGCATGACTATGTTTGTCAATGAGTTTAAAAGGTCATTAGGAAACTAGCAAAGGACTGATACGACTGGAAACCATCAGTCTCCTTCCACCTGTCCAAAAGAACAACAAAGAGCCCACCGAATACACTAGCTGATGTATGATGCAATTGCTTGGGAAAGGATATCGATAGGATCAGCTGCTGCCATCATTTTATGATCTCAACACCCATCATGACAGAACAAACCCTCATAATCAGTGCCTAGAGACCCCATCAAATTTCATCTTTGAACTTATCATTCTTCTACACCAGAAAAACTATCTCTGAAGGATTATCCTGCTAGCACATTGTATACAGAACTGAGAATTTTTTTGTAGGTACCCAGGAGAGGCACTCATCAAGATGAAGAAGGGGGGACCTGCTCTCAAGTAGAAGATAGGTGATATCAGTTATCTGGAAGCACATCCATAGGTTTGCAAACTATTCCAAGAGGTTGGCTGCTACAAATTCTATGAAAAGATACAAGGTTCCCATCAGCAGTTGGCTGAAGCATTTTCCCTCTCATTCGATGGTTCAAAATCAGTTATAGGCAAAGAGGAGTTTCACATAGATGAAACCCTAATCACTGAGGTGACAAAACTCCCTAGAATAGGATAAAAATGGTTCAATACCACCATACCAAAATATGTAGAATTCAGGTCTTACCTAAATCCTGAGCATAGAGGAATGGTATGGAAGAAGAGTGTGCTATCATCGTGGCTGGAAGAGAAGTGGCAACAACTGTTGAAGGCCATTGTGGTCTACCTAACCTATGAAGGAAGATATAACAAAGCCATGATATACCATTTCAAGTTAATGAATCACTTCACAAGTAACATCCCTCTCAATTTTCCATTTTACTTACACAGAAGTCTGGGAAAGATGGCACACCAAGTGAAAGCCCAACCATCCAAGATTGCTGGAAGGATGTCCCACCATGGTCTTATCCAACTATTAGTCCAGGAGTTGTTGAAAAGAAGGAATATGGCATGGCCTTATTTTCTGTTTTGGAATGTATTTGAGACAGGCCTTCATCCTGAAGAGAAAGGGAAGTCTCCTACGAAGAAGTCCATCACACCAAGGAGTGGGAGAAGAAGGAGGAGGGCCATTTCCATAGCAGCAATAGTAGAACAACCTCCCTCCTCTTCCAAGACAAAGAAGGTAAAAAGGAACTTATATTTCAGTGAGAAGCGCCAGGAGGTTGAAACACACAATGAAAATATCCTAAATCTACCCTACTCATATTCTATAGAAGAGCAAGAAGAAGGTGCAGACCTAGCTCTACAAATTGTACCAGTGTCTGAAGGACTACCATCCCCCACACCACATGAGAAAGAGGAACCAACAGAGAAGGCTTCATCTAGCAAGCCTAAATCTCAAAAGATCAATCAATTACTAAGGCAAATTTATGAGATGGAGGTTTTGGAAAGAGAAATAAAGAAGAATAATGCTGCATTGACTAGCAGAAACAAGCTGCTACATAAATCTTACATGGAGTAGAGATAAAGATATATTTTCTTAAAGAAGCTGAATACAAGGTACCGAAAGGACAATACTAGATTTTTCAGGTTGATTAGGCTCCAAAGACTACAATTGAAGGAATCTAAATCAAACCCTAAAAACCACCCCACCTTGGAAACCCTAGCTGAGGCTGCAGTTAGCTTTTAGCCTCCAGAAACCAACCAGGCTACTGTTAACCCTCCTAGCATAGAGCCTGCTAAAGAAGAAAGCTGAACAAAGAGGCTTACAATGACATTTTTGAGGAAAACCTAATAATTTTTGCAAAACAAGGCTTTCGGTGGCTTAGGCGGATGCTGGGGCAGTCCATTAGCCACCGAAAGTGCCACTTTCGGCAGCTAACGGTTCCGATAGACTGAATTCTTAGCCACCGAAAGCAGACAGAGGCTTAAAATCGAATTTGGGCATATAGGACTGGTTTTTGGCGAATATATATGGCTCAGAGGCATTGGTTGAAGATGAAGGGTGAGGAATAAAGCATCAAGGAAAGGTTTGTTTCAGTCCTACTATGACATAACAGTGCAAAAGGCCACCAATACCTAGTTGTCAAGATAAATCAGTGGTTTAACTAGCAGAGGGCCAGTAGCAGTAATTATCAACATTTACCCAAATTATCTGAAGGTTCATTTAGTGAATTGATTCTTGAAATAGCTAAACAAGTAGTCAAGTAGGGTTTTTTAACCTAATTTGCAAAAAACTATTATTTTTGTTTATTTTTGTAAAAATAGATCCAAGTTTTTAGGATCTGTATATTTTGTAAAGGCTATAAAGCCTAAGACTGATTTTATGAAAAGGGTTCGACTTCAGAGATTTATAGACCTATACTATTGCCAGCTTCTCATTTTTCTCATGATTGGATACAAGCTCTTTTGTTATAATTTGTTCAGCCTTCATTTATGTCTTTACTGTGCTTATCCCTGAATGTGTATTTAGGTTAAATTCAAGTTTATTAATGACTAATAGTTGTCATCCTATTGGTATGTTAATATGATTTGAGTTATAAGTACCATCCTTATCATGATTTAGCCATTTATATGCATCTGTTTTGTGTGTATATCTGCCAGCCTGATGAGTTCTCCATCCTTGCACATTATTGTCAAATTCTAAGCAGTTGTAACTAAAAGCCTTGTAATTGAGTGAGTTTCATGCATGTCTTTAGATTGGAAGGTCATATAAGTCACCTGACTTGATCCATATTAAAAAACCCTACAAACATTGTAAGTTACCAGTCATCCTCGAGCTGCAACCTAGAGGAGTTTCCTAGAGTGATAACAAATTGGCGTTGTTGCCAAGGAAAGAAGACTGAAACTTAGCTTCCTTGGGAGACGACATAGATCCTATCTTTGATGATAGACAAAGCTTGGAAATTAGTTTGGTTGTAATCATCTATTTGGTGACTCCATTGAAATAAGGTGGCTTCAAGAAGACCGAGTACCAGAGAAAACCCTCAGGGGCCACCATCAACATCGGTTTCAAATCTAGAAGAAATTTTGAGAAGAGCTAGGGCTTCACTAAGGTAGACCAGCAATGCTGCAAAGGAAGTCACACCAGGCATTTTAAGAAATATTTCTGCTATTATTTCTTTTGTTGAAACACTTAATTCTTAGGAATTTATAAATATATCAGAAAACTCTAGGTTTTGGGCATCTTCAAGCACTACTACTTGTGAAGATCCAATCCCTGGTGACTCCACTGGGATAAGTATACCACCACCACATTTTCAGCACATACCTTCATCAGTGTTTCCTTCTTCAACCCTTTCCATACCCATTTTCAATATGGCTGCCCCTCAATTGACCAAAATGGAAAGGATCCTGGTAGCTAGGTATGCCCCCCTAAATTTTCCAAATCCCCTCTCGGCCATGCCTACTAGATATTACCTCAAGTAAATTCCTAAGTTCACAGGAGAAGGGGATTTCATAGCTGAAGAACATATAGAGGCATTTTACAGCTATGCCGAGAACATGAACATAAAATAAGAGGATGTATGGACTAGGGTTTTTGTTCAAAGCCTAGATGGTCAGGCTGAGAAATGGTTTAAAGAACTGCCTACTGGATCAGTGGCAGGAATTGAGGCCCTAGATGACATCTTTTTAAAACATTGGGGAGAGAGGAGAGACCACCTCTATTATATCATAGAGTTCAACAACTTGAGGAGAGAGAATGGGGAGTCTATCTCAAATTTCACCGAGAGGTTCAATAACATGTATAGCAAGATCCCCACTGAAATCAAGCCCACTTATACCTCAGCTAGGATAACTTATGCAAATTCCTTTGACTTTGATTTCTACCTCCTTGTCATAGAAAGGAGGTCTTCCTCCTTATCACTCATGCAGGATGCTGCCCTTGAGGTAGAATCAAACATTGTGGCATCTTAGAAGGTTAAAGGAAAGATAGTCAGGAAGAAGCAGCTAGCAGACCCTATTGGGGCTTCTTCATCAGAGAACAAGATTGAAAAAAGGACCAAACTGTTAGATAACCCGACTGCTGAAATGTCTAAGCTGAAGGACCAAGGGTAGATACCTGCAAGGGGTAAAGGGCCAGGTGACTTTGCTCCCTGAAACCCTAATTTTTTCCCTTATAGAAGAGGAAACCCCCTAGTGAAGATTCTTAGAAGGGAAAGGAATCAAGGGGAATATCATAGAATAAGAGACCCATTTCATAATGCTATATTAGAAGAAGAGCCAGAATTCATTGAAGAAGAAGGAGAAGTTGAAGACAACATCCACTGCATGGAGGATGAGGTGGACTATTCCTTTCTGACACGAGAATAATATGAGGAAGCCCTAATTGATGAGTAGATCACTGAAGAGGCTATATATCAGGATGATGGTTAGGGAGGGTACAATATAAGATCTAGGATAGTTGCTCCTCTCAAGAAGAATGTTGTGCATGTCAAACAACCTACCGCACCAGCTAAAAAGATTACCATTTTACCAAAGAAAGTGGTTGTCATTTCCAAATCATTACATAAACCAGCACCTTCAACCATTCTTGACCATGTCCAAATAAAAAATCCAGTGCATGAGGCAAGGTTTCCAGATAGGCTACATTATTCTTTCAACCTTGAGTTAGAAATTCAAAAATTGAAGATCCCTTTCCCATTAATTGAGCTAATGAAAAATGATGCATTCAAGTCTTCCATTCTGAATTCCCTTGAGCCAAAGGTGCATATTGATACTGACTTTGTTAACCTACAAGATGACAAAACTGTTGTAACCCTGGCCCCATGATTGAAGACCTAAAGGAATCATGCCCACCTTTCTATATATCCTTGAATATCCATGATAAAATCCTCCATAACTGTCTACTGGATTCAGGAGCTTCTCATAACCTAATGCCAAAGGATGTGATGAATGAGCTTGGTCTCAGCATCACAAATCCCTACCATGATTTATTCTCCTTTGAATCTAGAAAGGTCAAGTGCTTGGGCCTCATCAAAGACCTTGTTGTGAACCTAACTCAGCTACCTTCAAAAAACATCATGATGGACATTATAGTGGCTGATATTCCTCCAAATTCTGGTCTCTTGCTATCTCGATCATGGAGAAAAATACTAGGTGGAACCCTTCAGATGGATCTTACGTATGCCACCATCCCCATGTTTGGAGGGGGGACCAAGAGGCTGTACTGGGAAAATCAGTTAGCCTACATCATAATCAAGGAGAGCAATTCAGTGAATCACCCCATCTATGCAGTAGACATTGATTTTGGGTCATGCATTCTGCAAATAGATGATTCTCAGCAAACATCAGTCCATCTCACTAATCCCACCTGTCAGTAGTTCAAAGAAGTGACTACAGTAGTCTAGAGCATGTATTTTGATGGGGCTAGCACTCAAAGCTCAACAGGTGCATGTGTAGTATTGATCTCCCCATCCAAGGAAAACATTCATCTATCTTATAAGCTTGATTTTAAAACCACTAACAATATAGCAAAATATGAAGCCTTGCTGCTAGGAGTTAAAGCTGCCAAGGAGATGGGGATCATGTGCATAAGGATTTTTGGATATGTGGAGCTCATTATACAGCATGTCAACAACACTTTTCAGACGAAAAATGTCAGACTGAAGGCCTATAGGGACGAGGTATGGAAACTCAGTGACTCCTTTATGTTTTTTGAACTGTCATATATGCCTAGGGCTTTGAATCACCTGGTTGACTCCCTTGCTGTCTTTGTAAGTCCGTTTGTTCCTCCTTTACCTCCTAAGCTCAGATATGATGTTCAGGTTAAGTACAGACCTTCCTTGCTAGATAATGTCAAATTTTGGAAGGTGTTTGAGAATGATGATGAGCTTAGTAAATTCCTTCAACTGGTAGATGAATTCTCTGATATACATATAGACTAGGAAAACCTAAACATAGAGGAATCCAAGAAGGTCAAGCTAAAAGATAAAGTGGCTGATCAGAACATTGTCCAATTACCCAACAACTATATACCTCGGGGTCTAGTGCCTCTGGAAGAGTTGTTTGATCAAAATTACATCCCTTTCAAGCCTACTAGAAAGGAGCTAGACCCTGATATCCAAGAGCAAAAAATATGTAGCCAAAGCCATCCAAAACTAATAAATCTGTCCACTGAGTTGAATTCTGATCAAAGGTCAAAGTTTTCCATCTTGATAAAAGAGTTTGCTGATGTCTTTTCCTGGGAGTACAGTGACCTGAAAAACTATCACACCAATATCATCCAGCATAGGATTCCTTTGGAGAAGGACACCATCCCTTTCAAGCAGAAGCTAAGATCCATCAGTCCTCTCCTATTACCAGTAATTAGAAAAGAAATCCATAAGCTCCTCAAATCCAAGATCATAATCCCCCTCAGGTATTCCAAGTGGATTGAAAACCTAGTAGTGGTAAGAAAGAAGAATGGGGAAATTAGGTTGTGTGTGGATTTTAGAAACCTAAACAAATGTTCCAAGAAAGACAACTGTCCACTGCCCAAGATGGAACACCTATTGCAAAAAGTCTCAGGGGCTAGTGTTATGTCATTCCTGGATGGCTTCTCTGGATACAACCAAGTTGTTGTGCACCCTGATGACCAAGAGAAGACTGCCTTTACCAGCCCCTGGGGCATTTTCATGTATGCTAAAATGCCATTTGGGATATTGAATGCTGTGGCTACTTTTCAGAGAGCCATGGACCTAGCTTTCGTGGGGTTGAAAGATAAATTTGTGCTCATATACTTGGATGACCTAACAATTTACTCTCATAGCCATCATGACCACTTACAGCATTTAAGAAAGGTATTTTTGAAGTGCATAAGGTATGGAATATCCCTCAATCCTAAGAAGTCCCAGTTTGCACTCAATGAAGGGAAATTCCTAGGTCACATAGTATTGGATGAAGGTGTAAAGATTGATTCAGTAAGGATGGAAGCAATCCAGGAGCTGTCAATACTGAGATCAAAAAGGGACATTTAGTCCTTTTTAGGTAAGATAAAATTTGTCAGGAGTTTCATCCCTAATTTCTCTGAGCTGGTGAAGCACATAACAGTCATGCTGAAAAAATATGCAGAAATAAAATGGACTGAACAGGAAAGAAACTCTTTTGAGAACATCAAGAAGGCTATCATGGAGGCCCCAACCCTGATTAGTCCTGACTACACCAAGAGTTTTTATATCTTCTCTTTTTCATCTTATGATACAGTGGAAGCTGTGCTATTACAAAAATATAATGAGGGTCTTGATCATCCTATTGCATTCTTTAGCAAAACCTTGAGAGATGTTGAGCTGAAGTATGATCCAATTGAGAAATATGCTTATGCTCTCATAAAATCCTTAAATACTTTCAGAATTTACATTCTCCATGCAAAGGTCCTTGCATATGTCCCTTCAGCAGCTGTCAAGGATGTTTTAACACAACCTAACATTGATGGGAAGCGAGCTAATTTGATTGCCAAGATCATTGAGTTTGATATAGAGGTGAAACCCACTAAGTTAGTGAAGAGACTAGGTCTAGCGAAACTCATGGCTAAAGAAAACTATGAACTAATGGGGATAAAGTTCACGTGTATCAAATCAGAAAAAGTGCAGACTATGGTAGCAGCAGAAGTAGATCAATATCAGAATGAAATTCCACTAGTAGCTGAAAACCTGTCTTCCTGTGAGTGGTACTCAGGTATTATTCAATTTTTGCAGAAATTAGAAGTCCCTCTTGATCTTACTCCTAATTAAGCACAAGCTCTTAAGTTAAAATTTGTTAAGTTTTGCATAATTGACAAACTGCTGTACTGGAAAGATCAGTCTGGCATTTTGCTAAGGTGTCTAGATAAAGAATAAGCAGAGTAGGTCATGCATCACTTTCATTCCAGCACATGTGGGGGCCACCACTATTGGAAAACCACAACCCACAGGATCTTAGGAGTAGGATACTATTTCCCAGTCCTTTTTGCTGATGTATGCACTTTTGTAAGGGCCTGTGACCAGTGCCAAAGATTTATAGGGAAGCAGCAACTCAAATCATTGCCCCTCAGTCCTATTGTGATGAATGGGCCATTCCAGCAATGGGGTCTTGATTTCATAGGTGAAATAAATCCATCTTCTAGTGGACAACATAAATGGATCCTAGTAGCCACTAATTACTTTACCAAATGGATAGAGGTAGTACCCACTAGGAATGCCACTCATCAAGTCATCATGAGATTTTTATGTGAGAATATATTTAGCAGGTTTGGTTGCCCAGTAAGGTTGGTAACTGATAATGCACTAGTTTTTAAAGCTGGGGCATTAGTTAAAATGTGTGAGTCAATGGGCATCCAGCTGGTGCATTCCACATCATATTATCCTTAAGGCAATGGCCTGGCTGAGTCATCCAACCAAAGCTTAGTCAGGATCATCAGGAAACTGCTGGAGACAAATCAGAAAAGCTGGGATTCAAAGCTTAAGTTTTCCTTATGGGCTAATAGGGTAACAGAAAAAAGATCTATAGGGACTTCTCCATTTAAGTTAGGCCATTTTTCCTATTCAGCTCATTCTGCCAGTGGAAAATTTCTTTCAGGAAGAGGAAGATGAACCAAATGATATGGTGAGGAGGATGATGGACTTGGTGGAGTTACAATGAATCAGAGAGCAAGTAATAGGAAAATTAGAAGCCCATCAGCAGAGGATAAAGGTCATGTTTGAAAAAAGAGCAAAAGTAGAGAACTTCCAGGTTGGAGATTGGATCCTCAAGTGGGATGCTGTTAGACAGGACAAGGGAAAACATGGAAAATTTGACTCTTCGTGGATTGGTCCTTTTGTGATAGCCCAGGTACATAAGAATAACACCTTCAAATTGCAGAATCTATAAGGAGAATAGGTATTTGATGGCCCAATGAATGGCCATTTTCTGAAACTTTACTTTATTTGAAGCTCCGAGGCCTTATTATTGTAAATTAGTAGATAGTAGGTTGTTTTGCTTACAGAATAAAATCCATGCCCAATGGAACAATAAATGATAGTGTTAAGTTTTTAGTTGCTTTTAGGGAAAGGCATTTTGGTCTGGGATTCTTGGGACCTCACTGGGAGGTTCCCATCCCCAAGTAGGAGCCAGATGTTATCTCCCAAAATAATTTTTTTTGATAGTATGAAGAATTGGATTAATGTAATGAAATATCTGAGTATGACTGACAAATTGAAATCCTCCATTTTTAATATGGTTGAAAATTTTAAAAGTTACAGCTTTCAGTGGCTTATGCGAGGCTTTTTATAGCTCATTAGCAACTGAAAAGCTATGTTTCAGTGGCTAAACGGTTGAACGAGGGATAAAAGTGAACCACCGAAAGCAGCCCGAGCAAGAAGAATTAAAATAACACTTTTAGTGGCTTAGGAAAGACTCCAAAAGACTCATTATCCACCGAAAAGGGTTGCTTTCGGAAGCTTAGAGAGAATACCAAGAAGTATTTTAACTACCGGAAGCAGGCAGTGGGAAACATAGGTAAAGATGCATTCGGTGGCTCAGGTGAAAAAGATACCAGTTCATTAGCCATTTAAAGGTGATACTTCTGACATCTTACAGAACAATTCAACACATATTCTAACCATTGAAAGAAAGAAGATAAGCCTCAGGAAAAAGTGCTTTCGCCGGTTTAGGTGAAAACTGAGGAATTTCATTAAGCCAGCGGAAGGACGGACTTTTGGCAGTTAAATAGGTTTTTTGGCAAGGCCATTTTCTGCTGAAAGCAAGATTTCACTACGAAGATGGGATGAATGTTTTAGTGGCTTAGGAAAAAAAGACATCCATTCATTAGCCACCGAAAGCCATCTTTTTGGCGCCTAGCTGACAAAATCCTAGAGGCTATTAACCACCGAAAAGGAAAAGTGAGGAAACAGTTAGAAAACAATCAAATCCAACCCCGTCAGCAAGATGAAGAATTAGTGGAGGGCATGAAAAAAAACCCAAAATACTTGGACCTACATGACTACGTGTGTAAATGAGTTAAAAAGGTCGTTAGGAAACTTGAAAAGGACTGATATGACTGGAAACCCTTAGTCTCCTTCCACTTGTCCAAAATAACAACAAAGAGCCCAACGAATACACTGATTGATGTATGAGATGATTGCTTGGGAAAGGAGATCAATAGGATCAGCTGCTACCATCATTTTATGATCTCAGCACCCATCATGACAGAACAAACCCTCATAATCAATGCCCAAAGACCCCATCAAATTTCATCTTCAAACTTATCATTCTTCGCCACCAGAAAAACTATCTCTGAAGGATCAACCTACTAGCACATTATATACAGATATGAGAATTGTTTTGCAGGTACCCAGGAGAGGCACTCATCAAGATGAAGAAGGGGGGACCTACTCTCAGGTAGTAGCTAGGTGATATCAGTTATCTGGAAGCACATCCAGAGGTCTACAAACTCTTCCAAGAGGTTGGCTACTACAAATTCTATGAAAAGATACAAGGCTCCCATCAGCAAGTGGCTGAAGCATTTTTCCTCTCATTCGATGGTTCAAAAGAAGTCATAGGCAAAGAGGAGTTTCACATAGATGAAACCCTAATCACTGAGATGACAGAACTCTCTGGAATAGGGGAAAATGTTTCAAGACCACCATACCAAAAGATGTATAATTCAGGTCTTACCTAAAGCCTGAGCATAGAGGAATGGTATGGAAGAAGAGTGTGCCATTATCATGGCTAGAAGAGAAGTGGCAACAACTGTTGAAGGCCATTGTGGTCTACCTAACCTGTGAAGGAAGATATAACAGAGCCATGATCTACCATTTCAAGTTGATGAATCACTTCAAAGGTAAAATCCCTTTCAATTTTCCCTTTTACTTACATAGAATTTTGGGAAAGATGGCACACCAAGTGAAAGCCCAACCATCCAAGATTGCTAACAGGCTGTCCCACCATGGTCTTATCCAGCTATTAGTCTAGGAGTTGCTAAAAATAAGGAATATGGCATGGACTTATTTTCTGTTTTGGAATGGATTTGAGACAGGACTTCAGCTTGAAGAGAAAGGGAAGTCTCGTTCCAAGAAGTACAGCACACCAAGGAGTGGGAGAAGAAGGAGGAGGGCCATTTCCCTAGTAGCAGCAGTAGAACCGTCCTCCCTCCTCTTCTAAGGCCAAGAAGGTAAAAAGGAACTTAGATTTTAGTGAGAAGGGCCAGGAGGTTGAAACACACAATGAAAATATCCTAAATCTACCCTACTTAGATTCTGAAGAAGAGAAAGAAGAAGGTGCATACCTAGCTCTGCAAATTGTACCAGTGTCTGAAGCACTACCATCCCCCACACCACAGGAGCAAGAGGAACCAACAGAGAAGGCTTCCTCCAGCAAGCCTAAATCTCAAAATATCAATCAATTACTAAGGCAAATTTATGAGATGGAGGTTTTGGAAAGAGAAATAAAGAAGAATAATGCTGCATTGACCAGCAGAAACAAGCTGCTACATAAATCTTACCTGGAGCATAGAGAAAGACATATTTTCTTAAAGAAGTTGAATACAAGGTACCTAAAGGACAATACTATATTGTATAGGTTGATTAGGCTCCAAAGAATACAACCGAAGGAAGCTAAAGCAAACCCTGGCAGCCACCCCACCTTGGAAACCCTAGCTGAGGCTACAGTTAGCCTTCAGCTTCTAGAGACTAGCCAGGTTGTTGTTAATCCTCCTAGCACAGAGCCTGCTGAAGAAGAAATATGAACAAATGGGATTACAGTGACATTTTTGAGGAAAACCTAATAATTTTTGCAAAACAGGTCTTTCGGTGGCTTAGGCGGACACTGGGGCAGTCCATTAGCCACCCAAAGCGCCACTTTCGACAGCTAACGGTTCCGATAGACTGACTTCTTAGCCACCGAAAGCAAACAGAGGCTTAAAATCGAATTTGGGCATATAGGACCGGTTTTTGGTGAATATATATGGCTCAGAGGAATTGGATGAAGATGAAGGGCGAGGAAGAAAGCATCAAGGAAAGGTCTGTTTTAGTCCTACTATGACATAACAACACAAAAGGCCACCAACACCTAGTTGTCAAGAGAAAATAGTGGTTTAACTAGCAGAGGTCTAGTAGCAGTAATTATAAGTAGTTACCCAAATTATTTGAAGGTTCATTTAGTGAACTAATTCTTCAAATAGCTAGACAAGTAGTCAATTAGGGTTTTTTAACCTAATTTGCAAAAAAATATTATTTTTTGTTTATTTTTGTAAAAATAGATCCAAGTTTTTAGGATCTGTATATTTTGTAAAGGCTATAAAGCCTAAGACTGATTTTATGAAAATGGTTTGACTTCGGGGATTTATAGACCTATACTATTGTCAGGTTCTCATTTTTCTGATGATTGAATACAAGCTCTTTTGTTTTAATTTGTTCAACCTTCATTTTTGTCTTTACTGTGATTATGCCTAAATGTGTATTTATGTTAAATTCAAGTTTATTAATGAATGATAGGTGTCATCCTATTGGCATTTCAATATGATTTGATTTATAAGTACCATCCTTATCATGATTTATCCATTTATATGCATCTGTTTTGTGTGTAAATCTGCCAGCTTGATGAGTTCTCCATCCCTGCACCTTATTGTCAACTTCTGAGCAGTTGTAACTAAAAGCCTTGTACTTGAGTGAGTTTCATGCATGTCTTGAGAGTGGAAGGTCATATAAGTCACTTGACTTGATCCATATTAGAAAATCCTAAAAACATTGTAAGTTACCAGGAATCCTCGAGCTGCAACCTAAAGGAGTTTCCTGGAGTAATAACACCCCCCAGTCCCGTTTTATATAGGAAGTTATAGGTTCTCCAAAGTCAAGAGTGGACCATATTTTGTAAAGGAGTTAGATTACTTCCATGTTGGAAAGATAAGTGTTCATATGAATGATTTTGAGGATAAGGTTGCTAATTATTGTGCCGCAGTAGGAGTACATTTTGAGTACGCCAACTACTGGGATAAAGATGAAGAAATATTCCGAAATGCATGCAATATTACAGCTTTGATGAAGAGATTTAGAAAAAATATAACGACCGTAGGTGGAAAGGGAAAATTTATTGAGTAGCAGAAGAAAAAACAGGAGGAAGCTTCTAAGAAAAGACAAGAGGAGGCACTCAGACTATCAGAAGAAGCAGAGTGATGGTTAGCGGAAGAAGAAGCTGAGAAAATAAGAGCTAAAGAAGAGGTCGAGAAAATTTTAGCAGAAGAAGAAACTACGAAAAAGAATCAAGAAGAAGAAGCTCAAAAAAGGTAGGAAGAGGATGAGAGGTTAATACTGGAAGCAGCTTACAAAGAAAGAGAACATGCAGAGAAACCGGTTGAAGAGCTTTGACAAAAGGAGTAGGAGGAACACAATCATGAAAATATGGAGCAAACTCAATCTTATGATGATCTGATAGAATCCGCTGTCCCAGATAGGAACACAGCCATGGGAGATTTAGCTCCGACATTAGGGATTGAACTAATCCCTTTTATCTCATCCCAAGAGGCGGAGGTGGCCTATTTAAATACTATTTTTTATGACAAGAATAAGAAAAGAATTGTCATGAGAACTGAGAAGAAAGTGGACACCGAGGAAAAGCAGGGAGTCATGAGAACCTGAGAAAACAATTGTTTACAGGTCTGACAAATATCCAAGACTTATGGCAAGGGCAGGTGTATCCTCAGCCCTTTCTAATGAAGATAATGTTGATAAAATAATGACTGATTTGGAACAATATCAGAAGAATATTGCTCAAATGATTCAAACTCTAAAAAGGGAAAGAGGTGAGGGTCAAAGTCTGAAGAGGAAGCATGAAGATATGCTCAGTAAGATTGAGAAATCAAAAGAGGCATGCAAAAATTTACAATATGACAAGGATGCTCTAGTATTATCAGTGAACATCATTGAAGGAGAGAAGAAAGACCTCGAGAAGCAGGTTGTGGAAGCAGTATAGAAAGGAGATACAACGAGCAAAAGGGTAGAGGAGATGGAAGCTTAGAACCTTTTACTTAAATAAAAACTACAAGTGGTGAAGAAGAAATAGATGGACATCACTCCATTCCAGAATCTATCCTCGATGCTGCAAAAAGAGATCAATCGAGTTTTGCTGAACCTTGGAGGGGAGATGTATAGAGTTAAACAAATTGAGGTCATATTGAAAGAGCCAGAACTCAGATCATCAGAATTTCAGAGAATATTATTAGATGTGGTAGAGCTTGTAAAAAATCAATTAGCATGGATGGAACCCATTCAACCTTTCCAACTAACATGCCACAGAAATCTGCAAAAAGTCTTAAGATGGAGATAGCCATACTGAATTTTGGGTGTAGAATAGTGGTCATATTAAATAGAGCCATTGAGAAAACTCTTGAAAGGTGTGTTGAATTTTACAAAGGCATACATCTGGTTCACAATTTGTGCATCATTCTAATGGAATCCTCGTATCAAGTTTTCCCAGTCAGGGAAGGACATCTAAAGAACTTGCAAGAGAGGCTACAAAAAGGAGAAGAAAGCATATCCGGGCTTGAATATGTTAGTAAGGAAGACATAAAAAATTTGATTATACAAGCATCAAAACACAAACTCTTGTTGGAAGAGTCTTTGATTCAAATTACACCCATGGTGAAGTAAATTGAGTCTCAGCTGTCAAAGCATGAGGTGGCAGTTCATGTATTGGAAATTGCATAATACCAGGTCATCACTGAAAAAGCACAAGCTTGGGGCATTTTTGTAAAGACACCAACTGGGCCCACTTAGTTTTGTCATATTCACAAGATGAGGATTATTTAATGTTTTGTATTTATTCCTTTCTATGTGCATGCACTGGAAGACGAAATTTTGTAAAGGAAGAGTCAAGGAAGCCCAAAAGGTTGGAGGGAAACTCAGGAGTCATTTTGTTTTCTGTATAAGTAGAGGTGAAGTAGATGTTAGTGGGACTTTTCCATGCTATTTTTTTGTGAAGTTTATTATAAGAAGAACTACTTCCTTTTATAATAAAGAATCCATATTTTCTACTAGAGAAGGAGCTGTGAAGTTTCAAATGCATGATGTAGATTGGTTGAATGTCAAATTATTTCTGTTTCATCTTATTCTACAAACTGTGATATCATTCTGACTTATGAATTGCTTCCATGTTATGAATGATTTTTGTTATTTTTATGAAAATTATGTAGTATATTGAGTAATGAATGTTTCAACTAACAATGAGCTATCTCTCTGTTTATATTTCTACATATATTTATGTATTTTGAATTATGAACAACTATCTGTAATATTCTTTATTCATGTTTTACGATACATTACTCACCATTAAATATAATCTTGCTCCCTAGGGATAGGTCAGATAGAATTAGCTAGTTTAGCATAGGTTTTATTTGTTTGTGATTTAGAAGAAAAAGGGGTAATAAGATGAGAGGTAAGAACCTACGCATCACATTGTGAACTCTTTTTTGTCTCTATTGGTTGCACTTAGAATAGGCACTTGCATATAATATATAAAAGAAAACTAAAAAATACACTTAAACGGTGGACTAGACCGCAACTGGTAAAAGCAAGCTTAAACCATTACTTGACCTACGGTAGCTGAACCATAAACCAGACGGATTCCCCATATCAAACAATAACGAGCTAATTGGGAACGTTTACCGGGGAGAATCCCTACTGTTGTTACCTGGGATTTTCCAGGCCTCAACAACTTCCTGGTGTTACAGTCAAAGTCATAGCTAGGAGGGAACTCGCTGATGCTGGGAAGACCTTGGCTAGCCACAATAGATGCTTACATCAGCTGTGGGTCAGGGTCTATGACCATTTCAGATGGGACTGAGAAAAAAAGTCTTACCTTATGCCCTCTAGCTCAACCTATATTAGAAACTGAAACTCCACTATGGATGGAGCTAGAAGAGGAAGACGGTGCTCAGCCATTGTTAATGATAGGCAAATCCTTAACCTTCAAAGACGAAACAGAGGATGATGCTATCAATAGTTTCATCAGTGAGCATACATCTGTCAATAAACATGTTTACTAGATCATGTATAGTACCCTAGATTAAGAAAAACAATAAAATATTACAGAGGAGACTTTAGTCAGTGACACCAGTATAATTCCAGTACTCAAGAATTCAAAAAGTATTCCAGTTGAGATAGAGCCAGGAAAAACACTGAATATCAATCCGAACCTTACCCCTGATGAACTGGAATGCCTGGTCACACTCCTAAAACAACACAAGGGATCATTTTCTTGGGAGTACACAGATATGAAGGGTATCCCTTCTAATCTATGCACCCACCACATTTACATTAAAAGTGACTCCCGACCTATGTGCCAACCACAACGAAGGATTAACCCCAACCTTAGGGACATAATGAAAGAGGAAATTCAAAATATCTTGGAAGCAGGGTTTATATACCTGATATTAGACAATGAGTGGGTTTCTCCACTCATGATAGTGCCAAATAAGAATGGGAAATGGAGATTCTACGTGGATTATAGGGAATTAAACAATGCAATGCAAAAATACAAATTTCCCTTACCTTTCATTGATCAAGTACTTGATACCTTTCCCGGGAAGAAGTTCTTTTCCTTTCTAGATGGGTTTAGTGGGTATAACCAAATCTAGATCACTCCCAAAGACCAAGATAAGACCACTTTCACCTGTCCTTGGGGTAACTTTGCATACAGGGTACTTCCCTTAGATTTGTGTAACGCACCTACCACCTTTCAGAGAGTTGTGATTGGCATATTTTCAGAGATGGTCCATGACAGTATGGATATTTTCATGGATGACTTTACCCTGTATGGTAGTGACTTTGAAGAGGCACTGGAAAAAATAGAGAAGTTTTTAATACGCTATGAGCAAACGCAGCTATCTTTGAGCATTAAAAAGTTCCATATGATGATGAACGAGGGTGTGGTTATAGGGTACTTCATATCTGCTGATGCTATCCAGGAAGATCCATCCAAAATCAGGTTAGTTGAAAACATACCCACTCCTGGAACATAGAAAGAGGTACGTAGCTTCTTAGGGAATGCTGGTTATTACAGAAGATTCATAGAAATTTTTTACAAACTAGCTTCTCCTTTATTTACTTTGTTGATGAAGGATGTACAGTTCATTTGGAATGATGCATGCCAAACAATGTTCACTGAAATTAAGAAGAGGTTTTCTACAACTCTTATCTTAAGGGGGGCCAATTGGGCTCTGCCTTTAAATATTTCTTCTGATACCTCTAAAAATTCCATTGGAGCAGTGCTAGGATAACAGGATTGTGAAGCCACATATGCAATTTACTATATCAGTAAAAACTTGGCCCCTGCTGAACTCAATTGCACTGTTATAGAAAAGGAATTTTTAGCCATTGTCTATTCGATCAATATATTGAGACACTACATCACTGGATACCCCACTTTTGTGCATAATGACCATTCAACCATCAAGTATTTAATGAACAAACCTATTACAAATGCTAGGATAACTAGATGGTTGTTGCTATTATAGGAGTTCAACATTACGATCATTGACATACCTGAAAAGGAAAATGTTGTTGGTGATTTTTTATCTCATTTTACTAACAATGATAACAACATGCCAATTGAAGATTATTTTCTAGATGCACATTTGTTTGCAATATCATCTCATTCCCCCTAGTACGCAGATGTTGCTAACTATTTGGCTGTAGGAAAGCTTCTGGCACATTTGTTAAAGAAAGAGAAAAGGAAAATCATCCAACAAAGTGCCAGGTACTGCTAGATAGATGGTCATCTTTTCTACATAGGCCCTAATCTTGAAATTAGGAGATGTGTAAGAGAGGATGAAATTTTCAGTATCTTGAATTCTTGTCACAACGAGCCCTATGGGGGACAATTTGCTGACAAACGAACAGGTCATGTTGGGACAGGAAAATCCAGAAAAAAAAAAGTGCGCATGACGAGGAGTACAACAGATTGCAAAGGAAGAAAAGGAACCCGAAAATAAGGATAGAGCACACGTGCGAAAGAGGAAAGGAAACCTTGTAAGAGTGCAAGCAACTAATGGTCAGAAAGTGATAGGACCAAAAGATCGTGGCTGCTAAAGATGATGTAAGCCTGCAGATAATGTATGTATGAAGGAATATTTTGTAAGTCAGGCTGATAGTGCTTTGTGTTAGTCCTAGACAACTGGTAACCATTTTTTATGGCTGATCATGACGTGTAACTGATGAGTAGTATGTAGTCAACCATGTGTGGTCCAGTAGAAGATATAAATAGGAAGAACCCATTCTGTATAAGGGTTCAACATTCATCATTGTTGTTGGAGGATAGTCGTTAAGGTACATCATTTTTGTTGTTTTGTTTAGCCTGTTAAGGAAGTTAGAGTAAGTAGAAGAAAAAGACTTAAAGAAGAGTCTAGTAGAAGTAGGAGGTTGTTGAGCTATGGATCTTCTAGCTGTGTGCGCAGACCGCTAGTAGTAGAAGGAATCTGCAGCTGAGTGCATAGAGAGTAAGTAGAAGAGTCGATCCAGGATGTGTGCAGTTCAGTAGGAGTAGATAGAAGAATAAACCATAGAGCATGAGAGAAGAAAATTAAGTCAAAAAGACATATCTGAAGAACAATGTGCAGATCGCAGGATGCAAGGTGCTATACACAATTTCTCATGCTAGATGAAGAGCACCTTGGTGGTTTTTTCAAGATGGGTTTCCATGTTATTTCCTGTATCGAATGAGTGGTTGTATTGAATTTTTATGTGAATGTTGAATTATTTGCTTACTGTATATTGATTAGTTATAGTTGAATGTATGCACTATATTTATTAATCAGTGAATGAATGAGAGTTAAAAGCATTACAGGATTGTTGTGTATAAGTTCATGGTTAAACTCCTAAGTCAAAGCACAAGTTGCAAAATGTCTGTCGATATAGGGGATCAGTTGCATTGCACCAGTTTTGGGGGGTTTCGGACAATGTTGTGTTGTGCGCACTGGCATACAATTGTGTCCAGTTGCACCAGAATAGACTCCATCATCCCAGTTACCTTTGTCAAGCACCTTGGTTATGTGCTAAGGGACTATAATTCCCTCACTAACTGTGGAAACATGGTTATGGCAGTTACCCATTAGATATCTTGGGTGAGACTACGCTTGCTTTGTAGATGGTGTCTATTGAGCTTGCTCTATTGGGATGATGTCTTGTGGTTTATTGTTGGTATTGTGGTGTTGTTGAACCACGGGTCTAGACAAGAAGGTGAGAGGCCAACAAATGGTTTCATTTTCAGGACCCATAATCAATTGAGTTGAGGGAAATGTTGTGGCATCCGATGAATAAAGAGATAAAGGACTAGCTAGAGTCTAAGACACTAGAATTTGCACAAGAAGAAAGCGTAGGAACATGGTTGAGTGTGGAAAGATGGGTGGATGAGTATATATATTCTGATATTCACGAGGTCTTCTTTGTTGAGTTCCCCACTATACTGCATGAATGGTTTTCAATATTGGTGACTAGACAGAAAAACTTCTAGAGAAGAGAAGCTGTCGAATGGAGTGATCAGTTGGTTCATGAGGTAACCAGTGTAAGTAACACCATCTCTAGAGCTATTGATATTTGGGTTGATGGTATCTTGCAAGGATATATCACTGATTTTGCAGTAGAAACTATAACCTCATATAGCGAAGCTGAAATAAAATTTTCCCAAGGACCTCGAAGAAGATATTTTTTGTCTATTAATACATGGATTAATATGCTCATTTATGAGAAGGGTATCTTGCAATTGAGAAGTTGAGTCACATACCTGGGAAGGAGATTATGTCGCAGATGGCCTGTTAATAAAATGGGAAAGGGTAAGTTGAAATTTTCCCTGGAAGTACAAAACCTGAACTAGAAGTTGGAGACCTAAGGAGTGGTAGGAGATTCAGATCAGGGAAAATAAGAAAGTCCGAAGAAGGACGATGGAATCCTAGCTTGTTTGAGGAGAGTGAACACAAAATTTAGTCACAGAGAAGTGAAGGATATTGCAATGAAGAGGAGGAATATAGCCCGATTTTGGAAGGACCAGAGGACTTTGAAGATTTTGTTGTAACACCAAGGCTAGGACACAATTACATCACACGAGCAATATCACCATAGGTGAGATCTATAGTCTCATCCCCGAAGAGGAATACTAATACTGATAACGCTAGTACTATGACTAGTATGTCAGAAGGTATACCTCCTTTGAATCCTTTACCAGTGAACCCTGACACCAACTCAATGGCTGGGGTAGAAATTTGGTTACCCACATTCAATGGAAATGGAGCACAAGATCTAGAGCAGCATTGGTTCCTCTGTGAAGTTGTTTGGATGGTTCATTTAGTACATAATGTAGACATAAAGAAGGCACAAATGATCATGAATCAAAGGGGTCATGCGCTATATTGGTTTATGAAGTTCTGTGCTGCACCGGGAGGAACACCACAGAAGACTCTGGATGAGATCTAAGCCGCAATGATATCTGAGTTTAGAAAACCTAAATCTAAGTTGCAGTGCATTATTGAGATCAAGGACATAAAACAAGCACTGACAGAATTGGTATGGGACTTTGACTAGTGCTTTAAAACTTTGATGGCCAAAGTGAGCTTCCAAATGTCAGATGTGCAGCAAAAAGAGTGGTTTATTGTTGTGCTATTACCACACATTCGAGGTTCTCTATTGCAACAAAATATTGAGTCGCAGACATAAGCATTAGAGTTAGCAATGAAGCTAGAGGCCTCACCCATTGGCGACAGTGCCGCGGGATGGTACAGATTCATTCAGAGTTGGATAATATGACAATACAGCTTTAGCACATCAAGAAGGGTAAGGAAGCACAAGAACATTTATGGTGCACAAAATGCAGAATGGACGGACATACTAAGGATAATTGTCCAACCTTCATGAATTATGTCTCCTCTGGTGTTCCAAACCCACTTGTTATCTCCCAAAATAATTTATTTCGATAGTATGAATAATTTAATTCATGCAAAGAGGGATATGAATATCACTAACAGTTTGAAAGCCTCTATTTTTGATGAAAATTTCACAAAGTTGTAGCTTCGGTGGCTTGGGCGAGGATCAAAACATCTCATTAGCCACTGACAGACATATAGACTACGGCTTCCGTGATCAGATGAAAACTTCGGCGATCATAAGAACTAAGGACTACAGATCGGGGAAGTAAAGCTAAAATTTTCTACAGTGTCAGCGGTAAAAAGCACTAAAATGCCACCAAAGTCCCGTATTGAAAATTAGAGCCACTACTTAATAAGGCGCCGGAGCTTGAAAACACTAACCATCGGTAAGATAGTCCAATAAGGAGCCACAACGGTGGGAGACAGATTGAATAAGGCTTCCAATAAATCAATAGAAAAGCATCGGTGATCGGAAGAACTAAGGACTATAGATCGGCAAGATAGTCCACTAAGGATCCACAACGGCGGGAGACAGACTGGCGACGGGTTCCAATCAATCAATAGAAAATCATCGACAATTGGAAGAACTAAGGGCTACAGATCAGCAAGATAGTCCACTAAGGAGTCGCAACGACGGGAGGAAGACTGACTACGATTTCTGATCAATCAATAGAAACTCATCGATAATCAAAAGAACTAAGGGATACAGATCGACAAGTTTAGAACCAAGCAGCTCCGCAGTGTCGGTAAGGAAATAGACAAGGCTTTGGATCAATCAATATAAAATCATTGACGATAGAAAGAAATAAGGACTACATATCAGCAAGATAGTTCACTAAGGAGCCACAACGGTGGGAGATAGACCGACTACGGGTTTCACGACAATAGATACTCATCGGAAATCGGAAGAACTAAGGGCTATGGATTGACAAGTTTAGAACCAAGTAGCTCTGCAGTGTCGGTAAGTAAACGAACAAGGATTCCGATCAATCAATAGAAAATCATCGGCGATCAGAAGAACTAAGGACTACAGATCGGTGAGGTCAAGCTAAGCAGCTCCGCAGTGTCGGTAAGGCAATGGACAAGGATTTTGATCAATGACAAAAATCAGTTTGATAGTGATAAAACTAGTTTGTTTCACCTCCGAAATAGTGACAACGTTCTGTTCTAGGGCACCAATGTGCTAGAAGATAGAGCTTTTGATCAGCGACTGTGGCAACAAGGTAGAAAAATCTAGTGGATTAAACAAGGAAATTCATTTTACACTGAACCAGCAGTGGTGATTATTAGAGACTACTTTAGTTATTAAAAGTTCGCTCAATGAACTAGATCTTCAAAACAGATAGACAAATAGTTAGCAAGGGTTTGAAGCCCTAATTTGAGAAAACTATCGCTTTCAAGTATTTTTTCTCTTTTTTGTAAATAGATCAGATTTTTAGGATCTGTCATTTTTGTAGAAGGCTATAAAGCCCATGATTGATTTTATAATAGAGGTTCAAATTCAGGGATTTATGAGCCAATAACACTTTCAAGCTTCTCATTTTACTTATTCATGATATAAGCTCTTTTGTTGTGATCTGTTCAGCCATCATCTCTTTCTTTACTGTATTTATGCCTGAATTTGTATTTAGGTCATTTTCAGATTGATTAAAAAGCTGATAGCTATCATCCTATTGGTTTATTAATGCTATTTTATTTATAAATACCATCCTCATCAGGATTTAGCCATTTATATGCATGTGTTTTGTATGTAAGTCTTCCAACCTGGTGAGTTCTTCATCCCTGCACCTTATTGTCGAATTTCTGAGCAATTGCAACTAAAAGCCTTGTAAATGAGTGAGTTTTATGCATGTCTTGAGAGTGGAAAGGTTATATAGGTCAACTGACTTGATCCATATCGAAAAACCCTAAAAATATTTTAAGTTACCAGGCATCCTCGAGATACAACCTACAGGAGTTTCCTGGAGTGATAACAAACTGGCGCCGCTGCCGAGGAGAGGAGATTGAACCTCAGCTTCCCTAGGAGACGACATAGATCCATGCTTTGATGATAGACAAAGCTTGGACATTATTATGGTTGCAATAATCTATATGGTGACTCCATTCTTATAAGGTGGCTTCAAGAAGACCAAGTACCAAAGAAAACCCGAAGGGGCCACCAGTAACACCTGTTTCAAATCCAAAAGAAATTTTGAGGAAAGCTAGGGCTTTACTAAGACAGACCAGCAATACTGCACAAAAAGATACATCAGATATTTTAAGAAATCTTTCTGCTATTATTTCTTCTGTTGAAACTCTTAATTCCCAGGAAGTTTTAGATACATCAGAAAAATCTAGGGGTTGGTCATCTTCAAGCACTATTGCTTGCGAAGATCCAATCCCTGGTGACTCCACTGGGATAAGTATACCACCGCCTTCTAAACAAGTAGCTTCATCAGTGCTACCTTCCACAACCCTGCCCATACCCATTTCCAATATGTCCGCCCCTCAATTGACCCAGATGGAAATGATCCTGGTAGCTAGGTATGTGCCCTTAATTCTACCAAATCCTCTCGCATCCATGCCTACTGAGGATTATCTCAAGTATATGCCTAATTTTATAGGGGAAGGGGATTTCACTACTGAAGAACATCTAGAGGCTTTTTACAGCTATGCTGAAAATATTAACATAGAACAAGAAGATGTATGGACTAGGGTGTTTGTGCAAAGCCTAGATGGCCAGGATAGGAAGTGGTTTAAGGAAGTGCCTGTCGGATTAGTGGCAGGCATAGAGGCCCAAGATGAAATTTTCCTAAAGCATTGGGGAGAAAGGAGGGACCACCACTACTATATCACAGAATTCAGCAACCTGAAAAAGAGAAAATGGGGAGTCTGTCTCCAACTTTACCAAGAGATTCAACAATATGTACAGCAAGATCCCTATCGAAATTAATCCCACTGATACCTTAGCTAGGATAACTTATGTAAATGCCTTTGACTCTAACTTCTGCTTACTTCTCAGAGAAAGGAGGTATGTTTCCTTATCACTCATGTAGGATGTTTCCCTAGAAGTAGAGCCAAAAATTCTGGCATATCAGAAGGTCAAAGGGAAGATAGACAGGAAAAAGTAGCCAACAGACTATAGTGGGGCTTCGGCATCAGAGAACAAGATTGAAAAAATGACCAAACTGTTAGATAAACTATCTGCTGAAATGTCTAAATTGAAGGACCAAGGACATCTACCGGTGATGGGTAAAGGGCCAAGCGACTTTGCTCCTTGAAACCCAAATTTTGTTCCTTATAGAAGAGGAAACCCCCCAGTTTAGATTCTCAGAAGGGAGAGAAATCAAGGGGAAGATCAGAGGATAAGAGCTCCATTTCAAAATGCTATATTAGAAGAAGAGCCAAAATTCATTGAAGAAGAAGGAGAAGCTGAAGACAATATCCACTGCATGGAGGATGAGGTGGATTATTCTTTTATGACACGGGCAGAATATGAGGAAGCCCTGATTGATGAGAAGATCACTGAAGAGGCTGTCTATCAGGCCGATGTCTACGGAGGTTACAAAATAAGGTCTAGGCTGGTTTCTCCCCTCAAGAAGAATGTTGTACCTGTCAAGCAGCCTGTTGCACCAACTAGAAAGGTTCTTGTTTTACCAAAGAAAATGGTTGTCCCATCCAAATCATTGCATAAAACAACACCTTCAGCCACACCTAATAAAGTCCAACTCAAACCTATAGCTCCTGAAGTAAGGTTTCCAGATAGGCTGCATTATTCCTTCAACCTCAAATCTGAACTTCAAAAATTGAAAATCCCTTTCCCTTTAATTGAGCTAATGAAGAATGATGCATTCAAAACCTCCATTCTAAATTCCCTTCAGCCCAAGGTGCACATTGACACTGACTTTGTGAATCTACAAGATGACAAGCCTATTGTAACCTTGGGCCCCATGATTGAATACCTAAAGGAATCCTTCCCACCATTCGATATATCCTTGAACATCCATGATAAAATCCTCCATAACTGTCTACTAGATTCAGGAGCCTCTCACAACCTAATGCCAAAAGCTGTGATGGATGAGATTGGCCTTAGCATCACCAAGCCCTACCATGATTTATTCTCCTTTGACTCCAAGAAGGTTAATTTCTTGGGCCTCATCAAATACCTTGCTGTAAATTTAACTCAGCTACCTTCAAAAAGTGTAATGATGGACATTGTAGTGGCCGATATTCCTCCAAAATTTGGCCTCTTGCTGTCTTGGTCATGGACCAAAAGACTAGGTGGCACCCTTCAAATGGATCTCACATATGCCACCATTCCCATGTTTGGAGGGGAGACTAAGAGGCTGTACATGGAAAATCAGCTAGCATACATTATCAGCAAGGAGAGCCACTTAGTGAATCACCCCATCTACGTAGTAGACACCAATTTTGGGTCTTGCATTTTGTAAATAGATGATAATCAACAGACATCAGTTCAGCTCACTGATCCCACCCGTCAGTAGCCCGAAGAAGTCACTACAATGATCTGGACCATGTATTTTGATGGGGCTAGCACTAAAAGCTCAGCAAGCGTGGGTGTAGTATTGATCTCCCCATCTAAGGAAAACATTCACTTATCTTATAAGCTTGATTTCAAAACCACTAACAACGTAGCAGAATATGAATCCTTGCTGCTAGGAGTTAAAGCTGCCAAGGAGATGGGGATCATGTGCATGAATATTTTTGGAGACGCAGACCTCATCATATAGCAGGTCAACAACACTTTTCAGACAAAAAATATCAGATTGAAGGCCTACAGGGACAAGGTATGGAAACTCAGAGACTCCTTTATGTTTTTTGAACTGTCATATATTCCTAGGGATTTGAATCACCTGGATGATTCCCTGGCCATCTCTGCAAGTCTGTTTGTTCCTCCTTTACCCCCTAAGCTCAGCTATGATGTTCAGGTCAAGTATAGACCCTTTCTTCTAGACAATGTAAAATTTTGGAGGGTGTTTGAGAATGATGAGGAGCTTAATAAATTCCTTCAGTTACTAGATGAATTCTCTGACATACACATAGACGAGGAAAACCTCAACATGGAGGAATCCAAATAGCTCTAGTTAAAAGATAAAGTGATTGAGCAGAATATTTTACAATTTCCCAACAACTACATACCCCAAGGTCTAGTACCATTGGAAGAACTGTTTGATCACAATGAAATCCCTTTCAAGCCTTCCAAAAGGGATCTAGATCCTTCTATCCAAGAGAAAAACATAGGCAACCAAAGCCATCCAAAACTGATAAATCTATTCACTGGGCTGACTGCTGGACATAAGTATGAATTTTGCAGCTTGATAAAAGAGTTTGCTGGTATCTTTGCATGGGAGTATAGTGACCTAAAAATAGATGACACCAACATCATCTAGCACATGATTCCTTTGGAAAAGGACACCATTCCTTTCAAATAGAAGCTGAGATCCATCAGCCCTCTTCTATTACCAGTGATTGAGAAAGAGATCCACAAAATCCTCAAAGCCAAGATCATAATCCCCCTTAGGTATTCCAAGTGGATTGCAAATATAGTAGTGGTAAGAAAGAAAAATGGAGAAATTAGGTTGTGTGTGGATTTTAGAAACCTGAACAAGTGTTCCAAAAAAGACAACTATCCACTGCCCAAGATGGAACATCTACTGCAAAAAGTATCGGGGGCCAGGGTCATGTCCTTCCTTGATGGCTTCTCTGGATACAACCAAGTTGTTGTGCACCCAGATGACAAAGAGAACACTACCTTTACCACCCCCTGGGGCACCTTCATATATGCTAAAATGCCATTTTGGCTAATGAATGTTGGGGCTACTTTTTAGAGAGCTATGGACCTAGATTTTGTAGGGCTAAAAGATAAATTTGGATGACTTAACAGTTTACTCTCACAACCATCATGACCACTTGCAACATTTAAGGAAGGCATTTCTGAAGTGAAGAAGGTATGGAATATCACTGAACCCCAAGAAGTCCTAGCTTGCACTCAATGAAGGAAAGCTCCTAGGCCACATAATCTCAGCTGAAGGTGTAAAGATTGATCTAATGAGGGTGGAAGAAATCCAAAAACTGTCAATACCAAGGTCAAAAAGAGACATTCAGTCCTTTTTAGGCAAGAAACTCTTTTGAAGACATTAAGAAAGCCATCATGGATGCCCCAACCCTAATTAGTCTCGACTAGACCAAGAGTTTTTACATTTTCTCTTTTGCATCTTATGACACAGTGGCAGTTGTACTATTACAAAAGAATGATGAAGGTCTTGATCATCCAATTTCTTTTTTCAGCAGAAGCCTGAGAGATGCTGAGCTGAAGTATGACCCAATTGAGAAGCAGGCTTATGCTCTCATAAAATCTTTGAAGACTTTCAGAATCTACATTCTCCATGCAAA
>LPNX010445993.1:234659-253416 GCA_001517045.1 Pseudotsuga menziesii
TGACTTAGCCTGACATTGATGGGAAGAGAGCTAAGTGGATTGCCAAAATCATTGAGTTTGATGTAGAGGTGAAACCCACCAAGCTGGTAAGGGGATTAGGTCTGGCCAAACTCATGGTCAAAGAAAACTGTGAACTGTTGGGAATAAATTTCACATGTGTCAGATCAACAAAGGTGTAGACTATGGTAGCAGTGGAAACAGAAGTAAATCAAGATCAGAATAACAGTCCATCAGTAGCTGAGAACATATCTTCAAGTGATTGGTATTCAAGTACCATTCAATTTTTGTAAAAATTAGAAGTTTCTCTTGATCTCACTCCTAACCAAGCACGGGCTCTTAAGTTGAAATATGTTAAGTTTTGCATAATTGACAAACTGCTGTATTGGAGGGATCAGTCTGGAATTTTGTTAAGGTGTCTAGATAAAGATGAAGCAGAACAGGTCATGCATCACTTTCATTCTAGTACAGGTGGAAGCCACCACTACTGGAAAACCATAGCCCACAAGATCTTAGGAGCAGGATACTATTGGCCAGTTTTCTTTGCTGATGTATGCACTTTTGTAAGGGCCTGTGACCAATGTCAAAGATTTATAGGGAAGCAGCAGCTCAAATCCTTGCCCCTTAGGACTGTTACAGTGAATGGGCCTTTCCAGCAATGGGGTCTGTATTTCATAGGTGAAATAAATCCATCTTCTAGTGGAAAACATAAATGGATCTTAGTAGCCACCAACTACTTTACCAAATGGATAGAAGCAGTGCCCACCAATAATGCCACTCATCAAGTCATCATGAGATTTTTATATGAGAACATCTTCAGTAGGTTTGGTTTCCCAGTAAGGTTAGTAACTGATAATGCACCAGCTTTTAAGGATGGGGAATTAGTTAAAATGTGTGAATCAATGGGTATTCAACTGGTGCACTCCACATCCTATTACCCACAAGGCAATGGCCTGGCTGAGTCATCCAACAAAAGCTTAGTTAGAATCATCAGGAAACTGCTAGAGACAAATTAGAAAAGCTGGGATTCAAAGCTTAAGTTTGCTTTATGGGATGATAGGGTAACAGACAAAAGATCCATAGGGACTTCTCCATTCAAACTAGTTTATGGAATTGAGGCCATCTTTCCTATATAGCTCATCCTTCTAGTGGCAAAGTTCTTTCAGGAAGAGGAGGATGAACCAAATGATATGGTAAGAAGGATGATGGATTTGGTAGAATTACAACAAATAAGGGAGAAAGTTGTAGGAAAATAAAAAACTCATCAACAAAGGATAAAGGGCGTGTTTGACAAAAGTGCAAAAGTAGACAACTTCTAGGTTGGAGATAGGGTCCTCAAGTGGGATGCTGTCAGACAGGACAAGGGGAAACATGGAAAATTCAACTCTTTGTGGATTGGCCCTTTTGTGATAGCCCAGGTACATAAAAATAACACCTTCAAATTGTAGAGTTTGGAAGGTGAAGAGGTATTTGATGGCCCAGTAAATGGGTGTTTCTTGAAGCTCTATTTGATTTAAGGGTTCGAGGCCTTATGATTGTAAATTAGTAGATAGTAGGTTGTTTTTCTTTCAAAATAAACTCCATGCCCAATGGAACAATAAAGGATAGTGTTAAGTTACTTAGTTGCTTTTAGGGAAAGGCATTTTGGTATGGGGTTCTTGGGACCTCACTAGGAAGTTCCCATCCCCAAGCAGGAGCCAGATGTTTGTTATACCAAAATCCTATCATCATCATGTGATAAGACCTTTTGACATACCTACTTTCCCTGAATCCTAGCTTTTGGAGTGAAGACTGAATGAATTTTTATCAGTCTATCATACAAATTCCCAGCACTGCTTATGCCCTTTTAGTGAGGAGCGGTACCCCTGTTTGCACCACTTCTCATCGGTTGTCCACAAGTGGTGCCACTGCCTGTCACCCTTGGTCCATAGGTGGTTATTACCAGAACCGCTCTGTCATAGAAGGAGAAGCGCGCTACCCTAGGTAAAAAGGGAAAAAGAGAAGCTTCTCGAGACTTCTACATGATAAGCCTCAAGATATCCCTTATCCCTACTATTGTGGGTTAGTTGAGCTCGAGATCCATTATCCTAGGATCTTAGAGGCCACCTCACCCACTCATTTCTCAACCATTTCTATCCATCTAGCCCTATAAATGTGAGCTCATAGCCATGGTTGAGGTATTGTTATGCTGTTGGACTGATTCTTGGCCCAAGATCATTTGGAGAGAGCATAGAGAGCTAGAGTCAGAGATTTTAGGGATGAAGAGCTGATTTCATGGAGATGCATGTCAACACTAAGGCTTGGTTGTAAACTTCTTCATATTTCTAATCCAAGCTGATTTTTTGTCCCATATATATTGTTGATGTTTTGATTTTAGATATATATTTCTATATTCCTTAGTCACTAGCATAGATTAGTAGATCATATTTTGGTTGCTTTGATCTATTTTGTGTTGAACTATTTTGCAGGTACACAGGTGAACTATCAAAGCCTTGCATTCCATATATCTATAGCATCTAGGGAGAGTTATCAACCTCTGTGATCTATTTTTTCTAGATCTGAACCATTCAGACCAGCGGAACACCTTGCTATCCACAGGAGGTGAAATATTTCGAGCAACAAATATGGTGACTCCACTGGGGAGTAGTTGTATTTAGTTGTTCTAATCATCCTCAGTCTGCAACTCTTGTCTGAATCTAGGCTCCATTTTCTTTAACTCTTTACAGTCAGATCTACGTTCTAATTTGTAGTATTTGGGTTTTGAAATTTCCAAATCTATTCAGATCTGATTTATTTCATTTTTTTATGCTCTGTTACCATATTCAATTCGACAGTATTCACCTTGATCTAGTCTGTTTTTGAGTTGATCCATTGTTCTCTTTTTCTTTTGGCCATCTACAGGGAACCATGGCAATGCTTTGTACGAGGTGTGGTGCCACCACCTGAACACAATGGACAGTAAGTGGTGCCACCACCTATATCTAGTTAGCGAAGAGTGGTGCTACTTTGGAAACGCTCTTACAACACCTACAAAGCACGGTACCAGGTAGGCATTAGTCCAAAACTCTTTTTCCTCTTTTTTCTTTGTAAAAATTTAGAATTTTGATTGCTCTCAGTTCTGTTATCAGGATTGGGTTATTGAATCTAATGTGTGTGGCTTGCCGCTTTGATGGTTAAGATTGATTTTGAGTTGAATTTCAAAAAATTGTTTAGTCTTTTTTATTGTTCATCCGCTTCTTACTTGTTGTTTGTGCTTAAAGAAGGATTTCTTGTTTTCTGAAATTTAGGGTGTTCATTGAACTCTCTTTTCGTTGCATATACTAAAAGAAGAACATTATATTAGCTTCTAGACTTCATTTCTTGTTGGCATAGTAAACTTCTTTTTTCCCTTCAAAAAAGAAAAGTTTTGCTTGAGATTAGGACATCATAATTGAGCGTTGGATTTGGATTTTCTGATTGGCTTCATAAGCTTTCAGGACCTTTATGATATTTCATCTCTCATGCATATAGGACTATCTCAATCAAAATATAAAAAAAATGGTAGTTTTAAGTTAGATTTGTTTATGTTTTTAAGAAAGTTGAAAAGTTAGAGCGCATTGGCATATAGATGTGCTTGGTGTTGTTCTTTTAGGAAAAGAGATTCTCACCCTTCCCACTTTCTTTCAAAAAGAAGAATTTGGTTTGTAGAAGTGTTTTCTTGTCTTTGATTTGATGTTCATGATTGTTGATTGGAATGATTTTTGGTTTTGAAACAAACAGAAAAAATGCTCTCTTCCCTACCGTAAGTAGGCATATTGAAGGGTAAAGTGAACATTTGCACAAGCATACTGCATGGTTTTAATTTTTTGTCAAAACATCATGCATTCACCTAATCGTACAAGTTAAAATTAACGGTAGTTGTAGGTTAAAATTTACGTAGTAACTTGAGTGATAGGTTAGAGACATGTTTGGGCATTGTAAAGCATAGGAGCTGTCGTTATTTGTCAGCATTACATTCCAGGACTCACACGGTTCTTCCACGTACCATCGGTATATCGAACGGCCCTTCACGTACCCTTGAGGTATATAGAAAGGTACTTCACGTACTCAATTGTATATCAGAAGGCCTCTTATGTACGGATATGCATTAGATAGCACTACTACTGATTCAAGCTCCCACGTATCTTGAGTATATCGGGAGATCCCACTAGGGTACCTTATCTATTTGAGAAAAGCCCTTTGGCTGTCTTGTTTGGAGCCATACACTGAAAAAAACATTTAGGGAGATTACTACACATGTATCCTCGAGGTATATCATGAGTGGCGCCTGCTTGACAATCCTAGTGAGAGTCTTAACTTTTGAACTCCTCCTATCATTTTAAGTCTGCTTGTTTTGACCTATAATTTGAGTAGGGAAGTATTTTGGTGTGTTTTTTCTTTATTTTCAGACCCTAGGTTAGATAGGAACTATACACACTGGTTGAGTTAAGATAGTCCAGGAGAGTATGGGGATTTCCACCCTATTTTACTTCTATTTCAGGAGGAAATCCAATGGAAGCTATCGAACAAGGAGCTGCTACCACCTCCCAAGTGGGAGATCATGTGGTGGTGGAAAGTGGAGTACCATATTCTTCCCACTTGCCTCTCTTGGTCCAAGAACATTCCTATGAGGATTCATCGCTCCATCCTCCTGTGAAATATCATGTTGATGATACCCGTTCGGATTTTGGTCCTAATGCTCCTTTTTGGGAGACACCCATCGAATAGGCCATTGCCTCATTTGGCACCCATGTAAGTTCTCCTGAAAGTGAAGAAGAACATAGGCAATATTGTGCTGCTATCCTCCATGCGTAGGAGGTAGAAAAATAGATTGACAACCTATTAGCCCCTTCACCAGTTCATTCCACATTCCTTCTTGTGGGATATCGTTCACTAGCTGATTCTATGAAACCCATTGAACCAATTATAGATCGTCCATTAACAACCCACATCCCAGGTCAAATTTCCACCCCTCTCATCTCTTATGTTATGTATGATCCAAATCTACCCATATCTTTTGCATCTGGGGCCCAACCTTCAATTCCTGTGTCTTCAGTACCTCTGAATGATGGGGGGAAACCCCCGACATGACCTACGTTATCTAATCCTGGAGTTGTACCTAGTCAAGAGCAGACCTCTAACATAGAAACATCTATAGTTTTTTTCCCTCCCACCCACACTAATGTGGTAAATCCCCCATCTAGTTCAGGTCATCCCTTGGGGGCACAACCTGTTGCCATTCAGTCTTTTAGTGGTTATGGTTATCAAATACCTGTAGGTAATCATCCATCTAATCCTACTGGAATTACATTCCCTAGCAACAATTTTATGCCATGGGGGCAACCCAACTATTCTTACATTCCAGCCATGGGAGGGATACCCATACATACTGCGGGAGGTGCGGGAGGATCGGCTTATGGAGGTCCTCCCCCTGGGGGACCTAATGGTCATGGAGGGCCTGGCGGTCCTCCTCATGGTCCTAGCAGTCCTAGTGGTCCTGGGGGACCTGGTGGCTTGCCTAGTTATGGCTAGGGAGGGTCTGGTGGCCCTCCACCTAGTGGTTCGAGTGGCTCCAGAGGTTTTCCAGCTCCTGGAGGTCTTGGAGGGTCTGGTGTTTTTCCTCCTGGTGGTCTTGGTGGTATCGGTGGTCCTAGCGGTCTTGGTGGCTCTGGAGGCCCTCCCCCTGGAGGCCAAGGTGGTCCTAGTGGTCCTAATTCTGGAAATCAACCCCCCATGGGCAGATTTCCTGGTAGTTCTTCCTCATAGCAACCTGTTTATCTGTCAACCTATGGCCCTACTGGTAATTTCATGCCATATCAATATTACCAGTATGTGTAGCCCAATAGACAGTTACCTTTCCTTTCAACTTTGGAATTTCTTGATTTGTCCAATTTTATTAATGATCCCATTCGACACAACCCCTCGTGGCCTCCCATTCCGGTAAAGTTACCATCAGACATTCCAAAATTTAATGGGAAGCAGGGTGAATATCTGTGAAACCATGTTATGAATTTTCATTTGTGGTGTTCCTTGAACTCCCTCATGGATGATTCCATCTGGTTATGACTCTTTTAGCAAACTTTGACCGGTACAGCCGTGAAGTGGTATATTGAACTCCCACAACACTTGTTTGTGGATTTTGGCTCGTTGGAAACCGTATTTCTTACGCACTTTCAAATCCCTATTCGTTATGAAATGGGCATTGATATTTTAACTTCTCTATGATAGAACACCTCCACCCACATTTTTGACCATATTCATGAGTGGCGAAGGCGGAGAAGACTTATTAAGGCCCCTATTCCAGATTAGTTGTTAGTTGATTGGTTCACTAAGTCCTTGTTGCCTCCTATTTCCTAAGATGTGGTCATGGGCGGTGTTGTTACTGAAGATCAGGCTATTATTCGGGCTCAGTACCTAGAATTGCTCTATTCCTAGTCCGGGACTCTTTATGACCTGATTCCTCAAGCTCCTCACCCCAACACTGACCCTGCCAAGCCATCAGCAGAAGTACCTGTTGATGGGATTGTTGTTTCAATCCA
Organism: Pseudotsuga menziesii; assembly: GCA_001517045.1. NCBI lineage: Eukaryota > Viridiplantae > Streptophyta > Pinopsida > Pinales > Pinaceae > Pseudotsuga > Pseudotsuga menziesii. The sequence goes on from LPNX010445993.1 coordinate 241,214, forward strand.
GTCCCCATCCACAGTGAAACCTTCCAAGCAAACCCAACCTACTACTCCTTCGACTCCCAAGGTTTCTGCCGAGGTCAATTATATTCAAAGTACTCAAACCTCGGGTAATAAAAAGAAAGGTAAAAATCGAAATAAAAAACCTGGAAACCAGTAGGAAACCCCACAATCAACCCATAATGACACCAACATAGGGAAAAGGAAGCTAAATACCCTTGTCTGTTATGTGGTGGTGATCACTTCTCAAAGGAGTGTCCCTGTCAGGATGAAATCTCCCAGTTTTTGAAGTCTAACCCCGTACTTGCAGTACTTACGGATCCCTTTCCCTCTCAACAACAACTGGTAGACCACATGTTGAACCAGGGTAACTCTAGTTCATCAGTGGAAATTTGTATGATGTCCTCAGATACCATCCATCTACAAAATCGAAGCCAGAATTATGATAAACCCACAGATAAGCAAGAAGATCAATCTTCTTCAGGGAAAAATCCCTCCACTAGTTCTCCAAAATCCTTGTCTACTGTTCCCTTGTCTATCAAGAAGCCTACTCTCGACATGATTTTGCGCCCACCAAAGAGTACTCTTTGAAACATTGTCTTTAATCCCAATGACCGAGCTTCTCAATGCTATAATGTGGTTGAAGATCTCACTCAGGAACCTTGTGTGATGTCTACCCTGGAAGTACTCCAAAGTTTCCCTACATAGCGCAAGAACTTGTTGACTGCATTAGGAGTTGTAGACCCAGATAACACTAACTTGATTCACTTCAATGTTGAGAACTATAAACCTAGATTACTGCATAAACTTGCTTTTCAGATCATTACGAAATTAGTGGGAAAGAAAGTCTTCCGAACGGTACTAGATGAAGGATCCTCGACCTCAGTGTTATCTCTGACTTGTTGGAAATATCTTGGCTCTCCCGAGCTTGTTACATCACCTACGAACCTTAAAGCCTTTGATGGATGGGGATTCCAACCCTATGGCCTCACATCATCCCTTGTAGTTGAGCTGGGGGACAAAACCATTTCCATCCAATTAGAAGTGGTAGATTCCCCTCTAGATTATAACCTCCTTTTAGGAAGGAATTGGTTCTATGCCATGAACGATGTTGCTTCAACAGTATTTCGAATGGTCCAATTCCCGCATCTTGGGAGAATTGTTACCATCGACCAGCTCAATTTCTGTACACTGGATGTTACTACCTCCACAACTAATAACATCCCCATGTTAGGTCAATCCCCTCCTCCTTACCAATGGATTGGGGTAGGTATGCTGAAGGATTCATCCCTTGGGGATTTTCCCCTCTACTCCTCCTAGCACGGATACCGCGATAGTCCATATGATCGCCTCATTTGATATTGAGCCCTCGGGCACAAATGTTGTTGAGTCCACCTCGTTGAGTCCTCATGAAGCTATGTATGACACCATTCAAACTTTCTCCATTGATCACATTAATGACATTCATTTAGTGGCTTTGGATCCTTACCATTTACCGTATTGGTTAGCACCTTCTCTTCCGGTTCTATACTATCTCTCTGAGAATTTTCCTTCCGACGAGTCCATTATAGAGATCATGAACATGGATGAGCCCATTTGTGAGGATCACCATCATAGATCAATGTTCCTCCCCAATACAAGTTCAGGCAGCCATGATTTTGCATCCTTTTTTCCTACCGATATTGTCAACATTCCGCAAAGTCCTATATTGTTGCAAGATACAGATTCTAAAGGAAACCTTTGCAACATTACTTAGATGAACCCAATTGACATATCAACCAAGCGTAATGTTATTGAGCACGTTCATGTTGGGCAGAACTGCTCCACAGATGAATCTGAATCATATAAGGCACTTTTTAAGGAATTCTGTGATGTTTTTGCTTGGTCCTATAAAGAGATGCTTGGGATTGACCCTTCCATTGTGGTCCATGAGATTAAAACTTATCCCACGGCTAAACCTGTCAGGAAAAAACTTAGGCAAGTCCATCCTAGGAAGGCCACAACTATTTAAGCTGAGATTGAGAAACTTCTGAAAGCTGGTTTTATTTATCTTGTACCTCTGATGGAATGGGTATCGAACGTTGTCCCTGCCAATAAAAAGAAGGGAACCATTAGAGTCTGCATCGACTCTAGGGATTTAAATAAAGCTTGTCCCAAAGACAACTTTCCTACCCTGCACATCGATCAGATTATTGACAACTATGTTGGAAGTGTCATCTTTTCATTTATGGATGGCTTCTCTGGCTATAATCAGATTGAGATATTTCCCGTCAATCAGCATAAGACATCATTCATTTTCCCATGGGGAACCTTTGTGTATAAGAAGTTACCTTTCGACTTGAAAAAAGCTGGTGCCACGTTTCGGCATGCGATGTCCTATGCATTTCATGACATTAAACATATTATTGAACTGTACCTTGATGACCTCCCTGCTTATTCACAGCGACAAAAGGACCATCCCGGTCATCTTAGAGACATATTCTTGAGATGTCGTCATTATAACATACGGCTCAATCCACATAAATGTGTCTTTTGCATTGAGACATGACGTCTGCTCTGCTTTTTGGTATCCAAAGATGGTATCCGGATCAATCCTTTGAATATTGCTGCCATCATTAGTCTACCAGCCCCAACCACCATCCTTGAACTCCAAAGTTTCCAGGGGAAGGAAAACTTTCTCCACCGTTTTGTGTGCAATTTCGCTGAGAAAACGCACAGTTATATGCGTCTACTCAAGAAGAACACTCCATTCTTCTGGGATGACCAGGCCCAACGTGCCTTTGATAGTCTTAAGCACGCTCTAACTCATTCATCCGTGATACACCCCCTGGACTATTCAAAGGATTTTCTCTTGTATATTGTTGCCTCCGCTACTACCATCGCCATGGTTTTAGTACAGGACAATCTCCACAGTCAAAAGTGTGTGATTTATTACGCCAATAATAATCTTATTGATTCTGAAACCCATTATTCACATGTGGAGAAGCTAGCTTTGGCCATGGTCATTACTGTGAAAAATTTTTGTCACTATATTTTGCTTTGCACTACCACCATATTGGTAGACTAGAACCCGATGTACTACATTCTGACTCGTCATGTACTCGGGGTCAAGTACTCCCGTTGGACTGTAATCCTTTAGGAGTTCAATCTCGAGTTTACCAAGGCTACATCAAAGAAATCCTTGGTTTTTTTCGAGCTTATATGTGACCTTCCCTGTGCTACCATGAAATCTAAGCCCAACGATTCATTTCCAAATAAATTCCTATTCCTTATTAGCACTACTGATCCTTGGTACGGATATTTGTTGATTTATCTCCAGACCCAACATTTTCAGCCGCATCTATCTCACGATGATCATCGCCGCATCTGGCACCATGCGAAGTACTATCTTATCTTGCATGATACCTTGTATAGATGTGGGATTGATTCTGTTCTCTGGCGATTCCTCACTCATGAGGAGGCTGAACATGTGCTGAATGATTGCCACTCCAAAGCATGTGGCGGTCATTTATCTGGGATGGCTACAGCCCAGAAAATCCTTCCTTCACGATGGCTATTTCTGGCCTTTTGTCTTCAAAGACTTCCATGAGGTTGTTAAGAAATGCCCACCATGTCAACATTTTTATCCCAAAAAGTGCACCCATCCTGCTCTGCTTCACCCTATCATTATCGTTTTCCATTTTTCCAAATGGGGGATTGAATTCATGCATTGTAATCCTACCTCAGCTGGGGGACATGGTTACATCATCATAGCCGTGGATTATTTCAAAAAATGGGTTGAGGTCATGCCTACATATGCAGAAGATGGTAAGACTTCCGCTCTCTTCTTGTTCAATCATATCATAACTATATTTGGAATTCCGCAGTCCATCATCACTGATCATGGATCTCATTTCCATAATCACATGATGGAGGAATTGAGTGCCAAGCTAGGTTTTCGCCATGAAAACTCTACGCCGTATTATCCGCAAGCTAATGTTCAGGTAGAGGCCATTAACAAAGTTTTGAAAACTATGCTTCGTCGGATGGTTGGAGATCATAAATCCAATTGGCATCTCATTCTTTTTTCCACTCATTGGGCTTATTGGACTTCCATGAAAATTGCTACTCGCTTCACACCATTCCAACTTGTCTATGGACTTGAAGCTATCTTTCCTATCCAATGTCAGATTCCATCTTTACAACTCGCCATTGAACTTCTCTCGGACACCTCCACAGAGGAAGCGAGATTCTTGTACTTGAATAACCTTGATGAGACTCGTAGAGATGCTACCTTAATTAATGAGGCACATAAGAAATGCGTCAAGGCACAGTACGATAAATCCATCCAGCATCATGTTTTCAATGAGGGTGGCCTATTTTTGACTTATGACCAGAGATATGACAAGCTAAGAAAGGGTAAGTTCGAGTCTATGTGGTATGGACCTTTTGTTATTTCCAAGGTGTTAGAGAAAGGATCCTATGAGTTGGTAGATTATGATGGGATCCCTTTGGGGAAACCTTGCAATGGGTTATACCTGAAAAGGTACTATGCCTAGGTCTTCTTGGACGGTATCTTGTATATATGTATATTGATTGACTTTCAGTGTGTTTTTAGTATTTTCAAGATGGTTTTGAGTTTTGGTGTCTGCATCTGTTTATACCATGTTTTGGTCATGCAGATTACTTTCTATAGCTTCACTGATGGTTCTTGCCACCACACCTTGAATCTAGCCTCGACTGCTTGGGTTCTCTATTCCTCAGCTGAAGATTTGGTCAATTCAGGAGCGGTTTGCTTAGCTCCCGCTACTAATAACATCACCGAGTATGAAACAGTCATCGGTCTTCTGACTAAAGCTTCCTCCCAGGATGTCCATGATCTAGTAGTTTTGATGGACTCTTAGCTCATGGTTTGTCATTTAAACCATGTTTACACCATTAGGAACCCGATGCTCCTCTGCCTCTTTCATAGGGTACGTTTGTTAGAAAAATCATTTGGAACCATTACATATAGGCATATCCCTAGGGAACATAATGTAGTTGTTGATTCATTGGCTAACTACATCCTAGATTGGCATATTGCCCGTTCATGACATTAATCAAACATGGTACATTGTAAATAAACATTTAAAGACACATAGAACTCATAGAAAATGCATTCATCCATTTGAAACGTATAAACATCATGTAAAAGTCTGTATATATATATATATATATACAAAAATTTTACAAAAAATAGGTCCCGAGACCTCATCTGAAGCACGTAGGATTTCAGGAAAAATCATCATACAAAATCCTGAAGCTATCAGCTTTCAGTATACATGTCTCATCCACTAGTGGTGCTCATGACAGCACATCACTGCTCGAGCCACCCTGCGTAGAAGCCTGCTGAATCTGCCTGGTACCCCCGCTGTAGATCTCTGATATCTAGTCTGGAGATCATCTATGTCAGCATATGGGATTTCTAGAGTCAACCTCTCAAGTTTATCCTCCAGCTCCTCGATGATATCATCACCCTATGGCTTGAAGCAAGCTCTGGCTCGCCTGTCTAATGGAGATGCTCCTCCAGGCCTCGCTGCTCCAACATCTGCATGAAGACAAATAGGTCTCGTCACTTATCATAAAAAATATAAAATATTAAAAAAATAAAAACACTTTCCATCCTTAGGGTTTCTTGTTTCTTATCAATGTCTCCCCACTGCCCTCCAGGCGGGAGTGGTAGGCCAGGATCACCTGTGAAATATGTGCCCGCATAGGCATAGTCCTCAACCATGAGCATCTGATCCCATAGCCATCTAAAGAACACATCACCGAACTTCACTCTGCCCCTACCTGCTCCTGTGCGAGGCATGATCTAGACCCACCTTAGCATGTGGGGGTCCCGTGCTCTCAGACTCCAAAAAGTCACCTGGGGCCTCATCTGGGGGACTCGCTCAAAGATGAAACAAGATAAGATGGAACCAAATCCGAACTGCTTCAGCTCTCCCTGCCAACATTTATTTAGCTGATCCTTGAAAATTGGAAGCAATGCTTTCGCCCAGTTGAACACCGTAGGTGCCATTGCCTCTAGGGCATACAACATATGTGCCCTAGAAGCTTGATGTACACCCTGGCTCCCTGCCACCCTCTGCATGGTGAATAGAACAATCCGTAGAGCCTTGTCTATCACTTCTTTGATGGGGATTTTCTTCCCTGATGTACCTGTACCTAGTACATAGTGTCAATCTATGAGCTCTCTGGTGGTAATGTCCCCACCACGAGAACCTGTTAGTGAGATAGGGGCACCCCATCTCAATAGGCCAATTACGAAGTAGATATCCTCTACCTCCACTATAAGTATATGTGCCCCCACCTTGAAATACTATTGTTTTGGATTCCACATTCTCAGTATGTTTTCTAGTAGTCTCTCGTGGGACACCATGCTTGGTGTCTGGAAGAACATTAGAATCCCATAGTTCAGGAGTGCGGAAATACAAACCGGATCCCTTTCAGCAGCGACATCCTCGTCATCATGTGTTCTTTCCTTCCATATGCCCCGTAGGACCTCAACTTTAGTGCATTAAAAGTTTGTTGTCAAAGAATGCGTTCAACAGGTTAATTAATGGAACCGCATTAACAGGAATTAAATGCTCAGAATAGGAATGAAAACCACAACAATGATAGATAGATACAAGGAAGAAAACACAGAAACAGAGTCACGAATATAAGTTGATAACAGAGTTCACCCCCTCCACTGGGCTATGTCTTCGGGTCCCTCTCCAATGGGAACCAATCCAATTAAAGGATTTAAAATGGTACAAATGGTTCAGGACTCTGCAAATCACTTTTAGCAGTATGGACAAAAGTCTGCAAGACCTCTTCTCTGGAATAATAGAAATTGGCTTTCAAAGAAAAGAAAATCCAAATAAAATAGAGAAGACAGTCGACTCTTTACAATCACAGCAACTGGACATTAACAGTAAAGTCTTCAAGACCTCCTCTCTGAAAGTTACAAAGTTGGACTTCAACAGACAAAAGAAGACAGGTTATAACTGAGAATAGTCGAATTCAAAAGGAACAGCATATGAATAGTTTTACCGCAAAAATGCTCTCTCCAAGATTCTCATAACAGAGAAACGTTGCACTGTCTTTCTCCAGAACTGAGTCTCCCCCCTTCTGGTCGCTAGCTTCCTCTATTTAAGCCTCATAAGCAATGGATTTTCCTTCTTTCACACAGCTGTTACCATATGCCATTCGGATAAATCACGCCTCAAGCGTTTGACGTTCTGAGTCCCCAGCAGGCTGTTCATCTGCCTTTCAATGTTATCCCCACTGTGGCATAACTACCAAGAAAGCTTCACCAAACCATTACAAAGAAGTTGTACACATGATGAAATATCCAGCCACATCATAATGTGCCGCATGAGGGATATTCCCGCCATGCCAAGGATCAGAACGGAACCATGCGAATTAAACTTCTGGAAGTTTTATTCATCTGAGCTTCCACCATTGCGAAAGAGGACAAGCAATGGGCTCTGATGGTCTCAATCGAATGTCATTTGGTTTCTGAGTCAGAAGTTTTGTTACTTTGGTTTCTGCAGTTGCGAACGGAGGATGGCAAAGTCTCTCGATTTGACTTTTCAAACCTCACATCGCTGTGTGTGTCGCTCCGTAAGTCTTGGGCTTCTACTGTTGCAGCTCCCATTCCGCTCCATCTTTCGATCCTTTATATCTTCGCCGTTGCAGCTCCCGTTCTGCTCTGACTTTCGATCTGTCCTTTAAGTTTCCACCGTTGCGGAAGGAAAAATGCTTGTGAGCCCCGACGTTGCGGAAGGGGAAATGCTTGTGAGCCCCGATGTTGCGGAAGGGGAAAGGCTTGTGATCCCCGCCATTGCGAAAGGGGAAATTCTTGTGATCCCTGATGTTGTGGAAGGGGAAAGGCTTGTGAGCCCCACCGTTGTGGAAGAGGAAAGGCTCGTGAGCCCTGTCGTTGCTTATATTTTTGACGTCCGAGTTTTCACCCGCGGCTTCTTTGAACCATTGTACCATATTGGATTTTTAACGAGGAATAATCCATCGGATAAATACTCCCCATTGGAGAGCTTTTGGACCATGAAAATCCTGAATTATTATGCAAGTAAGTGAGGGTACAGCTCCCTCACTTTCCCAATCTCCATCCATCTTGCTTTGCTAGGATGCATTCCTTTTAGCCCCACTCGAAGGTACTCAGCATTCCCCCTTCATGAAGTCCTTACATTTCTGTCAAGAATAACATCATCCTGCAACTCATTCATGTATTCAGGTGCCATATCATCAACTGAAGGAATCTGTACATTAGTTTCCTCATCCATGATCATAGGAGGCTCATACAATTTAAGATTCTCAACATTGACAACTGAATAAATTTGCATGTATGGAGGTAAATTCAAGCGAAAAGCATTAGTACCGATCTTTTCCAAGATCTCAAAAGGACCATACCTGATAGGATTAAGCTTTTTACCTTCACCTTTCATTCTTTCTTTGGTGATCTGTAACCAAACTCGGTCACCAACCTGAAATTGATGATCAACTTGATGCTTGTCATGCCTGGCTTTGTACTTTGCCTGGCTCTTCTCCAACTGTTCTTGAACTGCCTGCTGCACTGCTTGGATTCTTTGGATGAACTTTAAAGCTTTATCTGCATCATGATGTCCATCCACTGCATCTTTGCCAAAAGATAACTCCATCGGTGTTTTTGGCAGATAACCAAAACAAGTTTCAAAAGGAGATCTTTTTGTGGAAGAATGAACTGCGTGATTATAAGCATGCTGTATATACTACAACTGCTCATCCCAAAGTTTAGGATGTTTACTACAATATCCTCTGAGTAGCTGAACCACTGTCCGGTTCACTACCTCTGTTTTCCCATCGGTCTGTGGATGAAAAGCTGTACTTTTCTTAAGTTTGGTATCCATAAGCTCCCATAAAGTTGACTAGAATTTTCCCAAGAACCGGGAATCCCGATCAGATACAATAGACATGGGTAGCCCAAAATGTACCCAAACATTCTGAAATAATAGATGAGCTGTTTGTTCAGCAATGATCTTCTTGTTACATGGCATTAAGATACACATTTTGCTGAACCTATCCACAACAACATATATGTAATCATGTCCTTTTCTAGACATAGGTAGTCCCCCTACAAAGTCCATAGAAATACTTTCCCAAGGATGAGAAGAAACTGGAAGAGGAGTGTACAAACCCAATTTCCTATTGCTAGGATTACTTGTTGCACACATAACACAACCTCTTATAGATTTAGCTACAGTTTCTTGCATTTGAGGCCAATAACATTGATTTTGCAATACAGACAATGTTTTACTTACTCCAAAATGTCCCGCAATTAATGAACTATGTGCTTCTCGAATCACATGCACTCTTTCTTTCTCTGGAATACAGAGTTTACCAAGATGATACAAACTTTGATTATGCACATAATAGTTATCTTCCTGTTTACCATGTATAAGTGATGCATATACTTTCTTAAAATCTTTATCTTCTGCATACTGTTCTATATAACTTTCATGTGTTAATGAACTGTTTTGAAGAATGATTGAAGCATTCATAGGTGGCCTTGATAACATGTCGGCTACTTTATTATGAATTCCCTTTTTGTACTTAATGACAAGATGAAACTGTTGTAAGAACCCCATCCATCTTAAATGCCTACTTTGTTGTATTTTAGTTTGAGATTGTAAATATTGAAGTGGCTGATGATCAGTATGTATGACTGTCTCTTTTCCCATGATATAATGCTTCCACTTCTTCACACTCTATACTAAAGCATACAATTCTTTGTCATAGGTCGGATAGTTACTTACAGTAGTAGAGAATGTCTCTGAATGGTAACAGACTGGCTTCCTTCCTTGCATCAAAACTGCTCCCATGGAAAACCTGCTGGCATTGGTTTCGATCTCAAATGGCTGCTGCAAATATGGCAATGTCAAAATTGGTGCTGTGCTAATATTTTCCTTCAAATTTTCGAAGGCTCTCTGATGGTTGCCTCCCCACTGGAAAATTTCTTTAGTGCTTGTCAATGCATGTAATGGAGCAGCAATGGAAGAAAACCCAGAAATGAATTTCCTCCAATACTGAACCGCACCCAGAAAACTTCTGATTTCAGTAACGGTGTTAGGCCGTGGCCAGTTTACAATGACAACAACCTTGGCTGGGTCCACTCGCAGTTGGCCTCCACCAATAATATGGCCCAGATATACTAAAGAAGTTTTAGCAAACTCACATTTAGACATTTTTACATAAAGCTTTTCCTTTCTCAGTACATCTAAAATTTTCTTCACATGTACAACATGCTCTTCCCAAGTTTTGCTAAACACAAGGATATCATCTAGATATACATTTACAAAATAATCAATGAATGAATGAAATACATCATTCATGACTCGCATGAAAGTAGCAAGTGCGTTAAAAAGCCCAAAAGGCATTACAAGCCATTCATACAAACCCTGTTTCGTTTTAAAAGTTGTTTTCCAAGCATCATGCTCAGCAACACGGATTTGATGATACCCACTACGTAGATCCAATTTTGTAAAGTAATTTGCATGTTTCAACTGATCAAGCAAATCATCAATACGAGGAAAAGGATACCTGTTTTTAATGGTGACTTTGTTAAGGGCCCTGTAGTCAATACACATCCTCCACGACCCATCCTTCTTCGGAACCAAGACTATAGGAGAGCCACAAGGAGAAGTGCTGGGCCGGATGATCCCCTTCTCAATCAGCTCCTGAACCTGCTTCTTGATCTCCTCATTCTGCATTACAGACATCCAGTACATGGCTATGTTCGGGAGTGGTACATCCTACTGCAGATGTATCTCATGCTGAATTTCTCTCTTCGGTGGTAACCCCTTCGGATCTTGAAACAAAGCATCATACTCAGAAATGATGTCAATCAGTTCAGATTTATGCTTAGCGGCACAGTCTTCAAAAGATTCAGAGACTTCATCATTTTTCATCTTAACCATCATCGACACAAAATTCTTACTAGCATTTACCAACCTCTTCATTTGTCGTGCAAAGACTATTGCTAGATTGGTTTTAATCTTGTGTGCTTGTACAATATATTCTACACCTTCTTTAAAAAGATGATACTTATTCTGCTCTCTATAAAAGACTACTTTCTGGTCATACAAATATGGACTCCCAAGTACAATTCCACAAATTTCAAGTGGTACTACATCCAATTCTACCTCATCCCTAAACTTTTCAGTAATTGCAAATTTTAATACACATTTCCTTGTAACTTGCAATCGTGTATCATTAGTAACCCAAACTAGAGGATAGGGATTTTCATGAGGCACAGTAACTAGATGCAATTTCTTAACCACTTCTTCTGATATTAGATTTACTTGTGAACCACTATCAAACAATGTATTGATCTTTGTGTGATTTGTAATGACACGAACATGAAACAATGCACTTATATCTTTATCATTTTGCTTAGAAGTAGATGGCAGACTTGTACTTGCACTAGAACTTGATTGTGCATCAATGGGAAGTGAGATACTTTTATCCTTACTTTGGATTTCGACACCTGTAACCTTTGTTTCATCACCTGAGTTGGATCCTAAGTCTTGAATAACTACTGCAGTAGATTTTGCTTTTCCTTTATCTTTGTTTCCTCCGTACTTCTTTGGCCTTAACTCCGGATGAATTTTCCAACACTTAGAGACATCATGTCCCTTCTGACAATGCGAGCATGTAGGCTTTTCACCCTCTTTCTTAACAGTAGCCATCTTATTTTTCCCCTTATCTTTACCTTTCGATTTGCTGTCAAATTTAAATGATTTTTTCACAAAAGTATCATTAGCATGCTTACCCCTGGTTTCTAAATGGGTAGCTTGAACACATACATCATCCAAATTACTGGAATTAAACATTAACAAAGTATGCTTCAAATAAGAATGCATGCCACCAATGTACTTAAGAAGAGTTTCCTGTGTATCTAACGAAACATTCAATGCAATAGCCTTCTTTCTGAATTCATGAGTATAATCTTAAATGCTTTGTCCTTTAGCTTGTCTAAACATTTGCCAACCCATGGTTAATTGTTGAATATGACCTAAAGGATAAAATTGTTTCCTTAATACTTCAACGAATTCATTCCAAACTGAAATAATTTTACCATTCTTTTGAAGATCTTGCTGAATCTTGCTCTCCCACCAAGTAAGAGCCATTCCACTCATCCTCAAAGT
>LPNX010445993.1:263111-275319 GCA_001517045.1 Pseudotsuga menziesii
ATTCTATTTGGATCAAACGTCTTAAGATCGTCATACGTCCATGCAAAAATGTCTTTAAACTCATTGAAGAGTTGTATGAAGGCTGTTTTTTCCTGAGGATTACACGTACTGCCCAGATTGACACATTGAGGATTGTGTTCAGTGCCTAGATTTATAATTTCAGATTGCATAATGGAGCTGTTGGTTTTATAGTTCCTTGCAGCTTTAAATTTATCCTTCAAGTCATAGAATTTCTCAAGTTTGATTACATATCTGGGAAGGGTACTAACCTGATTGAGAGATTCCCGAATTGAACAAGGCTTATGAATTACCGCAAAATTATACAGATCTTCATCGTGAGTCATTTCATCGATGACCACATCTTTAAAAGTATCCTTCAAAGTCAGAAACTTGATCAACTGCTCGTCATTGTCGAAGACTCTCCAATTGACAATGTTATCAGGTATAGAAGGTCTGAAAAGCAATTCAACCGAGAAACAATCAGTAAGCATCCTTTTAGATGGAATTAACTTTGAAGCGATGTTAGCTAAAAGATCTGCTTCCTGATTTAAATAACGAGGAATAGAACTTATGTTAAAGGCTTCAAATGATAGTAATAAATTCCATACCTCTGTCTGGTAATTTCTCAGATGCCCAGCAATGCAATGTATAGTGTTACGTACCTGTCTAACAATGATCTCAGAGTCTCCTAACACTACCAAAGCTTTAGCTCCTAGGTCAATTGCCTTTTTCAGCCCTTGTATAAGAGCTTCATACTCAGCAATATTGTTGGTGCATTCAAATTCCAACCTGCAAGAAGCAAAGTACCTTTTCCCAAGGGGATCTATCAACAAGCACCCGGCTCCAGCTCCTTCCTTTGACTTAGATCCATCAAAGTATAGAGACCAGAGACCATTATTCAGGTCTAGATGCGCAGTGTTAAGAACTGGGATTTCGTCTGGGACTTGTGTAAAATGGAGAATTTCAGACTGCTGTTCTGCGTTTTGGACTGGTGAAACTTCAGCCTCAAAGTTCCCAAAGAAGGAATAGCACCGACTCATTAGAGTCATCCAATTCGGTGACTGTGTGCTTCATATAATGTTCTCGATCAATTCTGATCTTGTTTGGATGACCATTATGAGATATCCACAAATGTGACCAGTCAGTTGCAAAATCTTCTTTCAAATTTTCAGACCAATCTCTATTGAGAAATAGGCCATATGTTTTAGGGATATCTGCAATAATTATATCAATGATAAAATGGACTTGAGGGTTTGAAGCTAATCTTATCAATACTTCATTCAACTTTCCTATTACTTTTACATTTGATCGGTCTAGCTGCACAATGCTTGTATCACATGGCACAGGGATTGCATTAAGTTTTTTGCACACTGAATATGGCATGACATTTTTCGAAGCCCCCGAATCTATCATACAGTTATGCACTTTACGATTGCAGATTTCAAACGTAAGTAAAAAAGGAGGAGTTGAAGAGTCTGATTTCTTACCTATAGATGAGGAATTGATTGAATATTTTGTCGAGTTATCTTTGGTATTAGCAGAACTGTTTTGAGTGGAAGTGGTTTTTCCATTTTTACTTAAAGACACCCCTTGGATCATCTTGTCTCGAATCACAGGAAATTTGAGGAGTTCATAGATAGAAATGTTGGCTCTGATTTTCTTTAAATCCTCAACCAGATCATATTCTAAATCAAGAGAAGGCGCAGATTTAGCATTTGGAGGTTGGTTTTTTGTTTTGACAGCTGAACCATCATCTGAAGTAGTTGTAGAAGGTCCCCCTGAGGGCTGATCTTTCTTGCTTCTAGTATTATATTGATGCTAGTTGACATTCACAACAGCCACATCTTCGTCATCAGTCAATTCTGTGGTATCCCAGAAGTGACTAATAACTTGGGGAGGTTTTTCTTCCGTGTCATTATCTTTTCCTTGGGTATCCTCAGAATTCTGTCTTGAAGATTGAGTTTCACTATCAGCAGATGTTTCTAGACCTAAGACTAATAATTTGAGGAAACTATTAATTTCATCAACACTATTAGCTTCAGAGGGTGGAGTCTGTTTTGCAGCTGTATTTTGGAATGGCCTCCTGAAAGGCTGTCTAGGTGGTTCTTTATTAGGATTACTTTAAGAAGTACCTTTCTTTAAATCAATGATTTCATTGGACAATTTTTTAATCACTCTTTGGAGGCATTCTAAGTCTAATGCATCTTGGCCTTTTTTCTTAGGAGTTGTGGTTTTGGAAGGACTGTCAATATTTTTACGAGAAGAAGATGCAGAATCAGTGTCTACTCCAGGATTGGTTTTAATAGCAGACATGTCTTTCTCGACCTTGATTGCTTCCTCAAAGGTTTCAGCAAGAGTGGGTTTGGCCGCTCTCCTGACAAACATGGCCATTGATACAGGCAAGGATGAAGTATAAAGTTCAATAGTGACATCTTCAGCCGGCCTTGAGGTGCAGGAATTCTATTTCTTAGAGTCAAGAATCACTAGTTAAAATCTTTTACTTTCTCCTTAGATTCCATATGGATCCTAGACAACTCTAACACCAACACAACTGGAGTCTTATCGTCTCCAAACTTGTTCATGAAAGCTAACTCGAATTCATTCCAACTGGTAATAGAACTAGCCGTAAGTGAAAAATACCATGTCGAAGCTTTGCCCTCAAATGTATAAGGGAAAAGTCGACAGATTACATCTTCATGTTCAACATCCAAGAGCCGAACTGCTAGCATAAAATTCTTGACATGATCTTTCGCCGGCTCTTTCAGCTCGGGGTTGAACTTAGGCAACAATTTCTCAGGATGCTTAGGTAAAGGGTGTTGATTTCCTAGAACAACAACTGCATCATGAGCTAACCATGGCATGTTAGCATTAATATTTGGGTTTGCACCTGCCATGTTCCTTAGTGATGGAGGTGGCGAAGGTGGTGTTTGAACAATGTGAGGGGGTGAATGAGGTGGTGATGGTGGTTGACCAGACCCTCCTAAAGCAGGTGGTCCCGAAGAAGATGAAGGTTGATTGGCACCTGTTAAAGACTGTTGTATCTGAATATTAGGGAGGACATCTAAAGGTTGCTCCTGTTCTTTATAAGCAGGCTTAGGATGATGAGTGCGGGGATGCATGATCTGTGGGAGAGGTAATTCAGTGGGTTGGCGATCGGTGAGATTCGAATAAGCTCTTGTTAAAATCCTACGAGATTCGTTTATGGCCTGTTCAAACTGGTCAAGTTCTTCAGGTTGGTGAGCACCGCTAGAGTTGAACTGAGAGATAAGGTTTCGAACAGAGTCGTTCAGTGGGGCCTCACTCAATCGTGATGATTGGAGAGTACGTGGTTGTGATGATGACTGTATTTAAGGGGTGGAAGGATGATTAATTTTGTTAACATGATTGTTTTCATCAGCCATTTGCTTAAGCAGGCCCTCCTTCTAGCGCCATTGTTTAAGGGCTGAAATGGCACAAGTGTCAACCAAGAGACAACCTAATCCAAGAGTTTTCTAGATGCTCTCAGTCGTTTAGGTGGCTGTCCCTGATGGGATTAAGGCCCCATTTCCTTTCCTAACCTACTCCTAGCCACAGGAGAAGAATTCCAAAAGGAAAACCTAAACTACTGCTTGTTAATTAGATCTATGCTATACCTACGAATGTACAAATAAAACTAATTGATCTGATTGCTAATTAATTAATATATTACAAAATTAATCACTAAAAGTTAATCTACTAAATCAATTAATTCATAATACAAGAATAAATAGTTAACTGATATTAACATGCTCAATGGATTACAAAAGGAATACATTATAAACACATGTACACTAATCACAAAATCAGAAGATAATTTTAACAGTGGTATAAATATAGAAGTCTGATTCAATGGATTTTCAATAAAATAATTAAAAGAAAACTCTTAACCTACTCTAAATCTTATCCTGATCAGGAGTGTAGAAAAACATTAACCTGGAATCAAATTGCCAATAAAGCTACTGTGCTAATAGTCTTGAAAATATTCAAAATAAATTCAGAATTTAAACAAGATCACACAGTAAACATGTAAATCACATATATTTATTGATGACAACACCAAATTTATAACATGACATATATTAGCAAATCAAAACCAGCATAAGTTGACAATTATACATGATGTATTTGCATAATTCATTAAAGAAATCATGACAAACATAATTACTGTAGAAAAAGTGACAAGATCAAAAGATATCATAAACACATTCGCATAGCATAAATACTGTGAATATATATATAAATATCATGAGTTAAAAGTGCTGTAGCTGCTGACAAATTTTTTTTTGAAGTCACAGGAAAAATAACAGTGATCTTGTCATGTCCCTTTTCACCACTATCGACCTCCCTTCCCAGTACAAACATGTCTCTTTTAAATACCTCAAATCTCACATGGAGACTGCTCTACAAAACTGGAAACTATCTAATCTAAATCTCAACTAATCTCATCAAAAATGACAAATGAAATATGTCATTTTTAATATACGTAATAATGTCTTGAAATTGGAGAGATTCAATTGATAGTGCAAAATAAAAAATGACAAAAGCACTGATGATATATTGACACCTGGGAAATAAGATTTCCAATCGATTTGTTCCCGATTATCTAGGGATCGTCCAAAAAGTAAGCGATCATCACAATTTGAGAAAGAACATCTATAACATTACGTGCGATACTACACAGAAAAGAAATATAATTAAGACACACACACAAGTGAAAATAAAATAAACTAAATAATGCAAAAATCAATACACACCAATACCTGTAACAAAATAACTTGATTATCACTTGATCAAAACTTCAAACCTGAAATCTTCTTAAGCATACATATATATAATAATGTGTGCGCCCAAAACATTATAATTGAACAGGAGCGTTAAACACCTGAATGTTCACACCACTTGATGGATTCTGTGACTGACCCTTGAATTGCATTAGCGTGACCTGAGCATTAAGCTCATGTACTTTCTCTTCATTCTTATGATTTTCATTTTGCAATTTCAGGACTCTCCAAATCAACCTATTCTTATGCTTTTTCAGGTGCAGAAGATAGTTATCATTTGAATCTACCTTCTCTTTTAGCCTCACATTCTCGGCTTTAATAGCTTCACGATTTGAAACCATATCAGTCACTTCGCCCTCCATCCTATGTATCTTATCCAGCAGACAGTTTACAAATAACGGGTGAACCATTTCACCAATTCGATAAGAACCTGGTAGGTTTGCTTCTACAGAATTACCCTTAACCGGAGGATCGACCACAGGATCAACTTGAAGATTCTTATTAGACTCAAGGGGAAGGGGACTATTATCTGCAGGGTTCGTGGTAAACTCATGCTCAATGTCATGACCATCATCAGGCAAAACATAATTCTGTTCATCATCATATAGAATAACTGTCTCAATATCAATGTTTTTATTCACAAAAGGTTTAATAGTGCTACCCTTAGCAACCATGCTTCTTGTAAACCTACCAGTGAACTTACCATTCAACCTTTTTCCCTTTGGTTCACGGGTATTATCAACATTACGCTTTGGTGTAACCGGAGATATATTTGAAGACTTCCTCATGTGCTTAGAAGGTAGAGGAGTACCGGGACTACTCACAGGAGTGGGAACAGAATCATTACAAATGCTGGGGTTCATACGGTCATTAGGGTTTGACACAAGCTCGCGAACAGGTGAAACTGAAACTCGACCAGGTTGTGGATGTCTTCCACATTCTTCAGGGAAGTCAAATTGACAGTGACAGAAAGCTAAGAAACCATTCGACTCGATAAACTCATCCCACGACCGATTATTCTTAGACAATTATTTTTCTATTAATATCCTCACCAAGCCGTGATGAAACAGGCTGTGACTAATGTTCTTCGAACCCTTTTTAATGGCCGAGGACATTTTTGTCATACTCTTAACTAGATAATGAGGCAAATTAAGAGGAAAACCAATAAACACAACCATTAACCGGAGATGGTATACATAAGCCGAGGAGAGACGACCTTCACAGGTCACGTACCTGTGGATAACATCAAGGACTGGTCGCCACTCTTTCTTAAAGTATTTCTGGGACACATCGGTTCTGAACGATCATCTTGACAGGGATTCTTCAACATTTGTCGCCACTCAGTCACCTCCATCTATTGGTACTTGAACCATCATTCACCTATCAATGACAAACCAGTAGCAAGAGCAACTAAACGCTCATCAACCCTAAACTGGAGATCGACTATCTTAACCCAAGAATCATCCAACGACAACGCAAACAACCTCGTCACCTCCGGGTTCGAATCCACGAACTTGCAAATGAATGGAAACCATCCTATTGTTTCAATCTTAGCTGAGAGCTCAGGGTTTGAATCAAGAAGTTTCATGTCATTGGGTTACACCCTGACCACAAGAGCCATGACTGCCTGTGCAAATGCATGAAACCGAACCTAGAAAAGGCACCACAAATCGAAACACGACAGTGAGCTAGAGAATGAGCACTCAGGATGTAAACCTAGCAGCACACATAAGCAATGGAACCCAAGGTTCCCATAGACAAACTGCGACATGAACAAATGCATCCAATAACCCTAGAAATTTGGCATGGAGGGGAATGATCACGCAGTAAGGCAATCACAATAAGAAATGACGGAAAGCAAATCCATATTGGACTCAAGTTACCATTATTATTTGGCCTTAACAACATGAAACCACTCATCGCATACGATACAGGTGTTCGACTGACAGATAGCCACGATGCTGAGCACGTACTTGCACTTAAATGTGATTTACAGTGTTATGTACTAGTGCAATGATGCCAAATCAACCCTACGGCAGGTGGATTGATTTCGGAGGTGATGACACAGGTTGAAACGACCATAAGGATTAAACCTTAGATGTTAGCGCATACACCTTACTATATAATTATGTAAACCTTCGAAGGTGGCGGACATATGACGCGACACAACCATGAAACCAAACATCAAACCTTCATAATATGGAACATATTATAAAAATCGACATTAAACATTTATCGGATGAGAAAATATGATTCGAGGTTTAGGAAATGAACTTAGGATAAGGTATGTTTGTATAAATTATTAAGCCCTCAATGCTCTAGGACCTTGTCCAAGTTACAAATAACCAATAATACTTGTCCATTGATTAATATTCAAATGAAGACTTATGGTAAGAGGTGTAAAACCCAAAACTTACCCCATAATTTGAAAGATAATTCATCCAAGTAATGATTTCAATGTAGTAATTTTGACCACTAACCATAGTTCACAAAGGTTGTAAAAAACATAGAATTTCACTGATTCAGTAGCTCACAGAATGTCATCATTTCAGTAGCTGTCAGTTCTGTAGATTTGCTATAAGAAATTCAAACATTTCATCAAAACAAAATAAGATTTTGTTTGATGAAATATGTTTTTTTTAAGGTTGTTGAGTGGGGGCACAACAGATCCTTTATATCTCCGCCGTTGCGGCTCCCGTTCCGCTCCGACTTCTGATCCATCCTTTAAGTTTCCACTGTTGCGGAAGGAAAAATGCTTGTGAGCCCTGACGTTGCGGAAGGGGAAATGCTTGTGAGCCCCAACCTTGCGGAAGGGGAAAGGCTTGTGAGCCCCGCCATTGTGGAAGGGGAAATGCTTGTGATCCCCGACGTTGCGGAAGGGGAAAGGCTTGTGAGCCTCGTCGTTGCTTATATTTTTGCCGTTCGAGTTTTCACCCGCGGATTCTTTGAACCATTGTACCATATTGGATTTTTAATGAGGAATAATCCACCAGATCACCATATCACCATATTTTGGAAGCCTAGACCTGCCAAAAACAACAATGGTATACATCAATATCATCCTTGAGTCACCATAAATAAAAATAATGAGTAAATTTTTCATGTATCATTGGTTTAATTTCTCCACGGCTGGCACCACCTGTGCCCCATTGGATACAGGCGGTGGCACCTCCTGTCCACCTTGATATTGGTGCGGTTCTTGGGAGGTACCGCCTATCCCGCAAGGGGTAGCCGGGGTGCCCGCAAATAGGATTTTAGGGCTTGCCAAATATGCCTAAAACCCCATCAAGTCCCAAAATAAAATCTATGAAATGAAAGAAGAAGGTCTTAGCTGTTACTTGCAACCGACGAGACCGAAAATGGATGGTGGGAACTCATGGTATCAGCTGTACAAGTGTTTGTGCCAGAAATTGTTTCCATACTACAAAGAAACAAGCCAACACAATCTCAAATATTCAATCAAACAAACTAGGTTTTTAGGGTTTTTAAAAGGTTTTTCTGGTTGTGAAGTTTGGTGACAAGAGGGAATACATTCATAACCCAAATAGGGACTAAACCACAAGTAAAGATGAACTGAGATGCATAATATAATAACCGTGTATCCAACAGAACATAACATTGAAGTTCATCCACAACTGACAAGCACTACAAGCATGAAAACTATAAACCAGCAATGAAATTATCAATTGTGTAGCTAAACAAGATAGAAATGAAGCCAAAGAACAAACTGAAGGGTAAAATGGAGCATATATTTCATAATCAGTTCATCAAATACACATGAGAGTCAAGTACTTATCTTATCAATAATTCAGGAGACCTCCTCTATCCATCCAAAAGTCGAACCCTTTGTTCTCTTTGTGACCTTTCTAAATACTGTCTTTCAAAATTCAGTTATAGCCTAAACCCTAACTGCTTTTCAGCCTACTCATCGATAAGGTATTATCAAAATAGTAATTACAAAAATAAAATATTCTTCAAAACATAACAAGTAATTGATTTTTGCTAACAATGCCCATAGATCTTTAGCAGCTTCTGCTAGCAGAGCTATCCCCTCTAAGGCTTGGGCCTTTCTCTTAGCTTTATGCTGCTTAGCTTCAATCTCTGTCATTCTTCTAGTAAGCTCCTCATTCTGCTACTATAGATTTCTGATAGTCCGTTTTAATCCTGCAAATTGTAAATTTGTACTTCTTTTCCTTTTTAAGTCCTCTTTGGAGACTGCAATTAGTTCTTGGTAGTGATCATTCACTTCTTCTAGGTCTTCCCTGAGTCTTTTATTAGCTATAATCAAACCATCATTTGTTTCTTGCATATACTCTACTTGATGTTTATACTGCTTGATAGTTCTCTGTAGATTTTCTTTCTCTAAGTCAAATGCCTTGCTTCCTGTTGTATTTTGCAGTTCACTAGGAAGCCATGGAATGTTAAGATTTCTAAAGATTTCTTCATCCTCAGGAAACAACTCTATGGAAGTATCATGAAGACTTGGGTTTTCTTGGGTATCAATTTAAACAGGAGCATTTTCATCCATCAGCAGTTTTTTTTCTAAACAGGAAACCTCTATTTCATCTTTATGTTCATCCTTCAACATTGTACCTCGTATTTCCAAAAACAAAGCAAACAATTTGGTCTTAGTGAGGCTGGATTCTTCTTCTGTTTTCAATGATTTTTTCCTTTTATTGTCACCCTTGCTAGACTCCAGCTTTTCATCAGAGGAAGAAGTATCAATCATATTTATCCCTTCTGTATTCAGTTTATGGTTTAATAATTTCTTCATGTTTAGTCTCAATTTGTTTTTGGGTCTCAAGCCTGGAGCAAGCTCTCCTACCATTTTTAAAATTTTTCCTTGATGCATGATAGAGGCAAATTCCTTAACTTTAATCTTCTTTTTCTTTGGTATTACTGTCTTATCCTCTTGACTGTAGAACTCGCTTTGTGTGCCAACCCTAGTCTTAGCACTGACAGTCAACTCATCCCCTTCCAACAAGTATGCTTCATCTTCAAACAAGATAGTAATTGGAATTTGTTGTTGGACCTTAGTATTTTCTTCATCTTTTGAAACATTTTCTGTAAAACCAATTTTTTCATCAATGAGTGTTTCTGCTGGTGCTTCATTTTGAACAGGCTGGGTTTCCTTGTGAATAAACAACAATTTTTTGTTCTCACTGTCATCTGGAGGCTGTTGAGATTCATAATCTCCTTTTGAAGGTTCTACCGCTTCCTCTAATTTGACACATTCTTCATCTTCAACCTTCACTTTTTTTCTTAATTTTCTAATTAGGGTTTGTCCCTTATCCACTTGCTTTCTGGTAGGTTGTCCTTCCTGGTTATTTTGGAACCCTTACCAAAAGAGAAAATATTCCCAAGTCTTTCCTTCTTTCTGTAGAACACTGCTGATAATAAGCTTGATCAGTCCATTGTGAAAGATTGACTGACTAGTGTGGTCTTGGTGTTCTTTGATCCTGCTGGACATTTTCTGCAAGCTTTTAAGCAGGAGGAAAAACAGATTCATCCTTGATTCACCACTAAGGTGTTGAAGAAACCTGAAATGATACTTGAAGACAAAAGCATACCTTCCTTCACATGTAATGTAGCTTTATAGAACCTTGATAGGCTCTACCCATTCAGCTCTGAAATTATGGATGGGCACTCCCTTGCCCCAATTTGGAACAATTCCAAGTAATAGATACCTTCGGGCATTGAAATTAAATGGCACTTTTTTGAACCAAAGTTCTCTTTCATTCTTGACCCCTGTTGCTTTAGCCACCAAATCTGTAATCAATTTGAACTTCAGAGTATCAAATGATACTATATATTTGTTATAACATTGAGCAAATTTGTGAGAGACTTCAGTATTATATCCATCAATCTTCTTATAGAAGTTCAACCATCCAGCATTCTCAAAGAGTTCAGCACATCCTGGAAATTTGTCTATCCAATTTAGCTCAGTGGGCTCGGCCCTGTTAGTCTTCCCACTCCTCTTCATCTTCTGTGTGATTTTTAGAACCTATTAGTGACTTCACAGCCTATTTTCCTCAAGTTTTCACAGTATTGGCGGTCAATTCTCCCTTGAACTCTCACAAGCTGCTTGTCCTCGATTTTATGTAGTCTATTCTATCATCAGTTCATGAAATGCTTTATGCCCAATTTGAATAATTTAGGTTAAAAGGCACACCAAATATCTTTAACAGAGTTGTTGCTGAACTTTACTAACATAAAACGATGCTCATTTAGCCCTTTTTGGACTAATATCTCACCATTGGGAGTTTGTTAAATACATGAATTTATGTTTTCCTCTAACAATTTGACATTATAAGGTTTAACAGAAAAAACCCCAATTTAACAGGCCATGACCAAGGTCATGCAGGATACCTCACTCCAAGCTTGCTGCAGGTGTTAAAATTTGATTCTTGGACAGGCTGAATGTCGAATTGAATGCTCCAGGTGTCTTCAAGTCTCCAGCTCACCTCTAACTGTCACGCTGCGAAACCCTAATTTCCTTCAACTGCCAATTTCTAATTTTTTAGCAATGTGTCTCCATTCCAGTGTCTCTACCAACTTTGTAATGCTCAATTCGAGAACCTCTTTCCCATTAACCTCGCCTCATTCCACTGTCTGTCATGATTTGCCATGCATTTACCTCTAACTACCACGATCTCCCTCACATCATAGCCAACACTTTTTTACATGATTATCCTGACGAGACATGTATCAAACCTGCTTGTTCATGTGATTAGTCACCCCAGGAATGAAATCATCAGATAATTTGGTGTAAAAAATGACAAATTTAGCACTCGCAACTTTCTTGTAGCGCGCCAGTGCATTATTTTTGCCGTTGCGCTACAAGAATGATCAAAAATCAAATTTTGTGTTATTTGACCACTAATTCAACTTTGAATTAGGTTTATATGATTAAACCTTGATCTTAGTGCTATTCATGAAACTATTAATCAACATATACCCTACAGAACCCTTCAGGACATAAGAAAAAACAAAAAATAATGAAAACTTAATGGCATAAACTCAGAATTGCACTCTAAACCAAAATTTCCTAGAAGTAAGCAAATGAGAAAGCTTCAAAAAATCACAAAACAAATATAAGACTGAAGAAAAAAAATTCATGACTTAACATCTGGCTCCAGCTGCGGGATGAAGTCCTCCCTGTGAGGCTTCAAGAACCTGTAGACCAGTGCCTTCTTTTCTGCTACCTACTAGTTTGCAAAATTTCCATTGGGTTATGGAGTCCTTATTGCATTTTACTCACACCGATATATACAATGGAAAAGTAAAATTTCACTTAAAAACTATAGAAATGCTTGAGGAATCGTCCATTGACTGGACTTGACAATTCCTCACCTTCCAAAGACTGCAGGACAAAAGTGTTATTTTCCAAAATCTTAGACACTAGGAAA
>LPNX010445993.1:275640-285815 GCA_001517045.1 Pseudotsuga menziesii
ACTAGGATACCCAACTGAACAGGAAAAACTGCATCTATGCCATACACTAATTGGAAAGGAGAAGTTCCAATTGCTTGTTTGATTGTTATTCTATTAGCCCATAATGCATATTTCAGCATAGACTCCCATGATCTCTTATTATGCTTAAGTAACTTTTTGATGCTCTGAATAATGTTTTTATTTGAGGAATCAGCTAAACCATTACCTTGGGGATAGTAAGGAGTTGAATGTTTCAACAAGATACCATTCTTCTCACAAAATGATTCCATTACCTTGGACTTGAAAGCCTTTTCATTATCTGTTACTATTTTCTCAGGACACCCAAACCTACTAAGGATATTTTCTTCAATAAATTCCATAATCACTTTGTCTGTGGCATTCCTAGTAGGGATAGCTTCTACCCATTTGGTAAATAAGTATGTTGCAGCTAAAATCCACCCATGTTGTCCTGAGGAAGATGGACTTATCTCCCCTATAAAGTCTAGACCCCATTGCTGGAAAGGAGCACTTACTATAATAGGTTTTAGGGGCAATGACAGCAATTTTTGTTTGCTAGCAAACTTCTGACAAGGGATACAGGTTCTTACCTGCTGACATACATCTGCAAACAAAGAGGGCCAATAGTAACCAGCTCTTAAAATATTGTATGCTGTTGCCTTCCAGTACTTGTGACCTCCACAAGCACCCTCATGGGATTCAAAAATCACTCCTTCAATTTCAGATTCATCTGAGTAGAATAACACCTGGGTCCTTCCAGAATAACTGCTTTTCTACTAAACAATACTTAGTATTTTTTATCTTCAATGATCTAGCAACTTTCCTATCTAAATGCTCAGGACATTGCAAATACAATAGAATATACACAATGTCTGTGTACCATGTGGATGCTGAATAATAATCCATAATATCTTCTTTTTCCAACATTGCTTGATCTTCTTTATGAGCTAGCTCTGCAGCCATCACATATAATCCCAAAGCTTGGCAATTTGATTCATCCAACAGCTTGGCTAAACCTTGTCCCTTGACTAGTTTGGTAGGTCTGATATCTACATCATACTCCATGATTTTAGCAATCCACCTGCCTCTTTTCCCCTCACTATTAGGTTGTGTCAAAACATCTTTTATAGTAGCATTAGGCACATATGAAATAAATTTGGAATGAAAAACATAGATTCTAAAAAACTTTAAAGCTTTTACCAAAGCATAGGCCTGTTTCTCTAAGATACTGTATTTTAATTAAGAATCTATGAGAGTTTTGCTGAAGAATGCAATAGGCTGTTCCAGACCCTCCTTATTCTTCTGCAATAAAACAACTGCTATTGTATCCTCTGATGCAAATGAAAATGTTAGAAATTCTCTGGTAAAATCTGGACTTACTAATACAGGGGCTTCAGTAAGGGATATTTTTATTTTTTCAAATGCATTCTTTGCTTCAGTGGTCCAGTTGACTTCCTGATCCTTTTTTAGCATTGTTGTAATCTGCTTGATAATATCAGCAAAGTTTGGTATAAACCAACGCAGAAAGTTGATTTTACCAATGAAAGATTAGACATCCTTTTTACTTCTTGGTAGACTTATCTTCAATATTGCTTTCACCCTTTCAGGATCAATCCTTATACCATCAGCAGAAACTAAATGACCCAGTAATTTTCCTTCCTGTACAACAAAATGTGACTTTTTTGGATTCAAGGACAAGCCAAATTTCCTACATTTCAAGAAAGTCTGCTTCAAATGCTTTAGATGTTCATCATTTGATTGTGAAAAAATAGTAATATCATCTAAGTAGATTACCACATACTTATTATTTTCTCCAACAAAGGCTATATCCATAGCCCTCTGAAAAGTGGCTCCAGCGTTCATTAGACCAAAAGGCATCTTATCATACATGAAGGTTCCCCAAGGAGTGGTAAAGGCAGTTTTCTCCTTATCATCAGGATGCATAGAAATCTGATTGTTCCCTGAGAAACCATCAATCATTGAGATCCTCTGTGCTTCGACCACATTCTGCAATATTTGCTCAATTTTAGGCAGAGGATAGTTATCCTTTAGTGAAGATTTGTTCAAATTTCTAAAGTCAACACACAGCCTGATTTCTCCATTTTTTTTCCTAACAGGAACTAGGTTAGCCACCCATGAAGAGTACCTGAGGGGCACTGTGATATTGGCATCCAACAACTTCTTCACTTATTTTTCAATAACAGGAAACAAGGCTGGATTAATCCTCCTCAATTTCTGACGAAAAAGGTTTAACATTTGGTTTTAAAGGGACTTTATGTTGTATAATTCCAATGTCATACGTTCTCAATTCCTCATAAGACCATGCAAAAACATCAACATGTTCCTTTAACAATTTTATGTACCTGTTTCTTTGTTCAGCTGTAAGAGCTTTAGAAATTTTTACCATTCTAGGTTGTTCTACAGAGCCAATGTTACAATCCTCCACATTCCATTCTGAGGACTGTACAACAGGTTTTAAGAGTGTATCATATTTTGGAAATATCCTTTCCAAAGGTACCAAACCTTTTAGGATGAAATTAATTTTTAATTCAATGATTTTGTGTCCAACTATTTCATTTTCAGCAATCTCTTCTACCTCTCCATCCCCTTCATGTTCCTCTTGATCAATCACAGAATTAGAAAACTCATGTGTAAGATTCAAAAATCTTTTAATTTCGATGTCATCTTCAAACACTCTCCACTGCTTTACATTATCAGGTACAGATGGTCTGTACCTAACTTCAATGGGATACCTTAACTGTGTAGTCTTGGGGATTCTAAAGTGTGTAGCAGCCAAGGCCAATGAATCTGCAGTCTGATTATGGTCTCTTGGTATATAGGTAATGTTAAAGGCTACAAAATAATTTTCAATCATGTCCCATACCTCATTTCGATAGACTTTCAGCAAATCCTATTTTACTTGATAGTTGTTCTTCACCTGCTAAACAACTAATTCAGAGTCGCCAAATGCAAAAATCTGCTGAATGCCCAAATCTTTT
Organism: Pseudotsuga menziesii; assembly: GCA_001517045.1. Lineage (NCBI taxonomy): Eukaryota > Viridiplantae > Streptophyta > Pinopsida > Pinales > Pinaceae > Pseudotsuga > Pseudotsuga menziesii. Next base: position 278,637 of record LPNX010445993.1, read on the forward strand.
GCATCCTTCAACCCTAACAGCAAAGCTTCATATTCAATAGTATTGTTTGTAGTAATGAACTCTAATTTATACATCAGCTTTACTGTTTCACCTCCAGGGGATATAAGAAGAACTCCTGTTCCAGCACCTTCTTTGCAAGAGGATCCATAAAAGTATAATTGCCAAAGATCATCCTCATATTCCCTGCTGCATTTTACTGGCTATTCACTTTCAACCTATAACAAACCAGCAGTATTGTCATCATCACTAAAATGTAACATACAAGTACCCAAATCCTTATCAACAGCATACAGAGGATGATTGGTAGGATTCTTGTCATCTATTACAATATAGGGAAACTAAAGCTCTCTGTACAACCTTCTATTTTCTCCTCCAAACACAGGAATAGTAGCATATGATAAATCCATTTGTAAGGTCCCACCAACTTTCTTTGCCCAAGATCTAGAGAGAAGCAACCCAAATTTAGGTGTAATATCAGCTACCACTACATCCATGATTACACTCTTCATAGGTAATTGAGCCAAATTGACAACCATGTCCTTTATTACCCCTAAACACTTCACATCTCGTGAATCAAATGCATACAGATCATGATAGGGTTTGGTGATACTCAGACCTAATGCTTCCATAATAGCCTTTGGAATTAAATTGTGTGATGCTTCCGAATCTAACAAACAATTATGTATCATTTGTTCATAGACTGTCAGAGTGATGTAGAATGGAGGTGAAGCACCTACTTCATTCTCAGTTTTTTCAGCCAAGGATGATCCAATGAAAATCTTAGGATTTTCTTCTTGCAAATTCACTGTATCAGGAAGAGGCTGATTGTTTACTGAATGAATCATCTTAAGGATTGTCTCTTTATAGGAAGGATTTTTCATAAGTTCAGTTAAAGGCACATAAATCTTTAACTTGCTTAATTCATTTTCTAGGCTGAAATTCTGCACAATTTTATTTTCCTCTTCAACCTCCATGTTCTTCTTTTGCTTTGCTGGAATATGTTGTTTTTCTAACACATGATCAGATTGCTATTTAGCAGGAACAACTACCTTCTTCTTTGGGTTTTGTACTACCTGTTTTGGGCCTGACCTTAGATTCACAGTCTTCTTGAGTTCATTTTGACAGACATCAGCAGTTACATCAGTCATTTTCAGACCTAAATCTTCCTCTGTTTCGAACATATTAGCATCATAGCATTCTGCATTTAGAAACTCCTCCTCAGTGACAAAACCCTCAGACAAACTTTCTCCAAAATGGTTCATATCCTGATCTGTGTCTTCAAACATCACTTTGTCATCAACCTCTTCTTCATCGGCAACATTGTTCTGCATAGGTGGTGGTACTCTTTGTTCCTCGGGTTCTCTCCTTTCCTACTAAATATCATTATTCCTTCGTTCTCTAGGTATGAAACGTGGAGAAAATTGTCTTCTAAATTGGTTCTGATTGTTAGGGTTTATTTCACCTTCTTGAAAAGGCTTGCTGGAATTTTTCTCTAGTTCTAATTTGTTTAATTTTGCAGTCAAAATATTCACCAACTTGGCCATCTCATAAATTTTCCCTTCTGCAGAATGAGAAGCTGAATCTCCTCGAGCTGCTTCTTTCTTTCCTTTCCTATCATAGATTTGCTGAGTTGTTTCCTTCTTCAATCTATTGGAAGCCAATATGTTAGATTCTACCTCCAATGCTGCATCCTGCATATTCAGTAAAGAAACAGGTATCCTTTCTCTTAGTAGTAAGGAAAATTCATGGTCGAAAGCATTTGCATATGTAAGTTTTGCAGATGTTTCTGAAGGTTTTATTTCTGTAGGATTTCTACTGTACATTTTGTTAAACCTCTTTGAAAAGTCTGCAATAGTTTCATCCTTTTTCCTCCTAAGGGCTCCAAACTCAGTTATGTAATATGTATGGTCTTTGATGTCACCCCATTGTCTCATGAAGAGATCACGAAGTTCTTCAATGATAGTGACAGAGTTAGCAGGAAACTCCCTAAACCATTTCCTAACATCTCCATCAAGGTTCTGCACAAACATTCTCATCCATACATCCTTGGCTTCAATGTTTTGGTTATCAGCATAACTAAGAAAAGCTTCCCAGTGTTATTCAGCTGTAGTTTCACCCTGTCCATTAAACCTAGGCAAGTATTTCTGATAGTCACCTCCAGGCAATGCATTTAAAGGATGAGCTAGAACCAATGGTGCATATCTGGCTGCAACCATTCGGTCCATCATGTCTATAGACTGATTTTGGGCTGCCATTTTAAGACTGACGGACTTTGGTGATGGAGAGGTTTGGATGGAACTTGGCTGAAAAGGGTTTTTACCTACTTTCAACTGAAATAGAGGTATCTTACCAGGAGAGGTTGTTTTAGCTTTTCTGAAAGATTGAGGATCAGTGAAAACTTGGAAATTACTGTCAGGAATTATAGGCTTTAACTAAGGTGAAAATTCTTCTTCTTTTCTCAACACAGATGAAGGTGATGAACCATCCAACTGGTCAAGGTCACATAGGGATGGTAATGACTGAGACCTTCTAATATTCCTTCCTGTCTTCAATATCTGTTCAGGTTCTGTAACACCCACCTGCAAAGGTGAAATAGGTTTGTTTCTAGTTCCAATTCCCCTAGTAGCCATTGTGACAAACTGGTGAAAAGTAGCCGTAAAGATATGTTGGTTTAAGTTCACCTCTTAAAACCAGTGAAATGATAAGTATCCCAAGAAAAAATCTATTTTCAACTTCGTTCCCTGGCAACGGCGCCAAAGATGTTTGTGCCAGAAATTGTTTCTAGACTACAAAGAAACAAGCCAACACAATCTCAAATATTCAATCAAACAAACTAGGGTTTTAGGGTTTTTAAAAGGTTTTTCTGGTTGTGAAGTTTGGTGACAAGAGGGAATACATTCATAACCCAAATAGGGACTAAATCACAAGTAAGGAAGAATTGAGATGCATAATATAATAACCATGTATCCAACAGAACATAACATTGAAGTTCATCCACAACTGACAAGCACTACAAGCATGAAAACTATAAACCAACAATGAAATTATCAATTGTGTAGCTAAACAAGCTAGAAATGAATCCAAAGAATAGACTAAAGGGTAAAATGGAGCATATATTTCATAATCAGTTCATCAAATACACATGAGAGTCAAGTACTTAGCTTATCAATAATTCAAGAGACCTCCTATAGCCATCCAAAAGTTGAACCCTTTGTTCTCTTTGTGACCTTTCTAAATACTGTCTTTCAAAATTCAGTTATAGCCTAAACCCTAACTGCTTTTCATCCTACTCATCGATAGGGTATTATCAAAATAGTAATTACAAAAGTAAAATATTCTTCAAAACATAACAAGTAACTGATTTTTGCTAACAATGCTCATAGATCCTTAGCAGCTTCTGCTAACAGAGCTATCCCCTCTAAGGCTTGGGCCTTTCTCTTAGCTTCATGCTGCTCAGCTTCCATCTCTATCATTCTTCTAGTAAGCTCCTCATTCTGCTGCTATAGATTTCTAATAGTCTATTTTAATCCTGCAAATTGTAAATCTGTACTTCTTTTCCTTTTTAAGGCCTCTTTGGAGACTGAAATTAGTTCTTGGTAGTGATCATTCACTTCTTCTAGGTCTTCCCTGAGTCTTTTATTAGTTGTAATCAAACCATCATTTGTTTCTTGCATATACTCTACTTGATGTTTATACTGCTTGATAGTTCTCTGTAGATTTTCTTTCTTTGAGTCAAATCCCTTGCTTCCTGTTGTATTTTGCAGTTCACTAGGAAGCCATGGAATGTTAAGCTTTCTAAATATTTCTTCATCCTCGGGCAACAACTCTATGGAAGTATCATGAAGACTTGGGTTTTCTTGGGTATCAATTTTAGTAGGATCATTTTCATCCATCAGCAGTTTGTTTTCTGAACAGGAAACCTCTATTTCATCTTTCTGTTGATCCTTCAACATTGTACCTCATATTTCCAAAAACACAGCAGACAATTTGGTCTCAGTGAGGCTGGATTCTTCTTCTGTTTTCAATGATTTTTTCCTTTTGCTGTCACCCTTGCTAGACTCAAGCTTTTCATCAGAGGAAGAAGTATCAATCATAGATATCCCTTCTGTATTCAGTTTAGGGTTTAATAATTTCTTCATGTTTAGTCTCAACTTTTTTTTGGGTCTAGTTTTGGGTCTCCAACCTGGAGCAAGCTCTCCTACCATTTTTAAACTTTTTCCTTGATGCATGATAGAGGCAAATTCCTTAACTTTAATCTTCTTTTTCTTTGGTATTACTGTCTTATCCTCCTGACTGTAGAACTCCCTTTGTATGCCAACCCTATTCTTAGCACTGACAGTATGCTTCATCTTCAGACAAGATGGTAATTGGACTTTGTTGTTGGACCTTAGTATTTTCTTCATCTCCTAAAACCTTTTCTTAAAAAACAATTTTTTCATCAATGAGTGTTTCTGCTAGTGCTTCATTTTTAACAGGCTGGGTTTCCTTGTGAATAAACAACAAATTCTTGTTCTCACTGTCATATGGAGGCTGCTGAGATTCATAATCTCCTTTTGGAGGTTCTGCCACTTCCTCTAATTTGACACATTCTTCATCTTCAGCCTTCACTTTTTGTCTTAATTTTCTAATTAGGGTTTGTCCCTTATCCACCTGCTTTCTGGTACGCTGTCCTTCCTGGTTATTTTGGAACCTTGACCAAAAGAGAAAATATTCCCAAGTCTTTCCTTCTTTCTGCAGAACACTGCTGATAATAATCTTGATCAGTCCATGGTGAAATATGGACTGACTAGTGTGGTCTTGGTGTTCTTTGATCCTGCTAGACATTTTCTGCAAGCTGTTAAGCAGGAAGAAAGGCAGATTCATCCTTGATTCACTACTAAGGTGTTGAAGGAACCTGAAATGATACTTGAAGACAAAAGCATACCTTCCTTCACATGTAATGTAGCTTTGTAGAACCTTGATAGGCTCTACCCATTCAGCTCTGAAATTATGGATGGGCACTCCCTTGCCCCGATATGGAACAATGCTAGGTAATAGATATCTTTGGGCATTGAAAGTAAATGGCACTTTTTTGAACCAAAGTTCTCCTTCATTCTTGACCCCTGTTGCTTCAGCCACCAAATCTATAGTCAATTTGAACTTCAGAGTATCAAATGATACTATATCTTTGTTATAACATTGAGCAAATTTGTGAGGGACTTCAATATTATATCCATCAATCTTCTTAAAGAAGTTCAACCATCCATCATTCTCAAAGAGTTCAGCACATCCTGGAAATTTGTCTATCCAATTTAGCTCAGTGGGCTCGGCCCTGTTAGTCTTCCCACTCCTCTTCATCTTTTGTGTGATTTTCAGAACCTGTTCGTGACTTCATAGCCTATTTTGCTCAAGTTTTCACAGTTTTGGAATTCAATTCTCCCTTGAACTCTCACAAGCTGCTTGTCCTCAATTTTATGTAGCCTATTCTATCATTAGTTCATGAAATGATTTATGCCCAATTTAAATAATTTAGGTTAAACATTGCACCAAAGATCTTTAACAGAGTTGTTGCTGAACTTTACTAACATCAAACGATGCTCATTTAGCCCTTTTTGGACTAATATCTCACCATTGGGAGTTCGTTAAATACATGAATTTATGTTTTCCTCTAACAATTTGACATTATAAGGCTTAACAGAAAAAACCCCAATTGAACAGGCCATGACCAAGGTCACGTGGGATACCTCACTCCAAGTTTACTGCAGGTGTTAAAAGTTGATTCTTGGACAGGCTGAATGTCGAATTGAATGCTCCAGGTGTCTTCAAGTCTCCAACTCACCTCTAACTGTCATGCTGTGAAACCCTGATTTCCTTCAACTACCAATTTCTGATTTTTTAGTAATGTGTCTCCATTCCAGCATCTCTACCAGCTTCATAATGCTCAATTTGAGAACCTCTTTCCCATCAACCTCGCCTCATTCCACTGTCTGTCATGATTTGCCATGCATTTACCTCTAACTGCCATGATATCCCTCACGTCATAGCCAACACTTGTTTACATGATTATCCTGATGAGACACATATCAAACCTGCTTATTCATGTGATTAGTCACCCCAGGAACGGAATCATCGAAGAATTTGGCGTAAAAATGACAAATTTAGCACCCGCCACAAGAAAGTTCAAAAATCAAATTTTGTGTTATTTGACCACTAATTCAACTTTAACTTAGGTTTATATGATTAAACCTTGATCTTAGTGCTATTCATGAAACTATTAATCAACATATACCCTATAGAACCCTTCAGGACATAAGAAAAAACAAAAAACAATGAAAACTTAATGGCATAAACTCAGAATTGCACTCTAAACCAAAATTTCTTAGAAGTAAGCAAATGAGCAAGCTTCAAAAAATCACAAACAAAATATAAGACTGAAGAAAAAAAATTCATGACTTAACAGGAAGATCTGGCTAAAAAATTCTCCAAGTTCTCTCTGCTAGAGGTAAATAGTGAAATGTTTGATTTTTTACTATTTACTTTCCTTATATAGACATTTTTTGGGTCTAACTTAGTATAGTTTTGATATTACATCATGTTCTAGTCAAAATCTATTTTCCGTAATCCCGTAATGTTGATTTTTGGATGCATTTAACACTTGTTTATGAGTCATCTGCAAGTTGACTTTAGTGAAAGCTTTGGAATGTTTGTTTATGACTTTTTCGTACTTTCACAAAACTAAAAAGGTCGTTGAACGTTTATTACGACACTTTCTCACGCTCATTAAAATCTAGTATCAAAGTTCCTATCTAGTTCAAGTTTCTTTCCATGCTCGTAAAATACAACATTGTGTAAAGAAACGTCATGGAGTCTTCTTTTCACATATTCTTTCAGAATCCCTAAACATGAAAAGATAGTTGAGTCTATTTCCGAATCTTTCCAGGCTCGTAAAAAGTGACATTGTGTAAAGAAACCTCATGGAGTTCTCTTTAAACCCTTTTTCAGACTCCCTAAATATGAAAAGATTGTCGAGCGATCTTGTCTTCTTCACGCTCGTTAAAGTATTTGAAGATTCATCCGTCCGATGGTAGGTTATCTCTTTCTCATGTAGAAATAATAGATCAATGCTATGTGCAATGATGCTAAAAAGAAGCACAGGAAATAGATCTTGCTACTAAGAATTCTCACAAGCATACATAGGAA
>LPNX010445993.1:294970-310752 GCA_001517045.1 Pseudotsuga menziesii
CTTGGCAAGAATTTTCGCCACCTGCTCATCTGTTTATATGTACTCCAAACGAATGGTCCCCCTCTAAACACAATCTCTCAAGAAGTGGTATCTGATGTCTATGTGTTTGCTTCGGTCATGGAACAATGGATTCTCAGATAGCCTAATACCACTCTAATTGTCACAGTGAACTACTGTAGCCTCTAGCTCATACTTGAACAACCCTGCAAGTGACTTCCTCAGCCACATACCCTCACAAGTAGCCAAGATGGATTCCATGTACTCAGCCTTTTCTGAGGTCAATGCAACTGAATTTTGCTTCCTGCTGAACCAAGATACAATCCTTGATCCAATGTTGAAACAACAACCTGAAGTACTCTTTCGGTCCTCTACACATCCTTCCCATTCAACATCTGTGAAACCTGATAACTGTACACTCCCCCTGTGCTCATAAATCAATCCATACTCCACTGTACCTATGATGTAGTGAAGTATGTGCTTTGTAGCCATCCAATGCACTTTCTGAGGATCCATCATGAACAGAATCAAAGATTTGACTGCAAAGTTGATGTCTAGTTGAGTGTTGACCAGATACACAAGCGATCCGATAAGCTGACGATACAAGGTAGGATCAAATCCCTCTTATCCTGATGCATCAATCTTCCTCCATTTGGAAACTAGAGGTATGGCCATAGGATGGCAGTCCTCCATCCTAAATTTCTTCAGGATATCTAATACATACTTCCCCTATCCGATGAAGAAGCATCCATCTATTTGCCAAACCTCCAAGCCCAAAAATTAATGCATCAGCCCAAGGTATTTCATCTCAAACTCTACTGCAAGGTTGGAATTACAATCTCCAATTAGCCTCTCATCTCCTTTAAAAAAGAGATCATCCACATATAATACGAGTATGAGAGGAACCTCACCTGTCAAGAAGTACAGGTTGTGGTCAACCTCGGTCCACTGAAATCCCATCTCCCATAGATATCAATAAATTCTTGAGTACCATGCTTGAGGTGCTTTCCTGAGCCCGTAGAGAGCTCAATGCAGTCTGCATACATGTGTCTCCCTGTTATCCACATCAAACCCCTTCAACTGTTCAATATACACCTCCTCCTTTATCACTCTATTGAGGAAGGCAGTCTTGACGTCCATCTGATGAACATGCCAACCCATCTCAGCTGTTAGTGAGATAATGGTATGAATGGAAGAATACCTGGAAATAGGGGTGAAGGTCTCCTCATAATAAATACCCTCCTTTTGTGAAAACCACTTAGCCACAAAGAGTGCCTTGTACTTATCCACACTTCCATCTGTTGCATGCTTCACCTTGTAGATCCATCTGGATCCCACCACCTTTCTCCCTTGTGGCCTCGGCACGACCTCCCATACCTGGTTTTTCATAATGGATTCATACTCCTCAACCATATCTTCCTGCCATAGATCATGTTGTGCAACCTCTTTGGTGGTACACTCCATCTAAAAGATGTCTGTGGAGGATCTACCTACCTGGAATCTTGCACTGTGGATCTAAACCACTTAGGCCTTGGCCTAGTGTCAACCTGCTGTGGTTGTTGGATATCTATCTCCTGCCGCAGGTCATCCTTAAAGTCAATGACTGGAGGATCCTATCCACCTGAATCCCTCTGAACACTAGAACTTGTGCTCTTTGTTTGTACATGTACCTATACATTTGGCTCCTCCAACTTCACTCTCGAATCCTGCTGCTCTGCTAGTAAGTCTAGAGATCTCCTTAAGGCCCTATCATCATCGAACTGGACATCCCTACTCACAATGATCCTCCTACGAGCAGGAATGGAAATTCTATATGCCTTTGAAATCTTGCTGTAACCAATAAGTAACCCCTTCTCTCCATAAGGGTCCATCTTCTTCCTATTGCCAGCATGAACATGACAATAGCAGACACTACCGAATATGTGAATGTGACTCACATCTAGCCTAGTTCCTCTGAAGACCTCTTCTATTGTATTCCTCCCCAAGGCTGCATGAGGACACCTATTCTAAATGTATACTGCAATATTGTATGCCTCAGCCTAGAGGAATAGTGGTAATCCTTGATCAAATAGCATGGCATTGGCTACTCAAACCATAGTCCTATTCTTCCACTCTACAACTCCATTATGTTGTGGGGTATGGGGTACATTTTTATCCTTCTTGATCCCCTCAACCGAACAATACTCCATGAACTCATTGGAAGTGTGCTCACCCCCATTGCATGTCCTCAACACCCAAATATTCTTTCCTATTTGGTTCTCCACAAGAGTCTTGAACTCTCAGAACCTCTCAAAGACCTTTTACTTGGCCTTCAGGAAATAGATCCAGGTTTTCCTAGAATAGTCATCAATGAAGGTTATACGGTAACTGTAACCAATGAATGAATGGATACTCATAGGTCCACATACATCCGAATGCACCAAGTCCAAGGGATCCTTGGACTTGTGCTCACTCTGTGGGAAAGGCTTCCTGATGTTCTTCCCCAAAGCACAACCCTTGCAGTGGTTATTCTTTTTCTCCTGTACCTGAGGAACTCCAATGACTGACTATCTCAAATTCTTCAGTGCTCCATGGTGTAAGTGTGTCATCCTCTTATCCCACAACTCACCCTAACTATTGCTGCTACTGCTACTGACTAGAGCCTTTACAAGCTCAAAGTGTAATCTGTACACTTTCCCTCTTCTTCTCCCAATCACCTGATCCTAGATCCTATCTGATCCCTTGGGCCTAATATACACTCTATGGTCACGAACTTCACCTGATATCCCTTGTCTTCCAGGGTGGATACTAATATAAGGTTCTTGGTCAGTCCTAGAACATATAACACATCAGCAAAAATGAGGGGTTTTCTAGACTCCCTCTCAAATGAAACAGTGCCAACTCCTTGCGCCTAATACCGCGCATCATCACCCAGCTCAATGTGGATCCTTGTTCCACCCTCTTGTAAGTCTTTGAAGAATCTCTTCTATCCAGTCATGTGACTAGATAATCCACTGTCAATGTACCATATGCTCCTCCTTGTGGTGCTTTCCATGCAATCTATCAAACAAAACTCCTCATCGAAGTTCCTGCTGAACTCATCAACATCTGGATATCTAGCCATATGAGTGTTACTCTTCTTCTTCCTGTATGGGAACTGGGAGGAAACGTGTCCCTGCTTGTGGAAGATAAAAAAATTGACCTTTGATACATCAAGGTTATTCTTACCATCCATCTTCCTCTTTTCCTTCCCCTTACTCTTCCCTGTAAGGGCCAGAGCCTCCTCATCCACAATCTGTGGGGCACTACTGGATGATCCTGATCCTTGACCCATGTGGGTCTCCTCCTGCACAAAGTCATCCCATATTATCTTCCAATCAGGGAGCTTCTCCCCAGTCACAACACCTTTTAAAAAGGTGTCCCATGGCTTAGAGAAGCCATTGAAGGCTATCCGAACTAGATCCTCCTCATCAGTTTTAGAGCCAACAACTCCAAGATCATCTCTGATCTGTGTGAGCCTCGTGAGATAAGGAACCACTCCTTCTCCCTTGTTCATCTTGGTGTTGAGCATACTCTCTTGCAACACCATCCTTCATTTCTCGTTCTTGCTCTGTACATACTTTCCAAATCCTTCCACATCTCCAATGCGGTCTTCTTACCCGAAAGGTGAGGGACTATATGGTCCTTCACTCCATCCATGATGATCAACATGGCTCTGGAATCAATATTCATCCAAGCTATCAGATCTGTTGTATCTGTGGGTGCAACGTTTTTGGAGTGAATGTGCTCCTCAACATCACTGATGTCCAAGATCCTTGTGATCCTCTCTTTCCATGTAGAAAATTTCTGAGCACCCTGGAGTCTATCCTCAACTCTCAACTACATGGCCATAGTGAAGTGTACCTGTCAAACCTGAAATCATGAATTCTAGGTTTGTGTCCTTTTATAGATCCATCCCTGATCTATCACTGGTGCTGCAAATCTCTCAGCTTTAGCTCACTAGAGCTTTGATACCATGTAAATTTTCCTTTAATATTCAAATAGGGATAAACATTGCATGCACAATATCAATTGATTACCACACATGAATATCTTTTACAGTATGAAGCAAAATATAAAACTAAGAAATAAATCACAACATCACATCACAATATTGACACTATTATTTTGGGTATGGAAACCCCCGGAAAAACCCAAGATGGGAAAACCGGTGCAACAGTTAGATATAGATTTTATTGTGAGAAAATATGGAACATTTACAATCATTGCAAATTCACTTAAACCTGGGGAATGAAGCTACACGGCAGAATCATTGCAAAAATACCAGCTAAACCTCAACACCCTCCTATGTGAGTGTACAACCCAGTTGTATGAAGCTTGATGATCCTGTTGCTCATTCCTTTGTCTTCTTAGCTAAATCCTCTGTCTGACTTTCTCTCCCTCTATGTATCATGTCTCTGTTAGAATACAATTGTGTGTTCTAGCCATTGAGGGATATCCAAACTAGCTCCTCATCATATTTCTTAGAGCCAACAGCTCCAAGCTCATCCTTGATCTGTGTGAATGTACGACCCAGCTATATGAAGCTCAATGATCCTGTTGCTCACTCCTCTATCTTCTTAGCTAAATCCTCTATCTAACTTTATCTCCTTGTATGTATCCTATCTCTGTCGAAATACAAGTGTGTGTTCTCTCCACCAATTGATCTCTCTTTTATAACTTTAGGTAAAGCGAAAACCCTAATTTCACTTTCACTTTAATTAGTGGTAAAAAAAAAACCCTAATTTCACTTTCACTTTAACTAGTGGTTCACTAAAGTTAATTTAGCTCACTTTTAATTTATTTTCCAAAGTAAACATAGGAAAAGTAAATTAAATACAGCTGGTTTCCTAATTTAAGTCTTATGCATGCAAGAACACATGCATGTAGGAAGACCTTCCTTGTTGCTACTAGTTTAACACATTCCTATAAAGTTACTTAACTCTAATACAAGATAAATATGCTATTGTAGAACTAAAAGCAATGATAGAAGAAGTACCCATAGAACCACTACCTGAAAAGAAAGTTAACCAAGTAAGAAAGAAGTTCAAAACTGGACGCGAGTTAAGAATGACTGTGTAGATAGGTGACTATGAAATGGATTATATCATATTGGATATGGGCTTAGATGTCAATATTTTGACGCGACAAACTTGGGAAAGTATGGGCAAGTCACACTTGGACTGGTCCCGTATCTAGCTGCAACTTGCCAATCAGGTAAAGGTCGTACCCATTGGACGCTTGAGTCAGGTCCCTATTGATATTGAACGGTTGCACACTTTTGTAGAATTTGAATTCATTAACATTGTTGATGATACGAACCCATACCTTTCCCTACTAGGAATAGATTGGGATATAGACAACTAGACCATTATAAACTTCAAGAAAAGGATCCTATCATTTGAGGATAATGAGATGAGAGTGGTGTCACCCATTGATCCATTAGAAGGACAGATATATGTTGATCCTATATACAATAATGGACATGTCGACTATCTCGACCATATCTACAATGTTACTACATTACAAGAATACTACATCAATCCCACAGTGGATGGAAACCTAATCTAGAAGAGTGCCAGTTCCTGCACATCCGACTCATGGGAGGCCTTGGAGAATTGGAAAAATAGACTACATGATGTCTCTATGTGGAGGTGTGCAATAATTACAAGGTCTGTGCGACAGGTGGAGAATGAACTGTGAGAACTACCCACCTATGAGGGTTTACCTAAACTTGTGACCTTCTTAACTGAATTTGAAGGACTTGTAATAGAGTCACAACGGTTGTCTGCACTAGACCACGTGCTAAAGGCCAAACCCGCTAGATGGTGGGGTTCACATAAGAAATATATAACGGAATGGCCATAGTGAAAAAGGTTGATGGAAGTTAGATTTGTTTAATAGTTCAGCCTCGTAAATCACAAGTATTCATGGATGGAAGACCTTGTTGAACATCTGAACCATTGCCGCATGGTATTTGCAGAATATCTGCAACAGGAATGGGTCCATCATTTCATACATACATTCGAAATGACACCTAACCTAGTATGCATCCATGGAATTGTGACAAGATGGAACCCAATATTGGGAAGGGCTTGCTAAGCATTTTACGAATACATTTGAATTCATCGATGAGAACCATACAGTTGATGTTGCGGTTCAAACGATTAAGGAGAAGATATTTGCTGAGATTCCTGTCGAAGAGGCTAACTCTCACCAGTGCAGTGTGACCATTCAGCAATGGATGGCTTACTATAATCTAGCTAGAGACCCATATGATGATCCAACTAACATAAACATACCCAAATATGAAGGCACACATGAAATAGAAGGGAGTGGTATTTCAAGCGACTAGTTCCTTAAGCCTTTAAAAATTAAGTAAACATTGGGTCACCGGATAACCCAAAGTTCACCAATATAGGATATTATTGGGATGAAGAGACATTTGTGAAGATCATAGATTTATTGCATGAATATCAAGACCTATTCCCTACCCCTGCGACTAGATGCTAAACCCAGTAAGAAGAGACTGTATAGGATGAACCCCAAATACAAAGAAAGGGTAAAAGCATAATTCGATCGTATGCTCGACACTAGAATCATTGAACCTATTCAAGAATCAGAGTGGATCAGCCCTGTAGTGATCCATGATAAGAAAACAATTGACGAAGTAAGGATCTGTGTCGACCTAAGGAAGTTGAACGACGCATGCTTGCATGATCCATTCCCAACACCGTTTATAGATGAAGTACTTGAAAGTGTCAGAGGGCAAGAGATGTATTCATTTACTGATGGATTTTCAGGATATCATCAAGTCAGAATCATGAAGGAGGATCGCCATAAAATGACCTTTGTCATAGAATGGGGATGCTACTAGTATATGGTAATTCCCTTTGGAATCAAGAATGCACCTGCTATCTTTTATAGGATAGTAGTTTCTACTTTTAAATATTTTATATAGAAATTTCTTGAAGTCTACTTTGATGATTGGACTGTGTTTGGTCTAGTAAGAGACAATATTGAGATTCTGTGCATGATGTTGGTTCATTTTTTCCAGTATCATATTGTGCTTAATTCAAAAAAATGTATATTCAGTACACCGTTTGGTGTGTTTTTGGGCCACGTCGTATGTCATGATGGTATTTTAGTTGACCCAACAAATATTGCAATTATTCTCAATTTACCACCACCTACATCAGTCATGGAACTCAGATCAGTGCTGGGACATACAAGCTACTATAGAAATTTCATCAGAGGATACGCAACAATCACTACACCTATGGAGAAACTGCTGAAGAAAGATGCAAAGTTTCAATGGACAACATCTTTCCAGGAAAGCTTGGATAAATTGAAAAATGTGATGGCCACAGCACCAATACCTGTATTCCTGGACTGGAAAAAATAGTTCCATTTGCATGTCGACGCGTCATCTATCGCGCTTGGCATAGTCTTGATACAACCAAGAAAGGGTGTGTTTGACCACCCTATCATTTTTTCTAGCATGAAACTATTAACAGCAGAAAAGAACTACACAACAACATAAAGAGAAGTCCTTTCTATGGTCTATGCGCTTCAGAAATTCTAACACTATTTGTTGGGTGGACATTTTTAGATGTACACTAACCATTCAACACTGAAATACCTAGTCAACAAGCCAGTTTTGGGGGGGAATATATGTATATGGCTTCTCCTATTTCAGGAATTTTATTTTGAGGTCATAGTAAAACCTGGTCGACTGAATGTTAGGCCAGAACACCTCTCAAGGATAGAAAGTGGTGAAGAGCCAACCAGCTTGGAAGATAATTTGCCTGATGCACAACTATTTGTGATCCACATGACGAAAGACCAGAACCATGAGTTTAATGCCATCATTCATTTTTTGAGCACAGGATATGCATCGGAAGGAATGTCAACTAATCAGAAGAAACACTTGGTCATTAGAGCTACTGATTATACATTGATTGTTGTGCATCTATATAAGCTCGGCGCAGATGAAGTACTATGTCATTGTGTCTTTGACTATGAACGACCCTAGGTTATGAGTGAAGCACATGCTGGTGTTGCGGGAGGACACTACGTGGGAAAAGAAACTGTGCATAAGATATTACAGGGATGACTATGGTGGTCAACCATACACATGGATACTAAAAGTTTCTGCAAGCATTGTAACATATGCAAAAGAACAGGAAAACCATCACGCCGCGATGAGATGCCACTTGTACCATAGATAAGATTTCAAACATTCGACAAGTGGGCAGTTGATTTTGTTGGACCAATCATCCCACCAGGAAAGAGAACTGGTGCGCGCTACATTATCACTGCGACAGACTATTTGACCAGATGGGTTGAAGCCGCACCTGTTAAAGATTGTACTGCTGCGACTGCAACAAATTTTTTATTTGAAAATGTAGTCACCAAATTTGGCTGTGCAATATTTTGGCTAAGTGACCAAGGTACACATTTTGTTAACAAAGTGATTGATGAGTTGACTGCAGATTTTTAGATCCAACATAAGAAGATGACTCCATATCATCCCCAGGCGAATGGAAATGTCAAAGCCTTCAACAAAATGCTGGAGAATGCATTAATCAAGGTATGCAATATACACTGAGATGATTGGGACTAGAAAGTGTCAGCTGTGCTATGGGCGTATCACACAACTTGCAAGCGACTGACAAGGAACACCCCATTCAAATTAGTATATGGACAAGAATCTGTGCTACCAATGGAGTACATTGTACCAAGTCTAAGGATTGCTGCGTTGATGGAAATGACTAACATAGATGTATTTAAACAAAGCCTTTCATAGCTCGTTTATATCGAAGAAGAATGCTTCGTCGTAGGATTCCATCAGACAGTTGAAAAGCAACAAGAAAAAACATGGCATGATCGCCATATTAGAATTAAGCCATTTGAAGTAGGAGGACTTGTATTGATTTATGACAGAAAATTCCTCAAACACCTAGGAAGGTTGAAGAAGCATTAGCTAGGACCATATATGATCAAGCACATCACTAATGCGGGTGCAGTAAAACTATAGAAGCTAGATGGAACGTATGTCATGGGTATGGTGAATGATAGTCGCTTGAAACCATACTATGATGGTCATAACATCCTTGGTTAGAAAAAAAAAGACGAGAGGCCAAGAGACGTAACCTGTTCTATCACAATTCTATGACAAAACTAGCGCAAAGCGTAGGAAAAAGCGCCAAGCGCATGAGAAAAAAAAAGCGCAGTAAAAAAGCAAGTACTGCAAAAAGAAGAAATGACAGTCTGGCTGGCAGTAAAGTGTGAATATTTGGCAATGGAAGAAGCCATAATGACAGCTAAGACTCATAAATTTGGTAATATATGAGGAGAATGATGACGTGCTTTTGGGTCCTATCAAGCCTCCCTCCGCATAACTACCATAACTGTGTTGACAGGTACAATGAAGCACTCAAGTTGCCAAGTTAATGAGGGAGCACATCAACCAAGAATCCCATGTGATCAATTAGACATCAAACTCTCATTTTTGTGACCACCACAGGATGTACTATCAGGTATAAGTATAATACTTTTCCTTCAAACATCCTTTTACGCATAGTGAGAGAGAAAGAGAACCAGAGCCGAGGGTTTGCAGAGCTTATTTCTATCATGGAGTGACTTGACATCCATGGTTACAAAAATTATGAGTGATAGCGAGTTGTTCGATGTAACCATTAGCTCATGATGCCCAATTGAGGAAGATATAGAATCGCCTGAGATATAGAAACTAGAACCGCAAACAGAGCTCGACCCGATGGAAAGAACAAGGAAGAAGCCTCAACAAGTGCCACCACCTGCCAATATTCCAACCCCTCAGATGTGCCCTATACTAATCCCTACTTAGAGACCGTCAGCTACTCTAAAACCACAAGTTCTAGCTACAAAAATAGCTGGGAAACTGAGGAAGGGCGGCAAGAGAGCATCAGGAGAGGCATCTAGACCACCACCACCACATGTGAGAAAACAAAAGGCTAAGGCCGCGGTGGATGACCTGGGGAAAGCACCAGTAGAGGAATACCCAAAGGAAGACAACCTCATGGAACATGACTCACCACCGCACATAGATGTGGATGTTGGGAGAGAAGAGAAAGACTTCCCACACTATGTTTGGACCAAGAGAGATGAAGTGAAGGAGGCAACGCTTCCGAAGAAAGCGTCCATAGTATTAGTTTTGCCCTAGATTCCTAACAAGGTACCCCTACTGAAGAATATGATACCAAAGATATCCAACTTAACATTTGAAGATGTCGACACTTGCTTGCAGTTAGGCTTGGAGATAAGTAACTGCATGACTACCAAAGTCGGACCTGCTTAGGCACAGGTCTTAGTACCAAGGAAGTGGGCTAATGGTGTCTCTAGCACAAGGTTGATGGACTTTCTATGCATGCTGCATTTCGGCCACAGTCTACAGGTGAATAAATACATGAAACAACTTATGGTCTATTTCCATAGAGGGTGTTTATGGCTCGATCGACCATACCCGGTTGACATCGAGCTTATTTCTTCCATCATTGGTTTGCCAAAGAAAGGGAAAGACCCGATGCCATATTTGAACAGCAAATACATTGCCAATATAAAATAGAAGTACAACCTTCAATGCGTGGGGAGGGGATTTTGAATTGACCCCATTGAGGACAACACAGTTCGGTTCACTGCAAATCTCCTCTCTTGCAAACTTTTACGCAAGATGAAGTTGACTCAATGTAATGCTGGAACAGTAGAACTTGCAGAACAGTGCAAAAAAGGAGTAATTTTAAACTGGTTGTAGTTTATTCTCAATGATCTGATAGATGATGCACATTAGGTACAATAGGAGGACAATCACAAGTTTCACTACTCCTAGTTTCTCATTTTGATATCATTCATTCTATGGTCCAACCCACCAGACTACCAGCAGGTAGATGTGCCACTACTTATCCTTGGAGCAAAGTATCAAAACTTATGGGAAAGGAAAAAGCACAAAGACTTCTATATGGACAATAACATCAAGTTTTTTCTGCATGCCAAGGCGTTACGCGATGTTTTCAGGAGAACCTACAGAATCCAGTGCACCACAGTGCATAAGTATGTGGCCTTCATAAATTTCCAGGATGATGTCCATGATATGATTTTGGAACCCAAGAACGACCCAGCAAAGCAAGTACAATGTTGGTCTTTACTGGGAAGACCCAGGTTTAATTTATTGTACCAACAAAACCCCTAGCTCACTAGTCCTTTCGGCAACAGACCGCAGAACGACCTGAATTCTCACCCGAAGTGATCTTAGATGGGGTGGCTGAAGAATCAGGTTTCCTCAACCAATTTCTACAACATCCTAGGTTATTTGACTCTACTTAACCAGCTGAATCTCTCAGCAAGGGATGTTTCTCTCTTACTAGCTGACTATGCTATGGGACTGACTCTTATTGCATCGTAGCTTCTAGGATGACGCGCAAACCTTCTCTTTTTCTCAGCTCTTAACCTATGATATCTCACACCACAGCCTCCCCGACAGTACGATATCACCTTTCTACACTGCCATATTTCCTACAGTAAGACTCAATATGCTCATCAACTCTTCAAGGTTCAGAGGCTTCCTCCCTGGGTATAATAGCTTAGTTAACCTTCATTAGGGTGTTAAACAACTTCACTTGAGCTCCTACGGTTTAACACGCTTAACACCTATTGCACTCAACTCGCTGAACTAAATATACAGAATTCACTTAGCACTGTAGCTGTTAGCTGTCGTGAATCAAGCACTGATAAACCTATATATAGAATACTTGACACATTCAACTCGCATTTAACCTTCTATGTTACTGTAAACTGAAGGATAGCATACATACATTCATTAACTAATAATCAAAGTTCATGTAACAGATAACAAATAGCAAATAAGTAAAGCACAATCACATGAAATAGTCGCACAACACACGGATGTTATGTGGTTCACTTCCAGGAGGTAAGCTACATCCACGAGAACTATGTTTGTATTATATCTTGAGAGAGATTAAACACAGTTCCGCTGAAACCTCTTATGCAGCTTGATATCTTCTAGGAAACTCCACGCACACAGCCGGGAGCCCTTCTCTTAGATCTCTTCTCTTCCTATAATGCTTTCTTCTTACCTTATACCCTTCTCTCTCTCTCAATCTCTTTTTCAGCTAGTTGTGAGGCAGTATGGCTGCAGAAGCTACTGTCCGATATATTTGATCTCCAAATGGATGCTACTTGTATACATTGTGACAACTAGAGTTGTGTGAAGTTGTCAGAGAATCCAGTGTTCCATGACAATTCGAAGCATATCGAGATCAAGTATCACTATATCAGGGATATGGTGCAGAGGGGAGCAATGAAGCTCCAATGTGTTGCGATGGAGGAACAAATAGCTGATGTATTGACGAAGCCATTGGCTAGGTTGAAGTTCGAGTACTTCAAGGAGAAGCTTGGTGTTCTCCAGATCGAGGTTTACTCCAAGAGAAAGTGATGAGACCCATAGCCATTATGACATGGTGAGAGGATTGGTTCCTTCCATGGTCAAATGTAAGGGCTGAGCCATTCTGTCATGGTGAGAGGATTTAGTTCCTTCCATGTCAGACATGAGTGCTGGCCATTCTATCGAGTAGGACAGATGTAAGGGCTACCGCCATTTTGACGAGCAGGTTAGATGTTAGGGCAGAGCCATTCTGTTCATGGCTAAAGGATTTATTTCCTTCCATGTCAGATGTGAGTGTTGGCCATTATGTCAAGTAGGACATATGTAAGGGCTACCGCCATTCTGATGAGCAGGTCAGATGTAAGGGCTGATCCATTCTGTTCATGGCTAAAGGATTTAGTTCCTTCCATGTCAGATGTGAGTGTTGGCCATTATGTCGAGTAGGACATATGTAAGAGCTACCAACATTCTGACGAGCAGGTCATATGTAAGGGTAGAGCCATTCTTTTCATGGCTAAAGGATTTAGTTCCTTCCATGTCATATTTGAGTTCTAGCCATTCTGTCGAGTAGGACAGATGTAAGGGCTACTGCCGCTCTCCGGGAGAGTGGAGGCACCTGGTCCATTACCAGGTAGCTCAGTCTGGGACTGGGGGCCATTCTGATGAGGGTGTAGGATTCAGTTCCTACCAGGTCAGATGTGAGTGCATGCCCTTCTGACGAGTAGGTTAGATGTAAGTGCCGAAATATCTCATCACTATGAGTAGGATGTGTTCCAGCCTGGATGGGATTCGTTCATCATTGTGGTAGGATGTGTTCTGGCCTGGATGAATGTGTGGAAATATTTCATCATTGTGGTAGGATGTGTTCCAGCCTGGGTGAGAGTCTTCCATCATTGTGGTAGGATGTGTTTCCGCCTGGATGGATGTGCCTTTTTGATGAGTAGGTTAGACGTAAGTGCAGAGCCATTTCACAGATGGTAGTAGATGTTCCTACCATGCTGGTGAATGTGAGTGCTGGGCCTTTCTTATGTGATTATAGGATTGGTTCCTATATGATCAGATGTGAGTGTTGAGCATGCCTTTCTGATGAGTAGGTCAGATGTAAGTGTTGGGCGTGCCTTTCTGATGAGTAGGTCAGATGTAAGTGCTGGGAAAAGACCTACATGATGGCTAGGCCTACAACCAACATGAAAAAGGGTTGGCTCTTTAGAACTTCCCGTGACAAGAAGAATCAAGAGATAGCACTAGTGATGATCCAGATCCAGTGATGATCCAGATCCAATGATGACAGCTAGTGATGATCCAGATCGAGTGATGATCCAGATCCAGTGATGACAGCCAATGATGATCCAGATCGAGTGATGATCCAGATCCAGTCATGATGATCCAGCAGTGATGATCTAGATCGAGTGATGATCCAGATCCAGTGATGATGTTCCATGATGATCCAGATCAAGAGATGATCCAGATCCGATGATGAAGATGAATTAAAGATGAAGATGACTTGAAGATGATGACTTGAATATGAAGATGAGATGATCTAGCTGATACAGAGAAGAAGACCAATGATGATAAATTATGTCGAGTGAATACCTTCCTAGTTAAGAGGGAGTGTTGATGTATTTGTAACTTCGGAATGTATTCATCTGTATTTCTTATGTATTGTAACCCGATGTTTATTCCAGGATATATTTGAGTCATGTCATGCCTCGATGTTTCGATCAAGAATTTTCTATAATGAGAAAGTCATGTCAAGTCATTGTGGGTAACCCTCTTATTGGTCAAGGGTTAAAGTCCCCATAGTTGTGGGGCCCTTGGGTTATTAGACTATCCTAGTGAATTCGACCCTAGGTGAGTCATTGTAAGTCAAGGAAATAGTCCCCACCATTGTGTTACCCTCCTATTGGTTAGAGGAGGAAAATTCCCCATGAGTGGTGGGGCACTAGGGTTATTAGACACTCCTAGAGATGTTAGCTCTAGTAAGTAATTGTTAAGTGAGGCCGACAAATTGGAGTGCACTTCAAGTGAACGGAAGAGTATAAATAGAGAGTGAGAGCCTCTCTATTTATCACTTGCATTACTTGCACTCACTCATTGGGGCACATGAGTGAGAGAGGAGAAGCTCTCTCAATATGAGAGAGAGAGACTACTGCTGTCAGGAGATCATCTTACTGTTTTTCGGTTTTACCATTTTGTGTTGATTCTATCTCAGAGGAAGTTGCGGGGTTTTCTCCTTTATGGTTTCCCCAAGGAAAACTCTTTGTGTCTCTTGTATCTTGTGATGTGCTTATGTTTTATTGTTGTGCTTGTTATTCTCTCAATGAAAAGATCCTAAGATCATAATGCTAGCTTATATGATGAAAAAATAACACCCATGAAATCTATAGCCCACTTGTCAAATGCCCGCAGCGGCATTTCATCTCTCCTCGAAGGTTTTCCTACCCTCTGGCAGATATCGCAGCATCTGCAAAACTCCTTAGTGTCTTTATGTAAAGTAGGCCACCATAATCCTGCAGCTATAATTTTCTGAGCAGTTGGATTTCCTGCGAAATGACCTCCTACGGTACCCGAATGTGCTTCTCTGATAATGGCGTCTTTCTCATGTGTCATAACGCATCTGCGCAAGACTTCATCTGGACCTAACTTGTATAAATGTCCTGCGATCAAAGTGAAATCTGCCGCTTTAACAACTAACTGTTTATTTTTCTACTTAGTAAACTCAACTGGTGCCCACCTTGTAGTGAGAAAGTGAATAATATCTGCGTAATACTCATCTGCGATTTGGATAGAAAATAATTGCGCATTTGGTAGATTATCCTCTAGATTACTTGGTTATTCTCCTGAGTCTATCCACAATAGATGATCAGGTCCTGCATTCAATCTCCTTGGTTTTATAACAATCTCAAAATCATACTCCTGAAATAGGAGTAACCATCTGCAGATACTTCCCCCTAACACTGGCTTATTGATCAAATACTTTAAAGTGGAATGGTCAGTGAACATCTTGAATGGGGCACCCAACAGGTAGTGCCTGAACTTTTGTAGAGCATACACCATGGCTAATCCTTCTCTTTCTGTAGTGGTGTAGTTATTTTCTACGGTAGATAACTTTCTTCTTGAGTACGCGATAGGGTGATCGATACCCCCTTCTCCTGGATGTGTTAAGACAATCCCTAGTGCGATGCCAGATGCATCCACATGTACATGAAATGGATTATTCCAATCTGGAAATACTAAGATGGGTGTTGTAACCATCTTCTCTTTAAGAGTGTCTAAACTTTGTTGGCATTCCTCATTCCATAGGAATTTCACTTCTTTCTTTAAC
>LPNX010445993.1:313193-351213 GCA_001517045.1 Pseudotsuga menziesii
CTACTTCTCACGGAAGAAGTCTGCTGATACTGATCTATGATGCATTGAAGCTCTCCTATGTCTTTCTCATTTCTTACGAGTTTCAAGCAG
The DNA here is from genome assembly GCA_001517045.1 of Pseudotsuga menziesii. NCBI lineage: Eukaryota > Viridiplantae > Streptophyta > Pinopsida > Pinales > Pinaceae > Pseudotsuga > Pseudotsuga menziesii. Next base: position 313,284 of record LPNX010445993.1, read on the forward strand.
CTCCGCAGGAAGGATTGTACACTTCCTGTCAACTCATCCTCTTCGCACCTTCGAGATGTGGTAGCCTATGATATCTACACAGGACTAACGCCACAAGGTTTTTATTGTGGTATGCCCCTACAAGGCAATATCTGTGATACTGATGGTGTAGGGTCAGTAAAGAAAGTTTTAGCTTGCTGAAATGTTTCTTTGTTCTTTTGTAGGTCAAGTGGTGTATATTTATCAGTGGCTTTATGCACCCACTTCGGACCTGTATTCTTTTCGGCATCCTGTGATGTCCTACTAGTAGTAGCACCGCTGCGAGTCACAACATTGACTCTTGGTTCTGGTTCTTTTTGCTCAGCAGCAATAAGTTGAATATTCTGGTTTACTGCTGGCTTAGGATCCTTAATCTTGGCTATCAAGATAGGACATTATTCTATAGTATGATCATAGGACTTGCAATACTTACATGTTGTAGTAGGGTTCTGAAAATCCCTAGAATAATGTCCTATGGCTCCACAGTTGTAACAAACAATCGGTCCACGGCCATGGCCAAATCCTCCACCACGACCTCTTCCTCTGAATCCTCCACCACAGCCATCATGATCCGGTTCATGGTGTGGACCTGCTGCTGGTCCTGATGTCTCTGACTGGACTCTGTAGAAGTCATGTTTTATCTCTATCATAATATCATAATCTTTGCAATTATTTTCATCATGTCCTACTGACTTACAAAAGTTACAGTATAAATTCTTAGGGGTTTGTACATACCTCTGAAGTAAAGGGCATTCCTGTGGTCTATGTCCTCTTGTTCTATAGATTTCACACCATGGCCCTTGATTTTGTACTAAGGGGTTAGGAGCCCCACTTGCTATATAATCAACAAATACTGGATAGTTATTTTTGGTATGGCCATGTACTTTACACTTTGTACACCATAATTCTTGTCCAACCCCTTTCCCTTTCTTAATCTCATGTAGCTGTAAAGTGAGATTGGCTAACTGATTCTGTAAATTTGTCATACCTGCACTAGTCTCAGCTAGAGGTGAAGCCTCTAGTTTCATTGCCATCTCCAATGCTTCATCCTATGTATGGAGTTTCTGTTGCATTAGGGGAAGTCTGATATGAGGGAGCAGTGTTGCGATGAACCATTCCTTATGTTGCTCTGGAGCAAACTCAAAAATAAATTGGTCTATAAGAGCTTTAAATTTCTAATCGAAATCCCATACTGACTCTATGGGTAACTGTTTAATGTCTTTAAGTTCTGTGATACATTGCGACTTAGACTTGGGTTTCTTAAATTCCTTAATCATTGCGGTTCTAACCATTGTGATTGTTCTGTTCTGCGCTGCTAAATACTTCATATACCATATTAAAGCTTGTTCTCTAAGTGTAGTGGCCAACTGGAAAAGCTTAGTATTGTCATCCTGGATCGGTTTAATGGTCCATACAGCTTCACATAGGAACCAATGTTGTTCTGGGTCTTCTGCCCCTTTACCCCTAAAGGTAGGTAATTTCATGTCATCCCCCATTCTGTTTCTATGAGGTGGATTCTGATTTGCTGTATTACTACCACTTGGCGGTGTAAATGTAGATGGTATGAAGGTAGTATGTACTGTGTGTGAACTACTAGATGGAGTTCCTGTGGGATTATTCTGAGTCTCGATTTGTTTCTGTGGGGTATAAGGGTGGTAAGGGATACCCCCTACTGTTCTTTCTCTATTACTTTGACTCCGTTCTCTAGTACTGTCTGAACTGTCTTCAAAGAAGGAAGATCTAAAATCTACTTTATATCTCTTACCGCTACATGTACATCCAATTTCTTCAGAATCACTCTCAAACTCTTGTGACATTACACTTACTTAACTTATTCATTTGAGAATATATCCAATACTCCTTTTTCATACAATAACATCTTAAGGAACAGATTTAAAGAGTTCAAGTACTTACTACGATATCCTTTGAAGAAGTACCTCTCTGCTTCACTGAAACTCTTTCTTTGATCAACTGCAAACTCTATAATGAAACCTTCCAGCAAACTCACAAGCCAGAAGTCTCCTACCCATGAAATGGGATTATCTACGCTCTTCACGGTGTGAATCAGCTCCGGTGTCCAGACAATGTTCCTTTTCTTCTTGAATACATGCTTATCATTCAACTTTGACAACCAATCGTACAACTCATTTGCATAGGTCACAAAAAATATCTCATGCAGGTCTATGAAGATATGTTTCTGTAACAAGTCCTCTATACTCAGCCTAGGACTCTTGTTTTCTTTCTCAGCAAATTCTCTTTCCTTAGACTCAACCCACTGGTTAAGTTCTTCTTTAGTAGGATGCCAACAGAACATCAGCTCTTCAATTTGTTCAAAACTGGCGACGGAACCATTTGTTGGTATTTTTTGGGCAGACCTGGGTTTACTTTATTGTACCAACAAAAACCCTAGCTCATTGGCCCTTTCGGCAACAGACCACAGAACGGCCTGAAGTCTCACCCGAAGTGATCTTAGATGGGGTGGATAAAGAATCAGGTTTTCTCAACCAGGTTCTGTAGCATCCTAGGTTCTCTGACTCTACTTAACCAGCTGAATCTCTCAGCAAGGGTTATTTCTCTCTTCCTAGCTGACTCTGCTATGGGACAGACTCTTATCGCATCACAAATTCTAGGATGATGCGCAAACCTTCTCTTCTGCTCAGCTCTTAACCTGCGATATCTCACACCGCAGCCTCCCCAACAGTGTGATATCACCTTTCTACACTGCCATATTTCCTACAGTAAGACTCAATATGCTCATCAACTCTTTGAGGTCCAGAGGCTTCCTCCCTAGGTATAATAGCTCAGTTAACCTTCATTAGGGTGTTAAACAAATTCACTTGAGCTCCTACGGTTTAACACGCTTAACACCTATTACACTCAACTCGCTGAACTAAATATACAGAAGTCACTTAGCACTGTAGCTATTAGCTGTCGTGAATCAAGCACTGATAAACCTATATACAGAATACTCGACACATTCAACTCGCATTTAACCTTATATGTTACTATAAACTGAAGGATAGCATACATACATTCATTAACTGATAAGCAAAGTTCATGTAACAGATAACAGATAGCAAATAAGTAAAGCACAATCACATGAAACAGTCGCACAACACACGGATGTTACGTGGTTCACTTCCAGGAGGGAAGCTACGTCCACAAGAACTATGTTTGTATTATATCTTGAGAGAGATTAAACACAGTTCCGCTGCAACCTTTTATGCAGCTTGAGATCTTTTGGGAAACTCCACGCACACAACCGGGAGCCCTTCTCTTAGATCTCTTCTCTTCCTATAATAATTAGAGGAATTTTGGGGTCTAAAATGGGCCTCCTAAGGAAAATAATAAAATAATAGTTAAAATAATAAAATAATATTAATTAATTTTGGAGGAAGAAAGAAAAAAACTAATTTTTGTGTTCGTATTTTCGACATATCTCCTTGTGTTTTTACTCAAATTTCGATCGGGAGAGCTCGTTGGATGCGAAATTTGATTCCGCATCCAACGAGTACCCACACTGCATACTTTTTATGGACCCCACTACCCCAAAAACAAGAAATACCTGAAAAAATGTGATGATGATGTCATCATCATGTTTTTTCAGGTATTTCTTATTTTTGGGGTAGCGGGGTCCATCAAAAGTATGTAGTGTGGGTACTCATTGGATACGGAATCAAATTCCACATCCAACAAGCTCTCCAGATCGAAATTTGAGTAAAAACACAGGGAGATATGTCGAAAATACGAACAAAAAAAGTAGTTTTTTTTAATGACAAATATGTCAATTCAACCATTATGGTTGACTTATTTTATTGAAATTCTATTGGTTCTTGAATTCCAACTCACAAAAACTTATTTTGGCATGTTTTCTTATAAGGCCCATTTTAGACCCCAAATTTCCTCTAATGGCTTTCTTCTTACAATATACCCTTCTCTCTCTCTCAATCCCTACAGATTGTTACATTCATGCTCAAGGAGCCGGCCACTGGTTACAGTAAGATAACTACAGACTGAACACAGAACCAGAGCTGAACTCTTCCTCGATGTCTCACAATACTAACAACAGCTAGTCACAACTCGACTGACCAACCAACTGACTAACTAAATAGGTGGCCCGAAGGTCTCACCATGATACAAAACTGTGGGCCTATCCCAACAGTAACCCAAAACCCTAACTGTGACAGTAGGCCTTTATGTACTTTGAACTGCCTCTTTCTGGTGATACCACAGCTTCCTGCAGTCTTCCTTGATTTTTGACGCTGATCATGGGTATGGGTGCCGCTTCCTTGGTCGCTCCCATTCTGTCCTTTATCTTTACTACCTCGACCCGTTGCTCCTTATCCATTTATGGGGGTAGATGAGCCCTCCTGTCATCACCACTGGCTTAAATGTAGTGGTTGAGATCTCTTCTCGACCGCTTCAAGTACTATTTTCTTTGACTTCCTTGTTTCGACCACCGTGATTTCTGGCCCCTGGTCCATGGCAGTAATTGCGCTACAGCATCGTACCTTTATCGCTTCTCTTATATCGCTATCTTATCGGTATCACCAAAACTGTATTTCCTCCCAACATTTGTTCATCTTCTACCCAAAAATAGAAGCTTTTCCTATAGCTGCGGGACCCTGCTCCAACATACACCACGCCGAATTCATGATCATGGATGAGGACATGGACACCATTATTAAAGAATGGTCTGAGGAATGGTGCAGCCCACTAGCAGAGCCACTACCCGAAGACCAGAACCAGGAAGACCCACCAGCTCACCAACATGTAAATATTGGCACGAACGACGATGTTGGAATTGACCAAGGAAGTGGTCAAGGAAACAATAGAGGCGATGGTCAAGATAATCAGTCGCAGGAAGAGGAAGAACAAGATAATCCTCTTGGCAAGGATGGCTCCGATCATAGTAATTTAGAGTGCATGACTATTCCGGATAATGTCTAGACCCAAGCATAAATGTAGAAACAACATCGCGGGTCGTAGCACACGAATAGGAAAGCCGACAAAGAGGCTAACACGAACACACTAACAGAAGATGATGTGCATGTGCTTGCAACTACTATCTATAAGGTTGCACAAGAAAACATTGCCACTCTGAAGACACAATATGTAGGAATTGTTGACCAAGTTGGGAGCCATTTGAACAAGTTGATAGAAGCCATCAATGAGGTTAAAGCCACTGTGGAAGCTGAGACATATGGTGTCGATCCCAACATTCCATTAACCACACTAGCATTAGCGTCTTTGATTAAAGTATATATTTTAGGCTGCACACTAGAAACAGAAGAAGAGACAAGTGCAGCTGATGATAATCATGCACTCTAAAAATTGACTTCTCCAAGCTGGACTTGAGTGAATTCTATTAAATTCAGTAGGCAGTCGCGTCAGAAATACGGCTGAGGGAAAATGTTGTTTCCTATCAGGAAATAAAACAACAAAGGGAGGCAAAATGCACAAGGCTCTCCCTAAGATAAAGAGTGAGAACTAGAAGGGCGCAACACTCTCCTTGCAGAGAAGGAACAAGAACTTGTGGCATGTGAGCAAATTCGTGTCACATTAGGAAATTCCATCAAGGGTGTGATCACAGAGTCCCCCCCTAAGGTGGGACAACAAGATGAGGACTCAGCCACTAAGGTTTTCCCTCTTGCACAAATCATAGTCGAACTGAAAAATCAAGTTGAGAAGCTTCAAGCAAGACAGGTACCGAGCATACCTCCTGAGGTGCTCAAGGAACGAAGAAGAGCAGCGTCTGAGGCTACTGGGAAGATCAGAGAAGGAGAAATACTCTACAAAGAGGCAGCTGAAGCCATTTCTACAATATGAGGAGCGCTTCTAGAAGATGAAACCGCAAAAAATATAAGGATGAGAGTACAACAAGAAGATGAGAAAATCAATGCTGCAAAGGTAGAAATGAAGAAACTGTCGCTTCAGGAAAAGGTTACTAAGAGTGCAAAGAAGAGGCAACTACAGCAGGAAGTCCAGACCCTTCAATATCAAGAGAGAACTAGGGCAGTTGAGGTTGAGACACACCACTTAGAAGCAGCCCATCTTACCAGCCTTATTCAGCCACTACAGCAGAAACTTGAAACCATCACGCATTCGTTAGAGGTAGGACCATCAGAACATATCAGTTCTGATTGTGTAGAGTAGTTAGCTATAGAGTCAGAGGAAGTAGTAGGGGAAGTTTCTAAGGTGCAATAGATGGTGAAGGAATTATAGGACAAGGTTGGTCCCACTACACAGTCTGAGCTTGTGCCAGAGGCATAGATTTTGCAAGGCAAGTAAAAGTTTTGCGGAAGGTCATTTTTGCGGATGAATCCCTTATTTCTTAGTGGCTCGGGATGAGCCACGTGTGAGTTTTGGGGGCCTATTGTGCCAGGAAAAGCCATGAAGGAAAATTGCATGCAAGGAGGACGAGAGTAGGTCGTAAAGGAAGCAAAGGAACCAAAAAACAAGGATAGAGCACATGTGCAAAAGAGGAAAGGCAAGCTTGCAGGCGTGCAAGCGGGTAACGGTCAGAAAGTGATAGGACTGAAATATCATGGCTACTAAAGATAGTGTAAGCCTGCGGATAATGCACATATGAAGGAATATTTTGTAAGTCATGCTAATAGTGCCTTGTGACAGTCCCTGATAGCAGGTAACTATTTTTGATGGCTGATCATGACCTCTAACTAATTAGAAGTATGTAGTCGACTGTGTGTGGTCCAGTAGAAGATATAAATAGGAAGAACCTGTTCTATATAAGGGTTGGACATTCACCATTGTTGTTGGAGGACAGTCATTAAGGTCCATCATTTTTGTTGTTTTGTTGAGCCTATTAAGGAAGTTATAGTAAGTAGAAGAAAATGAATCAGAGAAGAGTCTAGTATAAGTAGGAGGTTATTGAGCCACGGATCTTGCAGTTGTGTGCGCAGACCATTAGTAGTAGAAGGAATTTGAAGCTGAGTGCGCAGAGAGTAATTAGAAGAGTTGATCCAGGATGTGTGTGGATCAATAGGAGTAGATAGAAGAATAAACCAGAGAGCATGAGAGCAGAAGATTAAGTCACAAAGACATATCTCAAGAACAATCTGCAGATCACAAGCTGCAAGGTGTTATATACAATTTCTCATGCCAAATGAAGAGCACCTTGGTGGTTTTTCATAGATGGGTTTGCACATTATTTCCTATGTCGAATGAATGGTTGTATTGAATGTTTATGTGAATGTTGAAGTATTTCCTTACTGTATATTGATTAGTTACAAATTAGTGTATGCACTATCTTGATTAATCAGTGAATGAGCGAGATTTAAAAGCATTGCAAGAATGTTGTGTATAAGTTTGTGGTTAAACTCCTAAGTCAAAGTAAAAGTCGCAAATTGTCTGTCAGTATAGGGGATCAGCTGTGTTGCACCAGTTGTGGGGAGTTATGGACAGTGTTGTATTGTGCGCACTAGCATATAGTTGTGTCCAGTCGCACCCGAATAGACTCCATCATCCCAGTTTCCTTTGTCGAGTGCCTTGGTTGTGCGCCAAGGGACTATAATTCCCTCGCCAACTGCAAAAACATGGTTTTGGAAGTTACCCATTAGATATCTTGGGTGAGACTACGCCTGCTTTGCAGGTTTTTTCAACTAAGATTCCTCTATCGGGTCGATGTCTTGTGGTTTATTGTTGGTATTGTGGTTTTGTTGAACCACAGGTCTAGACAAGAAGTTGATAGAGGACAACAGGTCATAATGTATTATGAATGGGATATTATTGGCCAACATTTTTCAGGGATTTGAGAAGTATGTATAGGCTTGTGATAGCTGTCAGAGGATGGGCCAACCTAACATATTGGATGAGATTCCCCTTCAACCATAGCTGGTGGTTGAACCCTTTGACAAATGGGCCTTGGATTTCATTGGGCCCATCAACCCTCCCTCGAAGCATAAATTTTACATCTTAGTTTGCACTAATTATATGACAAAATGGGTGGAGGTTGTGGCTTTGGTGAAAGCCAATGACCAGGGTGTAATAGATTTCCTATATAGAGAAATATTCACTCATTTTGGAGTACCCAAAGAAATAATCATAGATGGAGGACCGCATTTTGTGTCACACAAATTAGAAGATCTATTACAAAAGAATCATATTTAGCACAGAATAACTTCACCTTATCATCCACAGGCCAATGGCCAGGTAGAAAGTACCAACAAAGTGATTGAATCTATTCTCAAAAAAATATTCAGAAGCCATCACAAAGACTGGGCTGACAGAATTCCAGAGGCACTTTGGGCATATCACACTACTTGGTGCAACACTATGGGATTATCCCCCTATGACTTGGTGTATGGTAAGAATAATGTATTTTCCATTGAGTTTGAGATCAGAACTTTAAAGACAACTATGGAGGTAAACTTAGATTTAACCGAAGCTCAGAGGAGGATATTGAACCAGTTCAATGAACTCGACGAAAAATGCACAACAACTGTACATAAAAAATGTAGAAATTCTAAAGCCTTGATGGCATAATGAATTTCATAAACAGGCTAAGGATCTAGGCACACAATTAACCTCACATAGAATTGTAGAGAATTAGCATAAGGAGAGAAGAATAATTAATGGACACACATTAATGAATGATCAATAAATGATAAATTGATATTATTACATAGGTAATACATCCTTATAAAGGAAAAAGGAGTTGCATGAAGGAAACTCAAGCTAGCTCATAAAGCAAGATTAATAATTATGATAAACCCCATAGTTGACTAAAGCACTTTCTTAATATACCAAGCATCTCATGAATTAGCAATAGCATGTGTGAGTGAAGATGAGTGAAGGAAAGACTTACTAATCCTAGAATATGGAGAGAAAATAATGGAGGATGGGTTGGCAACAAAAGCTGCCAGTTTCCTAGTTGACTAGCTTTACCTTATCCATAGAAAATCATGATAAAGCAGAAAAAGCAGAATAAAGCAGATTCTGCTGTAAAGCGCAGTTACCAATTTTGGATGGCCATAAAGTGGTCAAGATCAACCCAAAATCAGAAATAAATCATTCCTAGTATATAGATGGAAAGTGTTGACTCTAAGGTGCTAGTGGATGCCAACTATCTAAGCTAGTGGGCAGGAAATTAATCAAATAATGATTAATTATTTTATGAGTGGGTTTATTATATTCCAACACCCCGCTTTAATCCTGAATTAATGATGATATTCCTGAAATAATCAGAAATATATATGCATATAGGGCCCAACAATAAAGCTATGGTCACCCTTTTACAATTTATATTGTCCAAAGAAATGAGGAAAGAAGCAAAACCTCAAGTGGAAAATCCTCCCTCAAGAAAGGACATGAAAAGCAATACCAAAAATGATGAACTACTGGTGTTGCTGATGTCTGGAGGAATCTTCTTATTGGGAAGAAGATAAATCTACTTACCTGGATCAAGGACAGTTGCAGGATGGAAACTAGGACCATGTAGAACAACTGAAATCCAATGATGTGAAGGCAATACTGAAGGATCTTGAGACTTGTAATCAGCTCCAAGATGATGAGATGACTTGAACTTCAAACCAGTAGAGATGAAATGAGCTCTAGATAGGTGAAATAACTATCCAAGCAAATTTATCATGTCTCCATCTTCATTTCCATAAAGAGGATGTGTGCAAGTGATCTTGTAGGAACATAGAGAAGGCATGGGATCAAAGAGTGCAGATGCATGGGCTCCATGGGTTGATCTAGCTTCCAAAGAACCCAACAGATCACATATAAGCACAACAGTAGACTCATGGGAATATACTGGTACAGAATCCTCTATGGTAGAACAATGTAAGGAGGAAACGTAGTGATGTTCAAAATCTTCAAGGAGGCTCTGAGAATGAGTGCCAAGAACAAAGGAGGAACTGCAGAAGAACATGGGATCAAGTATGGTAAGTTGAAAAACACTAGAAAGACTTGATTTGGCTAACCAAACATCCGGGAAGTCACTGGGTTGCACACCATCAAGCAGGGAGGCATGCACAAAGTGTGAGAGGTCTGGCATATGGATCTTAAAATCCATGATAGAAGACATAGAGAACAATGAATGTGTGAGTGAATATTCAATAGCAATAGCAGCTCCATTATTCACTTCTTTTTCATCAACAACATCATAAGAAGATGAATCAAGATCTTCTACTTCAAGAGACATAGAAAAATATGGCTCTTCAATATTTGCTTCTTGATTGAAAGAGGAAGCATTTGAATCAAAGAGAGTAGTAGAAACAGGAGCTATATGAGAAATTTCTTCTTCATGATCAACTTCATCAGATACTGTAGAGGCTGAGACATCTTGAGAGAGAGAAATCATTGAGGAGCTAGAGGCACTCTCCACATAGCTAGAAGGATCCTCATTGTCCTTTCCCAAAAATATATCCAATGTTGTCTAGAGATCCTTTGGGTAGTAAACAAAATCAATAAAGTAGCACATGCATGGAGAGATAGCTAGACAAATAGCTCCAATTGCTCTATCACAGTCATTCAACCAATCCCTTGGCGCTTCATAAGACTCTTCACCGGCTCCAATAGATATATCATAGAGATATTGTTTCTTTAGATATGAAATCATCTTCAATTTCCACTCTAAATATCTTGTGAATGGAGAAAGAAGAGGAACTGATACTCTTGAATCCATTCGAAGTTGAACCTGTAAAATAAACCTGCAAATCTGAAAATGAGGATTAATTAATGAACTCTCAAAGATCCAATATCATGTAGAGCTTTGATATCCTCAGCTCTGATACCATGTAGAACTTGAACTTTGAGATTTATTATCTCTAATACCATGTAGAAATTCTAAAGCCTTGATGGCATAATGAATTTCATAAATAGGCTAAGGATCTAGGCACACAATTAACCTCACATAGAATTGTAGAGAATTAGCATAAGGAGAGAAGAAGGAGAATTAATGAACACACATTAATGAATGATCAATAAATGATAAATTGATATTATTACATAGGTAATACATCCTTATAAAGGAAAAATGAGTTGCATGAAGACAACTCAAGCTAGCTCATAAAGCAGGCTTACTAATTATGATAAACCCCATAGTTGACTAAAGCACTTTCCCAATCTACCAAGCACCTCACGAATTAGCAATAGCATGTGTGAGTGATGATGAGTGAAGGAAAGAATTTCTAATCCTAGAATATGGAGAGAAAATAATGGAGGATGGGTTGGAAACAAAAGCTGCTAGTTTCCTAGTTGACTAGCTTTACCTTATCCATAGAAAAGTAGGATAAAGCAGAAAAAGAAGAATAAAGAAGATTCTACTGTAAAGTGCAGTTACCAATTCTGGATGGCCATAAAGTGGTCAAGATCAACCGAGAATCAGAAATAAATAATTCCTAGGATATATATGGCAAGTGTTGCTCTAAGGTGCAAGTGGATGCCAACTATCTAAGCTAGTGGGTAGGAAATTAATAAAATAATGATTGATTATTTTATGAGTGGGTTTATTATATTCCAACAAAACATAATTAATTCAACAGCAGTGATCTAGGTGGTATGATTAGTTCATAAAGAAGAAAGTGTTATGTGAAGGAGACTGGGCATTGTTGTATGATTCTAGGTTCAAGAGGGACTTTAAAGTTAATCTTTGAACAAGATGGTTGGATCCATACTAGATAGAGAGGGTATTTGACAATGGCACAGTCCGCTTGATCACTATTGATGAAGATCGTATGTCATTATTTGCTAATGGTCATAGGTTGCGACTATATTACAAGCCAATATCAAGGACACATTTATCTCGTAGGTTGAAACTAATCCAGGATACCAGTTAAAGCAAGGATAGGAATTTTTCTTTGTCCTTGTCAATATTTAAAACAACACTATGATTTCCACATGGGAATTTGTAAATAAATAAATTGATGTTTTGTTTTATTTTTATTTTTTTCCTTTACTCTTGATTGGTTTTCTTTGAAGAATCTATGCAGGAACTTAGTTAATGAGCATCGGTCAAACTAGGCCTAAGGAATGTGAGCACCTTAATCCAGGTTCCTGTTTCAGAAGATGTACTTAAAAAATGAATGATGAACAGTTCATTCATAGCTGCGACTCCGTTAAAATTTTCCCATTTTCCCATTTTTTGCAGCTCCAACTCCATTAAATCCTGCCCATTTTCCTGTTATTTGCAGCTGCGAATCCGTTAAAATTTTCCCATTTTCCCTTTTTTCGCAGCTGCAACTCCGTTAAATCCTTCTCATTCTCTCATTTTCATAGCTGCAACTCCGTTAAAATTTTCCCATATTCCCGTTTTTCGTAGCTACGACTCCGCCAAATTCCATATTTTTCTCTATTTCTTGCAGCTGTGACTCCACTAAATTTCGTAGATTCCCAATTTTTCGCAGCTACGACTCCACCCAATTCCATAGATATCCCTATTTTTCGTGGCTACGACTCCACCAAATTCCATATATTTCCCTATTTTCTGCGGCTGCGACTCTGATAATTTTTCTGATTCTTCTATTTTTCGCAGCTACAACTCTGCCAAAATTGTCCATTTCCACAGCTGCGACTCTACTATCCTCGTTGATTTCTTTATTTTCACGGATGCGACTCTGCCACAATTACTCCATTCCATAGCTACAATTTCTTCTATATGTTGTCTACCTTTTTTGCGGCTGCGACTCCTCCATAATTATCCACAGAATGGCTGCGACTCCTCCATATTCATTCACAATTTCTGCCACCCGTGATTTTGCCGGTTTCGACTTGCCTCAGCTTCAATTATGTTTCCACCAAGGTTGAAAATATAGTTCTTGATTCTTCAAGGGTAATATCATAGCATCATGAACGCAATAATGTTTAATTTGATGGCTGCCACGACACGCTGCACTATTATGGAAAGTCACAGTTCATCTCATAATTGTTAAGGATGGGGTCCGATAATTTACATGATTAGGCGTTAATTGGATTAGACAAAATTAATCATGCTTTTCCTTTTTGTACCTGTTATCACTCCAGAAAACTCCTCTAGGTTGTAGCTCAAGGATTCCTGGTAACTTACAATGTTTTTAGGGTTTTCTAATATGGATTAAGTCAGTTGACCTATATAGCCTTTCCACTCTCAAGGCATGCATAAAACTCACTCAATTACAAGGATTTTAGTTACATTTGCTCAGAAGTTTGACAATAAAGTGCAGGGATGAAGAACTCATCAGGCTCATAGATTTACATACAAAACACATGCATATAAATGGCTAAATCATGATAAGGATGGCACTTATAAATCAAATTGCACTAACAAACCAATAGGATGATAGCTATCAGCTTTTTAATCAATCTGAAAATGACCTAAATACACATTCAGGCATAAGTGTAGCAAAGAAAGAGATGATGATTGAACAGATCATAACAAAAGAGCTTATATTCATGATTAAGTAAAATGAGAAGCATGAAAGAATTATAGGCTTATAAATCCCTGAAGTTGAACCTTTATTATAAAACCGATCTTAGGATTTATAGCCTTTTTACAAAAAGTATAGATCTGGAAACTTGGATTTGTTTTTACAAAAATAATCAAAAGTGATAGTTTTTGCAAATTAGGGTTTAAATCCCTACCTAACTACTTGTCTAACTACAATGAAGATCTAGTTCACTGACTGAACATTAAATAACTGAAGCATTTGTTGATGATCACTGTTGTTGGTCCACTGTCAGTTAACCCACTAATTTCTTCTTGAAATCTAGGGTTGATGACTTTATGGTGTTGTTTTGTCATAATAGATCTAAACAGACCCTTTCTGATACTTCTGTCAGCGCCTTTTATCTTTAACTTATGCCCATGAGCCATTTGTAGTCACCAAAAAACGATCCTATGTGCCCAAAACTTGCCTTTACTCCTCCGTCCGCTTTCAATGGTTAAGCGGCCAGTCTATCAGACCCATTAGATGCTGAAAGTGGCACTTTCAGTGGCTAATGGACTATTCCATCGTCTGCCTAAGCCACCGAAAGCCCTGTTTTACCAAAATTTTTAGGTTTTCATCAAAAATGTCTTTTCAGACCTATTGGCTCAACTTTCCTTTTCTGCAGGCTTTGTGTTAGAGGTGTTAACAGTGCCTTGGTTGGTTTCAGGAGGCTAGAGACTAATGGCTACTTCAGCTAGGTTTGATAAGGCAAGGTGGTCGCTAGGGTTTGCTTTCGATTCTTTTAGCTGAAACCTTTGGAGCCTCACCATCCTGTATAACCTGGTATTGTCCCTTAGGTATATTTTGTTCAACCTTTTTAAGAATGTGTATCTTTCCCTCTACTCCAGGTAATACTTGTGCAATAACTTGTTTCTCCTAGTCAATGTCTCATTATTTCTCTTTAGCTCTCTTTCCAAGACCTCCATTTCATAAACCTGCCTCAGTAGCAGATTGATCTTTTGACTTCTAGGTTTGCTAGAGGAAGTCCTTTCTACTGGTTCCTCTTGTTTCAGTGGTGTGGGGGATGGAAATGCTTCAGTGAATGGAACAATTTGCAAAGATAGGGATGCATCCTCTCCTTGTTATTCCTCAAAATATGAATAGGGTAGGTTTAAGACATTCTCCTGGTGTGCTTCTGCCTCCTGACCTTTCTCACCGAAATCCAAATTCCTTTTTTCCTTCTTGGTTTAGGAGGAGGAGGGAGGTTGTTCTGTTGCTGCAACTGGGAATATGGTCCTCCTCCTTCTTCTCCCACTCCTTGGAGTGCTGGATTTATTGGCAGGAGACTTCCCTTTCTCCTCTGGTTGAAGGCCTGTCCCAAAGCCATTACAGAACAGAAAATAGGGCTAAGCAATGTTTCTTTTCTTCAACAACTCCTGGACCAATAGCTGGATCAAACCATGGTGGCACAGCCTATTAGCAATCTTGGATGGTTGGTATTTCACTTGATGTGCCATCTTCCTTAGACTCCTGTGTAAATAAAAAGGTACATTAAGAGGGTTCTTGCCTGTGAAGTGGTTCATGAGTTTGAAATGATAGATCATTGCTTTATTGTATCTCCCTTCATAGGTCAAACAGACCATGATGGCTTTTAGCAGCTGCTTCCAGTTCTCTTCTAGCCATGATGATGGCACAGTCTTCTTCCATGTTATTCCCCTATGCTCAATCTTGTGATATGATTTGAATTCTACGTATTTGGGTATGGTGGTTTTGAACCACTTCTCTCCTATGCAAGGGAGTTTAGTCACCTCTGAGAGTAGTGCTTCAGCTATGAAAAATTCCTCCCTTCCTATGACTACATTTGAACCATCAAATGACAAGGAAAAATATTCAACCACCTACCGATGAAAACCCTATATTTTTTCAAAGTATTTGTAGTAGCATACCTCTTGGAACAATCTGAAAACCTCTACATGGGCCTCTAAATAACTGACATCACCTAGCTCCTGTCTGAGAGTTGGTCCACTTTTATTCATCCTGATGGGTGTATCCCCTGGGTACCTATAAAAAACAGTTTTCCAGACCTTCTATATAGTGTGCTTTAGCAGGATTCTCTCTCAAAGTCGGTTTTTTGGTGAAAAAATGCCAATTTCAAACATGAAATATGATGGAGTCCCATGGCACTGATTATGAGGTTTTTCTATCATTTATGGAAGCTGAAGTCACCCAAATGATGACAGTAGCTCGATCCATGAGATATATTTTTCTAGATAACTGTACCCTACCTCAGCCATAGAATTCAGTGGTTATTTTATGACCCTTGGGATAGGTGGAGGAAAAATTAAGGTTGGCAGTCATATCAGTTTTTTCTACTTGCATAATGACCCTTTTTACTCATTTCACACGCATTCACCTAGATTCAGATATTTTCGGTGGGTAATCATGCTCTAAAATGATCTTTTGTCTTGTTGACGGGGTTGGATGTGATAGTTCACAATTGTTTACCTATTTTAGCCTTTCAGTGGTTTAAGATCCTCTGTGATTTTGTCAGCTAACCGTCGAAACACTGGCTTTTGGCAGCTGAATAAACGTGATCTTTCTTGCTTAAACCACTAGAATTGTTACCTCATCGCCGTGGTGAATCTCTACTTTCAGTAGATCTCGACCATGTCAGAAACCTTTTTTAACTACCGACAACATGTTCTTTTGGTGGTTAATAAAATGTCATAGCTTTCGCCTAAACTGCCGAAAGGGTTTTTCACTCGATATTTGTCTTCCAGCTTTCGATGGTTAGCATATGTGTTGCAATCTTCTCTAATTTTCCAAAAGAGACCCTTTTCGGTGGCTAATGAGATGTTCTGGGCCTCACCTAAGCCACCGAATGTACTTTTCCCGATGCTGCTTGCTCCTCGCTTTCAGCGGTTTAAACCCTTTTTTTGTCTCTCTTTCTAGTCTACCGAAAGAGCCCCTTTTTGGTGGCTAATGAGTTTTCTGTAGTATCTCCTAAGCCATCGAAAGTGTTACCTTGACCTTGCTTGCTCATACCACTTTTGGTGATTCTCCTTTGGCATGTGTTCAATTGTTTAACCGTCGAAACATATCTTTTCGGTTTCTAATGAGCTATGATGGTCCTCGCCTAAGCCACCGAAACCTACAGCTTGTAAATTTTTCATCCAAATAAAAAACAGAGCCCTTCAAACTGTCAGTGATATTCATATTCTTCATTGCACGAGTTAAATTCTTCATACTATCAAAATAAATTATTTTGGGAGATAACATCTAGCTCCTACTAGGGGATGGGAACCTCCCAGTGAGGTTCCAAGAATCCTAGACCAAAATGCCTTTCCCTAAAAGAAACTAAGTAACTTAACACTATCATTTATTGTTCCATTGGGCATGGAGTTTATTCTAAAAGCAAAACAACCTACTATCTACTAATTTACAATAATAAGGCCTCGTAGCCTCAAATAAAATAGAGTTTCAAGAACCGCCCATTCACTGGGCCATCAAATACCTCTTCCCCTTCCATATTCTGCAATTTGAAGGTGTTATTCTTATGTACCTGGGCTATCACAAAAAGGCAAATCCACAAAGAGTCAAATTTTCCATGTTTTCCCTTATCCTGTCTGACAGCATCCCACTTGAGGACCTAATCTCCAACCTAGAAGTTGTTTACTTTTTCTCTTTTGTCAAACATGACCTTTATCCTCTGTTGATGGGATTCTAATTTTCCTATAACATGCTACCTTATTTGCTATAATTCCACCAAGTCCATCATCCTTTTCACCATATCATTTGGTTCATCTTCCTCTTCCTGAAAGAATTTTTCCATTAGAAGGATGAGTTGGATAGGAAAAATGGCCTCAGTGCCATAAACTAGCTTGAATGGAGAAGTCCCTATGGATATTTTGTCTGTTACCCTATCAGCTCATAAAGAAAACTTAAGCTTTGAATCCCAGCTTTTATGATCTATCTCCAACAGTTTCCTGATGATTCTAACTAATCTTTTGTTGGATGACTCAGCCAGGACATTGCCTTGAGGATAATAGGATGTGGAGTGCACTAGTTTAATACCCATTGATTCACACATTTTAACTAATGCCCCAGCCTTAAAATATGGTGCATTATCAGTTACTAACCTTACTGGGTATCCAAACCTGCTAAAGATATTCTCATATAAAAATATCATGATGACTTGATGAGTGTCATTCTTGGTGGGTACTGCTTCTATCCATTTGGTAAAGTAGTCAGTGGCTACTAAGATCCATTTATGCTATCCAATGGAATATGGATTTATATCACCTACGAAATCCAGGCCCCATTGCTGGAAATTCCCATTCACCACAATAGGCCTAAGGGGCAAGGACTTGAGCTGCTACTTCCCTATAAATATTTGGCATTGGTCACAGGCCCTTGCAAAAGTGCATACATCAGCAAAGAGGACTGGCCAATAGTATCCTGCTCTTAAGATCTTGTGGGCTGTGGTTTTCCAGTAGTGGTGGCCCCCACATGTGCTGGAATGAAAATGATGCATGACCTCCTCTGCTTCCTCTTTATCTAGACACCTTAGAAAAATTCCAAACTGATCTCTCCAGTATAGCAGTTTGTCAATTATGAAAAACTTAACAGATTTCAACTTAAGAGATTGTGCTTGTTTAGGAGTGAGATTAGGAGAAACTTCTAATTTTCGTAAAAAATGAATGATACCTGAGTGCCACTCACATGAAGATATGTTTTCAGCCATTGATGGAATGTCATTCTAATCTTGATTTACTTCTATTCCTGCTGCTACCACAGTCTACACCTTTGCTGATTTGACACGTGAAATTTATTCCCATCAGTTCATATTTTTCTTTGGCCGTGAGTTTATCCAGACCTAGTCCCTTTCACCTCTATATCAAACTCAATGAGTTTGGCTATCCACTTAGCTCTCTTCCGATCAATGTCAGGCTGAGTCAAAACATCCTTCACAGTAGCTGAAGGGACATATGTAAGGATCTTTGCATGGAGAATGTAGATTCTGAAAGTCTTCAAAGATTTTATGAGAGCATAAGCCCATTTCTCAATTGGGTCATACTTCAACTCAACATCTCTCATGGTTTTGCTGAAGAATGCAATTGGATGATCAAGACCCTCATCATTCTTTTGTAATAGTACAGCTGCTACTGTGTCATAAGATGTAAAAGAGAAAATGTAAAAACCCTTGGTGTAGTCAGGACTAATCAAGGTCGAGGCCTCCATGATAGATTTCTTAATGTCCTCAAAAGAGTTTCTTTCCTGGTCAGTCCACTTTATTTCTGCATCTTTTTTCAGCATGACTATTATATGCTTCACCAGCTCAGAGAAATTAGGAATGAACCTCCTGGCAAAGTTTATCTTGCCTAAAAAGGACTGAATGTCTCTTTTTGACCTTGGTATTGATAGCTTTTGGATTGCTTCCATCCTTACCGGATCGATCTTTACAGCTTTAGCTGAGACTATGTGGCCTAGTAGCTTTCCTTTGTTGAGTGCAAACTGGGACTTCTTGGGGTTCAGTGATATTCCATACCTTCTGCACTTCATAAATACCTTCCTTAAATGTTGCAAGTGGTCATGATGGCTATGAGAGTAAACTATTAGGTCATCCAAATATATTAGCACAAATTTATCTTTTATCCCTACAAAAGCTAGGTCCATGGCTCTCTGAAAAGTAGCCCCAGCATTCATTAGCCCAAATGGCATTTTATCATGCATGAAGGTGTCCCATGGGGTGCTAAAGGCAGTATTCTCTTGGTCATCAGGGTGCATAGCAACTTGGCTGTATCCAGAGAATCCATCAAGGAAGGACATAACCCTAGCCCCCAAGACTTTTTGCAATAGGTGTTCCATATTAGGCAATGGATAGTTGTCTTTCTTGGAACACTTGTTTAGGTTTCTAAAATCCACACATAACCTGATTTCCCCATTTTTCTTTCTTACCACTACCAGGTTTGCAATCCAATTGGAATACCTGAGGGAGATTATGATCTTGGCTTTGAGCTTGTGGATTACCTTTTTAATCATTGGTAATAGGAGAGGGTTGATGGGTCTCAACTTCTGCTTAAAAGGAATGGTGTCCTTCTCCAAATGAATTATGTGCCAGATGATATTGGTGTCATAAGTTTTAAGGTCACTATAATCCTAGGAAAATACATCAGCAAACTCTTTTATTAGGCTGCAAAATTCAGACCTCTGACTAGCAATCAACCTAGTGGACAGATTTATCAGTTTTTGATGGCTTTGGATTCCTATGTTTTGCTCTTGGATAGCAGGATCTAGCTCCTTTTTGGCAGGCTTGAAAGGGATGTCATTGTGGTCAAACAACTCTTCCAGTGGTACTAGACCTCGGGGTATGTAGTTGCTGGGAAATTGGATAATGTTCTGATCAGCCACTTTACCTTTAACTTGAGCTGTTTGGATTCCTCCACGTTTAGGTTTTCCTGGTCTGTGTGTATGTCAGATAATTCATCTACTAACTGATGGAATTTACTAAGCTCATCATCATTCTCAAACACTATCCAAAATTTGACATTATCTGGCAGAGAGGGTCGATACTTGACCTGAAAATCCTAGTTGAGCTTAGGGGGTAAGGGAGGAACAAACAAACTTGCAGAGATAGCCAGGGAATCAACCAGGTGATTCAAAGCCCTAGATATATATGACAGTTCAAAAAACATAAAGGAGTCTCTGAGTTTCCATACCTCTTCCCTGTAGGCCTTCAGTCTGATATTTTTTGTCTGAAAAAGTGTTGTTGGCCTGCTGTATGATGAGGTTTGCATCTCTAAAAATATTTATGCAAATGATCCCCATCTCCTTGGCAGCTTTAAGTCCTAGAAGCAAGGCTTCATATTTTTCTATGTTGTTAGTGGTCTTAAAATCAAGCTTATAAGACAGATGGATGTTTTCCTTAGATGGGGATATCAATAATACACCTGCACCTGCTAAGCTTTGAGTGATAGCCCCATCAAAATGCATGGTCTTGATTTCTGTGGTCACTTCTTCAGGCTACTGACAGGTGGGCTTAGTGATTTGGACTGATGTCTGCTGAGAATCATATATTTGCAAAATGCATGACCCAAAATTAGTGTCCACTGCATAGATGGGGTGATTCACTGAGTTGCTCTCCTTGCTTATAATGTATGCCAGCTGATTTTCCCTATACGACCGCTTTGTCTCTCCTCCAAACATGGGAATGGTGGCATATGTGAGGTCCATCTAAAGGGTGCCACCTAGTCTTTTGCCCCATGACCGAGATAACAAGAGGCCAAATTTTGGAAGGATATCAGCCACTACAATGTCCATCATGATGCTTTTCGAAGGTAGCTGAGTTAGGTTCACAACAAGGCCTTTGATGAGGCCCAAGCACTTGATCTTTCTGGAGTCAAAGGAGAATAAACCATGGTAGGGCTTGGTGATGTTGAGTCCAATGTCATCCATCACAGCCTTTGGCATTAGGTTATGAGAGGCTCCTGAATCCAGCAGACAGTTATGGAAGAGTTTATCATGGATATTCAAGGATATGTAAAATGGTGGGCATGATTCCTTTAGGTCTTTGATCATGGGGCACAGGGTTACAACAGGCTTGTCATATTGCAAGTTCACAAAGTTAGTGTCAATGTGCATATTGGGCTGAAGGGAATTCAGAATGGAGGACTTGAATGCATCATTCTTCATTAGCTCAATTAAATTGAATGGGATTTTCAATTTTTGAATTTCAGACTCAAGGCTGAAAGAATGATGCAGCCTATTTGGAAACCTTACCTCATGAGCTATAGGTTTGGGTTGGAATTGATAAGGTATGGCTGGAGGTGCTAGTTTCTGCAATGCTTTGGATGTGACAACCACCTTGTTTGGTAAACAACAACCTTATAAATGATGCAGTAGGCTCCTTGACCGGTACAACATTCTTCTGGAGAGGAGAAACTAGCCTAGACCTGAGCTGGTAACCTCCCTGATTATCAGCTTGATAGATAGCCTCTTCAGTGATTTGCTCATCAATTAGGGCTTCTTCATATTCTTCCTGTGTCAGAAAAGAACACTCCACCTCATCTTCCATGCAGTGGATGTTGTCTTCAGCTTCTCCTTTTTCTTCAATGAATTCTGGCTCTTCTTCTTATTTAACATTTTGAAATGGAGCTCTTATTCTCTGATCTTCCCCTTGGTTCCTCTCCCTTCTAAGAATCTGAACTAGGGGGTTTCCTCTTCTATAAGGAACAAAATTTGGGTTTCGAGGAGCAAAGTCATTTTTCCCTTTACCCCTCATAGGTAGATGTCCTTGGTCCTTCAATTTAGACATTTTAGCAGTCAGGTTATCTAACAATTTGGTCATTTTGTCAATCTTGTTGTCTGATGCAAAAGCCCCGCTAGGGTCTACTGGCTGCTTCTTCCTGTCTATCTTCCCTTTGACCTTCTGAGATGCCAGAATGTTTGAATCTACCTCCAGGGCAGCATCCTGCATGAGTGATAAGGAGGCATAACTCCTTTATCTGAGAAGTAGGCAGAAGTCAGATTCAAAGGAATTTGCATAAGTTATCCTAGTTGAGGTATCAGTGGGCTTAATTTCAGTAGGGATCTTGCTGTACATATTGTTGAATCTCTCGATAAAGTTGGAGACATACTCCCCATTTTCTCTTTTCAGGTTGTTGAATTCTATGATATAGTAGAGGTGGTCTCTCCTTTCTCCCCAATGATTTAGGAAAAAGTCATCTACAGCCTCTATGCCTACCATTGATCCAGCAGGAATTTCCTTAAACCACTTCCTAGCCTGGCCATCTAGGCTTTGCACAAAAACACTAGTCCATACATCTTCTTGCTCTATGTTAATATTTTCAACATAGCTATAAAATGCCTCTAGATTTTCTTCAACAGTGAAATCCCCTTCCCCTGTAAACTTAGGAATATACTTGAGATAATCCTTAGTAGGCATGGCTGAGAGGGGATTTGGCAAAATTAGGGGTGCATACCTAGCTACCAGGATCCTTTCCATCTTGGTCAATTGAGGGGCAGCCATATTGGAAATGGGTATGGACAGGGTTGAGGAAGGAAACACTAATGGAGATACTTGCTGAGAAGGTGGTGGTATAATTATCCCAGTGGAGTCACTAGGGATTGGATATTCAAAACCAACAGTGCTTGAAGATGCCCAAACCCTAGATTTTTTTGATGGATCTAAAAATTCCTGAGAATTAAGAATTTCAGCAGAAGAAAGAATAGCAGAAAAATTTCTTGAAATACCTGATGTAGATTTTTGTGCATCACTGCTGGTTTGTCTTAGTAAATCCCTAGCTCTTCTCAAAATTTCTTCTAGATCTGAAACTGGTGTTGTTGGTGGCCCCTTAGGGTTTTCTATGGTACTTGGTCTTCATGAATCCACCTTATATCAATGGAGTCACCAAATATATGATTACAACCATAATAGTGTTCAATCTTTGTTTATCATCAAAGCAAGGATCTATGTCGTCTCCCAGGGAAGTTGAGCTTTAGTCTCCTCTCCTCGGCAACGGTGCCAATTTGTTACCACTCCAGGAAACTCCTCTAAGTTGTAGCTCGAGGATTCTTGGTAACTTACAATGTTTTTAACGTTTTCTGATATGGATCAAGTCACTTGACCTATATAACCTTTCCACTCTCAAGGCATGCATAAAACTCACTCAATTACAAGGATTTTAGTTACAATTGCTCAGACGTTTGACAATAAAGTGTAGGGATGAAGAACTCATCAGGCTGGAAGATTTACATAAAAAACACATGCATATAAATGGCTAAATCATTATAAGGATGGCACTTATAAATCAAATTTCACTAACAAACCAATAGGATGACAGCTATCGGCTTTTTAATCAATCTGAAAATGACCTAAATACACATTCAGGCATAAGTGCAACAAAGAAAGAGATGATGGCTGAATAGATCATAACAAAAGAGCTTATATTCATGAATAAGTAAAATGAGAAGCATGAAAGCATTATAGGCTTATAAATCCTTGAAGTTGAACCTTTATTATAAAATCAATCTTAGGCTTTATAGCCTTTTTACAAAAAGTACAAGTCCTGAAACTTTGATATATTTTTACAAAAATACTCAAAAGTGACATTTTTTTCAAATTAGGGTTTGAAACCCTACCTAACTACTTGTCTAACTACAATTAAGATCTAGTTCACTGACTGAACATTAAATAACTAAAGCATTTGCTGATGATCACTGTTGCTGGTCCACTGTCAGTTAACCCACTGATTTCTTCTTGACAGCTAGGGTTGATGACTTTATGGTGTTGTTTTGTCATAATAGATATAAATAGACCCTTTCTGATACTTCTGTTAGTACCTTTTATCTTTAACTTACGCCCCTGAGCCATCTGCAGTCGCCAAAAAATGATCCCGTGTGCCTAAAACTTGCCTTTATGCCTCTGTTTTCTTTAGGTGGTTAAGCGGCGAGTATATCAGACCCATTAGCTGGCGAAAGTGGCAATTTCGATGGCTAATGGATTTTTCCATCGTTGGCCTAAGCCATCGAAATCCCTCTTTTACCAAAATTTTTAGGTTTTCATGAGAAATGTCTTTTCATACCTATTGGCTCAGCTTTCCTCTTCTATAGGCTTCATGTTAGAGGTGTTAATAGTGCCTTGAATGGTTTTAGGAGGCCGTAGGCTGATGGCTACTTCAGCTAGGGTTGATAAGGCAAGGTGGATTCTAGGGTTTTCTTTTGCTTCTTTCAATTGCATCCTTTGGAGCCTCACCATCTTGTATAACCTGATATTGTCCCTTAGGTATCTTTTGTTCAGCCTTTTTAAGAAGATGTATATTTCCCTCTACTCTCGGTAGGAATTGTGCAATAACTTGTTTCTCCTAGTCAATGTCTCACTATTTCTCTTTAGCTCTCTTTCCAGGACCTCCATTTCATAAACTCGCCTCAGTAGCAGATTGATATTTTGACTTCTAGGTTTGCAGGAGGAATGCCTTTCTATTGGTTCCTCTTGTTTCAGTGGTGTGGGGGATGGAAATGCTTTAGTGAATGGAAAAATTTGCAAAGCTAGGGATGCATCCTCTCCTTTTTCTTCCTCAGAATCTGAATAGGGTAGGTTTAAGACATTCTCATGTTGTGCTTATGCCTCCTGACCTTTCTCACTGAAATCCAAATTCCTTTTTTCCTTCTTGGTCTTGGAGGAGGAGGGAGGTTGTTCTGTTGCGATAGCTGGTGATATGGACCTCCTCCTTCTTCTCCCACTCCTTGGAGTGCTATATTTATTGGCAGGATACTTCCCTTTCTCCTCTGGTTGATGGCCTTTCTCAAAGCCATTCCAGAACAGAAAATAGGGCCAAGCAATGTGTCCTTTCTTCAACGACTCCTGGACCAATAGCTGGATTAGACCATGGTGGGACAGCATGCCAACAATATTGGATGGTTGGGATTTCACTTGATGTGCCATCTTCCCTAGACTCCTGTGTAAATAAAAAGGCTGATTAAAAGGGTTCTTACCTATGAAGTGGTTCATGAATTTGAAATGATAGATCATTACTCTATTGTATCTCCCTTCACAGGTCAAATAGACCACGATGGATTTTAGAAGTTGCTGCCAATTCTCTCTTAGCCATGATGATGGCACATCCTTCTTCCATGTTTCCCCTATGCTCAAGCTTGAGATATGATATGAATTCCACGTCTTTGGGTATGGTGGTTTTGAACCATTTCTCTCCTATGCAAGGGAGTTTAGTCACCTCTCAGATTAGTGCTTCATCTATGAGAAATTCCTCCCTTCCTATGACTGCTTTTGAACCATCAAATGATAGGGAAAAAGCTTCAGCCACCTGCTAATGGAAACCCTTTATTTTTCACAGTATTTGTAGTGGCCTACCTCCTGGAACAATCTGTAAACCTCTGGATGGACCTCTAAATAACTGACATCATTTAGCTCCTGTCTGAGAGCTAGTCCACTGTTATTCATCCTGATGGAAGTTGAAGTCACCTAAATGATGACAGCAGCTCGATCCCTGAGATATATTTTTCAAGATAACCGTACCCTACCTCAGACATAGCATTTGGGGGTTATTTGATGACCCTTGGGACAGGTGGAGGAAAAATGAAGGTTGGCAGTCAGATCAATTTTTTCTACTTGCATAATGACCCTTTTCACTCATTTCACATGCAGTCACATGGATCCAAATATTTTCAATGGGTAATCATGCTCTAAAATGATATTCTATCTTGCTGACGGGGTTGGATGTGATAGTTCCTAACTGTTTCCCTATTTTATCCTTTCAGTGGTTTAATATCCTCCATGATTTTGTCAGCTAACCTCCGAAACACCGACTTTTGGTAGCTAACTAAACATGATCTTTCTTTATTAAACCATCGAAATAGTTACCCCATCACCATGGTGAATCTCTCCTTTCGACTGATATCAGCCGTGTCAGAAACCTTTTTTAACTGCAAACAACATGTTTTTTCATGGTTGATAAAATGCCATAGCTTTTGCCTAAACTGCTGAAAGGGTTTTTCACCCAATATTTGTCTTCTTGCTTTTGGTGGTTAGCATATGTGTTGCGATATTCTCTAATTTGCTGAAAGTGACCCTTTTCGGTGGCTAATCAGATGTTTTGAGCCTCTCCTAAGCCACCGAATGTACTTTTCCCAACGATTCTTGCTCCTCACTTTCGGCGGTTGAAACCCTTTTTTTATCTCTCTTTCTAGTTTGCCGAAAGCACCCCTTTTCGGTGGCTAATGAGTTTTCTATAGTCTGGCCTAAGCCAACGAAAGTGTTACCTTGACCCTGCTTGCTCAGACCGCTTTTGGTGGTTCTCCTTTGGCCTGCGTTCAACTATTTATCTACCGAAACATAGCTTTTCGGTGGCTAATGAGCTATGATGGTCCTCACCTAAGCCATCGAAAGCTACAAATTGTAAATTTTTCATCCAAATCAAAAAAAAAGGCCTTCAAACTGTCAGTGATATTCATATTCTTCATTGCACAAGTTAAATTCTTCATACTATCAAAATAAATTATTTTGGGAGATAACAGTACCTGTCATTAGACCCATACTCATTTAACTGTCAATCTGCACAATCTATTCGGTACTTAAGCTTATCATACGATCATCATATTTTTCCCAATTTGGGACCAAATATTACCAATTATTCCCTGCTTACGATTGTCTTAAATTTCCTAATTTATCCAACTCCAACCTCGGTTGTTTGTGCATGTTCCTATGTTGTAACTTCCATTTCTGGGCCTGTAATTTGTTGAGTTGATACCAGAATTTAGACAAAGAGATGATATGGGTATCCCATCCTGCCATGAACCTTCAAACATAGAGGCCCTACGTAGAAACATAGATGTTTTTGCCATTTTCGAAGCACCTGGTTGGACCGAGTTCTTTCAACGCTTAAATGGTTTTCATCAAGAAATAGCTCTGTAGTTTGCTCTAAATTTGACAGAAACCTATTAAGAATTCTGGGGTCTATGCATAGAAGTTACTGAGGATATTGTGGTCGAGGTCACTAGTCTTCCTTAGGTGGGAAGAACCTAGTTTGGAAGAAGAACTCACAATGCGGCTGCAATGCGGGAGTTTCTTGTAGCTAGTGAACAAGTCCACCAAGAAAAGTTAGGGATAACACTACAATCATTGCCTCACCCTTGGAATGAAGTGGAAGTATTCCTAAAGAATTACATCACATGTGAAGATAGGTATCAGATTGTGTATTTCTCTGAGTTTCCTCTACTATCTCATTTACGCCACATGGATTTACTCAACATCCCATTTTATTTGTTTAAATACCTACATGATATGGCGGGGTTTGTAAGATCGGCCTGACACCCATATTCTTCTCTCACCCATCATGGCCTAATTAAAATGCTTATTCTAAGGGCCTTAGCACATCATAACCAAACCTGGGAATAGTTCACTAGTCAACCTCAGATAATTCAGGAACCTTCACTTTTGGGTCGTGTCCCAATAGAAGAAGAAGAAGAAGCACCTGCACAGTTGGGGGCAGCGGAAGTAAAGGAGGAGAATTGGGGTCCCTCCAATTCAGTTAGGGGGGAATATGAGTTAGTTTCAGAAAAAAAAACCCAACTAGTCAAGCAGAAGAACAGGGAGAGGCTACAACATCATCAAACCCTATGGAAAGAATAGATAGTGTGGAAGCTCCAACGGCAGAAGT
The DNA here is from genome assembly GCA_001517045.1 of Pseudotsuga menziesii. Lineage (NCBI taxonomy): Eukaryota > Viridiplantae > Streptophyta > Pinopsida > Pinales > Pinaceae > Pseudotsuga > Pseudotsuga menziesii. The sequence goes on from LPNX010445993.1 coordinate 340,846, forward strand.
TGAAACTGGAGCAGCATTGGATGCTAGGATAGTGGAAGATGACGTTGTGGGAGCTATAATGATAGAAGGACATACAAAAATCTTGACCATTGAATCCTCTCCTGAATGGGGAGGAACCTTAATTGAGGAATAAATTGAGATGGAAGAGATTAATGGAGTCACTGAAGAAGGAGATGTTCCTTCTACATCAGCTACATAATTAGAAACCCTTGTACCGTAGAGGAAGAGAAGAATATCAAGAGAATAGGTACATGCATCATGACCAGTGAAGAGAAGGAGAACCAGATCTGTGATAGCAGCAGAATCAGCACAAGAGAGATGAGAAAACATCGAATCAAATATTGAATTTCCCATCTTGAGACCCAGGACAAACGCTGCCCCACAAGAATCTGTTGCAGAAGAACCTCAAATTGAGGGATTTTGGTATGAAAATGGTCTGCTGAAGGAAGAAGTACAAGCGCTCTGAAAGGAATTGGAAAGTTGGAAGGAAACATGCAAGAAGTAGGTGGAAAGAAGGTTGCACACATTGGTAGAAGCTGCAGATCAGTTGGAAGGATCACCTCCTGCTGAGGAAGGTAAAGAACTGGAAAAAGTGGTTTTCACAGAGTGTGGGGAAATTTTTAATCAATCAAGATACAAAGTCACAGTGTGTGCATTTGTGACACAAAAACCTGCATAGGAAGTTGGAGAAGAGAAAGAAACATTTGTGGTAGAATTGAGGGGTTAAGATGAAACAGAAGTGAAAATGATCCCTGACATAGAAGTAAGGAAACATGAGAAATTACAGTCTCAGCCACAGGGTGTTGTTACACAAGAACCAACACCCTTAGAAATTTTTGTTGAGGCTACTAACCAAATGGAAAAAGCGATCCAAATGTTGAGATAATCCCTGATTTGAACTTAGAATTTTTTACTATCACCCTAGAACAATCTCAGGACATAGAACTAGTGGAGGGAAAACCTCAACAATAAGAAAATGTTGAACCTGGCCAGGATGTTGTCACACAAGAACCAACATCCTCAGGAATTCTTGCTAAGACTTCCATTCAACTAGGAACAATTGACCCTGAGGTGGACATAATGCCCAATTCTGAGCTAGGAGAAGATGAACAGATGCAGTCCCAGCCATGAGGGGAAACTGAAGTATTCAAGGACCAGTCTCATCTATTGGGGGACACTGAAGTATTCAGGGACCAATCTCATATTTCAGGTGATATGGAAGTAACTCAAGAGAAACCTGAGCAGCATGAGGGCCTAGGAGTGTAGGAATCTATTACTCAAGAACTAGCATCCTTGTAGCTCCCTGTCGAAGCCACAACTAAGAATCAAGAAGCCACAACTAAGACTCAAGAATATGCTGATATTGAAACTTAGGAAGATGTCTTCACATAAGAACCAACATATTCACAAATGGCTTCTAAAGTTGATAGAAATGGGTTTCAAGAAGAGGATGTTGTTACATAAGAACCAACATCCCCAGAATGGATTCCAGAAGTACCCATATGGTGTTGGATAACTGGTAGAAGAGGAAGTTGTTTCAATTCCAATTCAAAATGATTAGGCTAAAACATCGGGTGACAAGGTATGGACTCAATTTTCCAAGGACTTTGTCAATTGAGACTCTGATGAGAAGAAGGATGCAAGAGATGGAAGCATTCAAGGATTGATAGAAGATCTCTTTCTGCTGAAATTAGAAGTAAATAAATGGAAAGGTCAAGTGGACAGATATCAGGAAGGAATGGTTCCCCTTATTGATCATAGAAATACTATAAGATAGTTGAGGGAAATATGGGTAGAAGAGTTAACATTCCAGAGGTTTCATTGGGAAGAAGTACAGAAAGAGTTGAAGGAGTTGAAAAAATCCAAGTCCATGCAAAAGGAAAAAGATCAATTGTACACTCTCCCCTGGGAATTGATGAGATCCATAGCTCCATCTCCCTCTTATCCTGTATTTTTGTATGAATAATTTACTTGGTTTAAATTGAAGGCATTGAAGGAAGTGATACCTTATGAAGTGGCATCCTCTACCCAGTTTTTGGAGACCTTTATGGAAAGCAGCTTCACTAAGAAAAACCTACTATGTGAAATTTATTTGCATGAAATGGATTGCCCCCTGGACCATCATACGAACCCTGCTCCTTAGGAGATGTCCAGCTGAGGGTTTTTGCTTCTTTTGTCAACAATCATGTGCAGTGGGAGATTTCCTTCCAGACAATTTCTCAGAATGAGGATAACTCTAATCTCTAGATTCGGAGTGAACCTCAATATCCTCTCCTTCTTCTTACTCTTCAGGAACAGAGGCTTACATATCCGATCAAGACTCAGCAATTGGTTGAACTTCATACTAGTGGAGGTTGTTGCATGAGGAAATGAAACAAGATAGTTGGGAGGAGATGGTGGGTCCTTAAATGCCCCTTTTTAACCACACCTATTATACCCTTTTTTCCTTGTCCTACTCCATTCTATGCACCAAAAATATGTTCTTTCCTCACATTGAGCCTTGAATCTTTATAGGTATGATTAATTATTGTTTAATCTTATTAATTCTTATTATTTTTATCATCATAACTCTATCTCTTGAATTATACTAATACATCATGATTTCATAAAGATAGTTCAAGATTTGTGAAGTACAGGTGTAGCAACTCAAGTGGTTTGAAGGGAAAATGAGATTTCGATGCCAGCTGTCACTTGCTCGTCACAACCCCACACACTGGAAGCAAACAGAGGCTTTCATTCCACGTATTTATGCAACATGCTCAGCTACAATGGAATCAGCTGTGACAACACACCATTGCTTAAGGTTTAGCTGCAACAGATAGGGTATTCCTTAAATTGGTTCTGTTTATTCACTAATGGCTCATGCAATAGGATTCCCTATATTCTCTACTTGTTATACCAAAATCTTGTCACCATCATGTGATAAGACATTTGACATACCTACTTTCCCTAAATCCCAGCTTCTGGAGTGGAAACTAAATGGTTTTTCATTAATCTGTCATACAAATTCCCAACACCGTGCATGCCCCTTTATCCAGGAGTGGTACCCCTTCTCGCACCGTTTTTCATCGATTGTCAACAAGTGGTGCCACCGCCCATTGCCGTTGGTCCATAGGCAGTTATTACCAAAACTGATCTGTCATAGAAGGAGAAGTGCGGTACCCTGGGTGAAAAGGGAAAAAGAGAAGTTTCTCGAGGCTTCTAGATGATAAGCCTCATGTACTGCCTTATCCCTATTGTTGTGGGTTGGTTGAGCTCGAGATTCCTCATCATAGGATCTTAGAGGCCACCTCACCCACTAATTTATCAACCATATCTATCCATTAAAGCCCTATAAATATGAGCTCATAGCCATGGTTGAGGAGAGAACATTGAAGGTATTGTTATGTTGTTGGATTGATTCTTGGCCCAAGATCATTTGGAGAGAGCATAGAGAGCTAGAGTCGGAGCTTTTGGGGATGAAGAGCTGGTTTCATGGAGATGCATGTCAACACTAAGGCTTGGTTGTAAACTTCTTCATATTTCTAATGCAAGTTGATTTCTGTCCCACATATGATGTTGTTGTTGTGATTTCACATATATATGTTGCTAGATTCCTTAGTCACTAGCATAGATTAGTAGATCATATTCTCGTTGCTTTGATTCGTTTCATGTTGGGATTTTTTGCAGGTACACAGGTGAACTGTCAAAGCCTTGTATTCTAGATATCTACAACATCTAGGGAGAGTATTCAACCTCTATCCTCTATTTGTTCTGGATCTGAACCATTCAGGCCAGTGGAACACCTTGCTGTCTGCAGGAGGTGAAATATTCTAGCTAACAAATCTGGAGACTCCGCTGGGGAATGAAGCATGCATATCAGTTGTTCTGATCTTCCTCAGTCTGCAACTCTTGTCCGAATCTAGGCTCCGTTTTCTTTAACTCTCTTCAGTCAGATCTGCTTTTTGACTTGCATTATTTGGGTTTGAAATTTCCATATCCATTCAGATCTGAGTCATTTCAGTCTTTTCTGCTCTGTTTCCATACTCAATACAACAGTATTTTCCTTGATATAGCCTTTTTATAGGGCTTTGCACATGTTCTGTTGGAAAGGATTGGTGCCACTGTCTGAGTCTAGTTATCCATACGTGGTGCCACTGCATGAATCCAGTGAGCAAGGAGTAGTTTTGACTCAAAACAGCTTGTCAGCAGCTTCATCTGCGCAGTGCCAGGTAGGCCTTGTTCCAGACTTTGTATTTTGATTTTTTGTGTGTTTTTGGCTTACTTTTTGATGAAAATGAAGTGTACTTTTGAATTGTGTATTCTACAGTCGCTTTGATTGTTATATTCCCTTTGCATTCAAAGAGAGTTTGTGTTTCTTGCGTTGGATTTTGCATTATTTTCTTTGCTTGAAACATCTTGCTCTTTTCTGTAGATATTATTCATTGGAATTGGAAATATACATTTCATTTTCATGTGTAGGCTTTGGTTTGTTTTGGACTTGGAATGCATGAGTGATCCATGTTGTTTTGAGTCTTTCTTTGCTTGGGGTGATCCTTGTTTCCTTTTGCATGCTGATTTTTTCAGTGCTTGGTAGGAAAGATTGGTTCTTCATTTCCTTATCTATTTCAAAGAGAATTTTTAGTTTTCTCTTTCTTTTTCTTTATTTGCAAGATTGTTGAACAATTTTCTTCTTGTTGTATGCATGATTGTTTGAAATTCTAGATCTTACTTTCATTGAGAATAAATATATGTTTTCAGCTTTGCGTGCATTAGAGTTAGATTTGTTTGGAAACGTTAGTGAAATCGTCTTTCCATTAAGTTTTTATGCATATTTTTCAAGCATGAAAAGATAGGAAACATTTTTGGTTGATTTATGTTATATGTTCTCTAGATATCTTTCTTATTTTCTTTGAAGATTGTTTAGGGTGCATTGATATTTCACTTTTCGTTCTAAAATATAGAATTGCATTTGTATTTGGGTGTGAATTTTTGGGAAGAAAAGTAAATCTCTCTCCCTCTTTTAGGTAGAATTTCATTGAAGAGGACAACTTGCATCATCATATAGTTCAGTGTGCATCTTCTTTAAATTCAATTTTTCACTCCATGGTTCCACCTAAACGCACAAGATAAAATTAACGGTAGTACTAGGTTAAAACTTTTAGCAATTTGAGTGATAAGTTAGAGACGTGTTCGGGCATCGTTAAGCATAGGAGCTGTCGTTACTTGTCCGCATTACATCCTAGGACTCGCGTGGTTCTTCCACATACCATCGATATATCGAACGGCCTTTCATGTACCCTTGAGGTATATAGAAAGGTACTTCACATACTCAATTGTATATCAGAAGGCCCCTTTTGAACGATTATGCATTAGACAGCACTACTACTGATTTGAACTCCCTTGTACCTTGCGTATATCGGGAGACCCTTTTAGGAATCCTCAAACCATCAGAGTTATCCTTTTGTCCTGTATTGTGAGATTCCGATTCTTATCCACTCCTTTCACATGTTTGCTTGTTGCTTTTAGTTTGAGTAGTACTTGCTTGTGTGTGGTAGTTAGGGGGTTATTAGAGAGTTTAGAGATGGCATCCTCATTTGGGACTACCACTCAAGAGGTCCCTTTCCAAGGTGTACCTTTTGTATTCCATCCAAGTGAAGGTATTGGTCCTCGCTTTATTGCCTCTCTAAATCTTCCTGGATCAACTATAGGATTACTGGTCTGGTTGTTTAATCCGGTAATTCCTGTTACACCTAATGTCTCAAATGTCACCTCTCCTTCAGGGGAGGATTGACCTCAACCTAATCCCTCTCCTTCTTCGCTAGTTGTGGCTTCATCCCTTTATTCTTCTTCACTTGACCAAAGCTCTATGGTTAGTAGTCATGTGGATAAGAATAAGAAGAAAGGGAAGGGTAAAAAGAAGAAGGATAAGAAAGATAAAAAGCATCAACCATATTCTCTTGATGGTGCTTGATCTAGGAGAACGCCCAGAAAGCCCAAGTTCCCTTGTAAGATTTGCAAGGGGGGCCACCTTCTTAAGGAGTGTCCTGGTCTCTCCCATGTACAAGAAGAGTTGTATAAAAGATCCAAACCGTCTTTGTCATCAACCTCTGATCATCATGTTGATGATACTCCCTCAACGAGTGACCCATTGGTAAAAGGTCGTAAGGGTAAAGTCTTGTATCCTTGTTTGATATGAAAGGCTATGCATCATACTTTTCTTTGTCCAAGCATGGATGAAGCTTCACGTTGGTTGGAAAATATTACTGATCATCAACAGGTGATTCCAACAAGTGATAGTAAGTTATCCCTTGATCCCCCACTGGTTGACCAAGTGGTCAATTCAGATTTATCTGTGGTGATCCCACTCTTCCTTTGGAGAGTGAAGTTAAAGTGGTCAAGCCGGTGTCATTTCCACCCGATCCCGCTCTTTCATCAGAGAGTGTTAAGGCTGAAGTAGTCTCTTTGACCAAATCTTCATCTTGTTCTTCTCTTCTAGTAGAGAATGAACTGAAACCTGCCGAAGTTTTTATGCTTCATTTTGATTGTTCTCGATAAGAGGAAATTTTTTTTGTTTTGATAGAACCCTCTCTGAGTAGTGAGGTTATTTCCTTTGACTGGAGTAACCTAACAGAGTCTCGTCTTCATTTGAGTGTTCCTTTCTAGATAGTTGTGAATGTTACTGCCAGGAGGATACTTCACACTATTGTTGATGAAGGGGCTTATGTTAGTATTCTATCCTCTACTACTTGGAAAGCTTTAGGTTCTCCTTAGCTTGTGCCAGCCACCAATCAGATACTGGATTTTAATAGAATACCTACTACACCTTTAGGGACCCTTCCTTATTTGCCTATTACATTAGGAGGGAAAAATATCTACATTGATGTTATGGTGGTCCAAGGTCCTTTAGATTTCAATATGCTCCTTGGACATGATTATGTTTATGCCATGAAGGCTATTGTGTCCACACTCTTTAGAGTTATGCATTTTCTCCATGATGGGAAGATTGTGACCATTGATTAAATTTATTTTGTTACACCTGACCATCACATTACTCCTATTAATCAAACTACCCTGAATGTGCCGCATGTTCTTGTGGTTCCTTCCCCTTCTTCTAGTTAGCTTCTTCCCATCATAGGTAAAATCGGGGGCATGGCTCTAGTCTATGGAAATCATATTGGAGCTAAGCCACTATATTTTATGTAATGGGGGAAACCTACCAACCTCTATATATCATGTTGGATAGGAGCTGGATAGAGCATAGTTTACACTTTTGGTTTCAAGCTCGTTAAAAAATAAAACCACTCCTTAAGCATAGTTTACGCTTTTGGTTTCAAGCTCGTTAAAAAATAAAACCACTCCTTAAGCATAGTTTACGCTTTTGGTTTCAAGCTTGCATAAAAATGAAACCATGTCTAGAGCATAGTTTACTTTCAATTTCAAGCTCGTTAAAAAATAAAACCACTCCTTAAGCATAGTTTAGGCTTTTGGTTTCAAGCTTGCATAAAAATGAAACCATGTCATGAGCAAAGTTCCCATTCTATGTTAAGCTCATTAAAAAATGAAATAGCACCTGACCATCATGTCGGGTTCTGACCATCATGTCGGTTTTCCCCAAGCAAAGTTCCCATTCTATGTCAAGCTCGTTATAAAATGAAATGGATCTCCTTAAGCATAGTTTACCTTTTGGTTTCAAGCTTGCATAAAAATGAAACCATTTTACAAGCATAGTTACCTTCCATTTCAAGCTTGTGTAAAAATGAAATGGATCCCCTTCCCTTGAGTCGAGTCTTAACTTTAGTGTTAGAACTTGAACCTTCAATTTACTTGCCTGATTCTCGTTCTTCCTACCCCCCTGGTGAACATTTTCACATAAGTAACTAGTTTTTTAGGTTGGGTATGGAAGAAGAATCGTCAGATGAAACGAAGCTTGGGGGCATGTCGAGCCGCTAGCAACCATGCTAGGGGTAATCCTCGCTAGCAATCATGTTGTGGGAAAGATTCCAACCTTTGTATATCATGTTAATGGGATTTTTCAAGCATAGTTTACCTATTGGTTTCAATATTGCGTAAAAATGAAACCAATTCCTGAGCATTCTTTCAACTGATCTTCGAGCTCGTTAAAAAGAGTAAGATGGTGTTGAGCTTAATTTTCATTGTTTGTGCTCTGGTTAAAAAATGAAAAGTGGTTTGATCTTAGTTTATTACTTTTTCATGCTATGGATTCAAACATGAAAAATTCTAATGGATTCCTCTTTAAACCCTTTTCAGGCTCCCTAAATACGAAAAGATCATCGAGCGATCTTGTCTTCTTCATGCTCATTAAAGTATTTGAAGAGTTGTCCGTCCGATGGTAGGTTATCTCTTTTTCGATTCAGATAGGACTATTTATGAAAAAGGATCACTCCAACCAATCATGACTGGAAGAGTTCTCTAAGGTATGATTTTACATTTTTTCGGCCCTTAGAGACTAAATCATACAAAAAAATACCCCTTTGAAGTCTTCTTTCGTATTTGTTCAGACTCTCTAAACGTGAAGGATACCAAGTTTTCTTTAGTGGACTCGTTAAAATTAAACATTGAGGGACCCGTTTTGGGATCAAACCTCTCCTCTCTCAGGTTCGTAAAACATATGAGTTTGGACTTGTCTTTTGATGAGCTATATTGAGTGTTTGTTAACCTCTTTGAACATATAAAACTGAAAATAGGCACTCATCAATCATGATCGGGGAAATGGGAAGGGAATCATCTTGAAAATAATGGCAGTTGTTTGTCATTACCTTTGAACATGGCACTTGTATACACATCATGTCAGTCAATTGGGTATTTAGATGATCTCCATGATGATCCACTTTCATGAGTCATGTCAATCCTTTAAGTCTTTCAAAAGAATGCATTGTCCACTGTTGCATTGTGTATTTGTCCTGTTTAGTCATGCGGTCAAGTGTTTTTGTCATGCCGCCCGATGTTAAAAGAGGATTTGAAGAAGTTTTACCTCTGTAGTCTACACAGTATTTGTGTTAGTATCTTTGAGTCAGTCATATGGTTAATACATGCACATCATTCCAGAACTATGTTTCAAGTTTCGTGTCATCGATTTGGGACTCATCATGGCCCTCCTTTGCCGAGACTATCCCCGTTGACATCAGCTCATCATCTGGAAAATAGTCTTAGAAACAATTATTAGTACCTTAAGATCTGTATGCCTTAATGATAGATTCTCTCGCTCTCGATATAGGTTCACATCATTGACCTTTGATCGATAGAATCGACTGGGTTTTCGACGTCAGCACATCTATTCGCACTCAGTAGATTGTACTAGGGTACCTTGGGAATCATTGACATTAATGGTGATCTCCCTCGCACTTGTTAATGGTTCACATCATTGGATGGTAATCGAGTGGTTTCTACCATGTTTGACTTTAGATCATTGTAATCGCATGGATAAAATCGTACTTTGTGGAAGATGAGATGAATACCCTGGGCATTTGTTTAAAGTGCTCATTTCTTTTCCCCAGGTTGTGATATAATTTTGTATATCTAGCATGGATCCACATTTTTATGGTCGTGGCTATGCTCAAATTTGTGTCTGTATGACATAGATCTACATTGTATGTCTAGTAGATATGTCCAAGTTTGAGTCCTCTATCACATGGATCTACGCTGTATTCTAGTAGCCATGCTTTTTTATTCCACTCATGGATCTACCTTGTATAGTTCTGCAGCTATGAGTTTGGTTACTTGTGTCTATGAGTCAACATACTGATGTACTAGAGATTCCTACTTGACTGCATAATATGATCGAGCCGATATTTTCATCTCTTGGCAAGAACTTGTTCTCAAAGCTCTTGTTTATCGTATCCCTCTAAGACTCATGCTTTGGGGGGCATCCTGTTATACCAAAATCCTGTCACCATCATGTGATAAGACATTTGACATACCTACTTGCCCTGAATCCTAGCTTCTGGAGTGGAAACTAAATGGTTTTTCATCAATCTGTCATACAAATTCCCAGCACTGTGCATGCCCCTTTATCCAGGAGTGGTACCCCTGCTCGCACCGCCTTTCATCAGTTGTCCACAAGCGGTGCCACCACCCATTGCCCTTGTTCCATAGGTGGTTATTACCAGAACTGCTCTGTCATAGAAGGAGAAGCGCGGTACCCTAGGTAAAAAGGGAAAAATAGAAGTTTCTCGAGGCTTGTAGATGATAAGCCTCATGTATTGCCTTATCCCTACTGTTGTGGGTTGGTTGAGCTCGAGATCCCTCATCCTAGGATCTTAGAGGCAACCTCACCCACTAATTTCTCAACCATATCTATCCATTAAAGCCCTATAAATATGAGCTCATAGCCATGGTTGAGGAGAGAACATTGAAGGTATTGTTATG
>LPNX010445993.1:351295-362389 GCA_001517045.1 Pseudotsuga menziesii
TTTCGTATATATATGTTTCTAGATTCCTTAGTTACTAGCATAGACTAGTAGATCATATTCTGGTTGCTTTGATTCGTTTTGTGTTGAGATTTTTTGCAGGTACAAAGGTGAACTGTCAGATCCTTGTATTCCAAATATCTATAGCCTCTAGGGAGAGTCTTCAACCTCTGTCCTCTATTTGTTCTGGATCTAAACCATTCAGACCAGTGGAACACCTTGCTGTTCGCAGGAGGTGAAATATTCCAGCTAACACTACTCGCATTCAATTCCACTGACAACTGTATATCTTGTTGTAACAGGGAATCCTGAAGATCGTAGATCTTCATGAATGCTTGATATCAGTGGGTGAAGGTTGTGATTGATCATGTATAAATATTGGGAAACATTCTGAGCCAAGGGTTGGTTGATATTGGATTATACTGTGTAATTTGTAACAGAGAACTGTACTTTCATTTTACCATTCTAATATAAGAAGTAGGATTCTTTAGACTTCTGTGTTTTAATCTGTTTTAGTTATGGCATCTCTATTCGAAGGTTGGGCCCGCCTTCCCACAGAGATCACCGAGTTAATTAGGTGTGTTGATTATTTTGTTGTGTGGTGTGGAAGTTATAGTAGATTATTCTTTACAGTAGCTGCAACAGTAATGGTTAATCGTTGTGCTTTCTTTGATAATCAAAATCTGCATTTCTCTTAAGTTGCAGTAATGTGGTGTGACATTTGACTGTGTAGGTTAGTTTCCACTATGGAAGTGTCTATTAGCTGTAATAGTCAAGATCATCTCTAATTTATTTTAATTTGTTGTATTTCTCAGGTTTGCTAATTCATTCAGATTATAGCTTAGAATTGCTTGGTTCAATTGCTGTTATTTCTGATTCCTAGACCAGTGGAATTAAACTAGTGATGATGGATCTGCATATAGTCTGGTAATGTTAGGATTTAACTTCTTGCAAAAGTAGTCTAGTTATTTATTTCTAGAATCATTATTTGTTGGATTGAAGTTCTAGGAAGGTAATTGCAATTCTGAAATTATTAAAGTAGGTAATTTAGATCAGTTTAATCATGAGAGGAGTTTGACTGAGCAGATAGGTAGGGCAGTTAATCTTTCATTCAATTAATCATCTACTTAGTTTTTATGCACAGACAGTGTAAATTATATTTTAAATAAAAATGCTTCCCTGGGTTGACAATTTATATTGAGCATTCTACATGTTAGTTGTAACTAACTAGCATATAGAGTGACCAACACTCTTCACATCCAAGTGATGTACCTCCCATTTTTTCGAAGTTGCAATGGCTAAAACTAGCCTTATGGATTCCATTATTGCAACAGGAGAAAATGTTTCATTGTATTCTAACCCATGAACTTTTGAATACCCCTCTACAACTAACCAAGCCTTGTACTTGGTATTAGATCCATCTAATGCTAGTTTGGTTTTGTAGATCCATTTGCACTGGACAAGATTTCTCCCTGGAGGTAAGGAGACAATATCCCATGCATTTTTGTTATGTAGTGAATAATATTCATAATCTATGGATTCTTTCCACCTTGGATCGTGGAAATCCTCTTTGTAGGACTGTGGATCAGACCCCAACATCATGTAGCACCTCTTTGGGAGAAGTGCATCTATATCACATAGTGCAAGGTTTTCATCCTGAAATTGAGATCTTGTTCTCCTTATATCAAATGGATCCCCAACATTGTTCCCAGTAGAGTCAATGAGTTTTTGAGCCCATTTAGGGATTAAATTGGGAGCATGAGCTGAATCTAGATCTGGATCTGCTTGATATCCATTCTCAATATCAAGATATGATTCCTCTTGGTCCTCATCTTCAAACTCTGAATCTAAAACATCATCATATGAAAATGGGATAGATTGAACAATTATACCCTCCTCTTTAGATAGTTATAGATCTTTGAATTGGACACTCCACTCTATGAAAAATATTCTGGTTGGAATCTCCATCAACTTGTAATATTTTTTATCACCTACATATATCAATAGTATGCATTCACTAATTTGAGTTTGTAAGGATTTACTCTTGTGATATAGAATTATGGCCCATGATTTGGAGCCAAAAACACGCATATGTGAGACATTAGTCTTATGTCTAATCATCTCTTAAAATGTAGTGGCCCCAACCGCTGACTTGTGAGGTACTCTATTTCATATGTACGAAGCAAAATCCACTGATTCAACCCATAGATATGGTTGAATATCTCTTGATTCAAGAATGTAGGTAACCATCTCTTTTAATGATTGGTTCTTCCTCTAATTTACACCATTTTGTTGTGGTGTGTATGGTACTAAATGTTGCATTTGAAAACCTTTTGAAGCACACAACTGCTGAAAATATCTTTTGATGTACTCTCTTCCATTTTCTGATCTGAGTGCTTTGATATTCTTCCAAAGAGTGTTCCCAACTAAGGATCTGAAAAATTTGAAAGTCTCAAATGCCACAGATTTATTCTTAAGAAATTATATCCAACAATACCTAGATTAGTCATCAATTAAGGTTAGGAAGTATCTAGATCCATTCATATATGGTGTAGGAATTGGTATGAAGACATCACTATGTATCAAATCAAGTGTAGAGGTAGCTATTCTTGCCTTCCCAACATCATACCTTTTCTCTAGGTGCTTACCTAGAAAGAAGCCATTGCATTCACCTTAGGAGGACTTGATGAGAGGAAATCCCTTAACAATATTTTGATTATGCAACTATTGGAGGTTTTTAAAGTTCAGATGGTTGAATCTCTCATGCTAGATTCTTCTTGTTTCATTAGCATGAGTCAATAGGGAAGTTTGATGTGAGTATGGAAAAAAGAAATGTTAGAACTCATATGCCTTGAAGGAATGGTTTGCAACTGCTTTTACTATTAGCTTCCTAGTAGATATATTTGATATCTCAATAGTGTCAGGTTGAAATACAAATTGCTTTGATGAACCAGTATGGGTAATCTAATAAACAGATAATAGATTTGTTGCTAAGGAGGGAACATATAGGATCTTGTTGAACACTACATGCTCAAATTGAAGAGAATCCTTCCCAACAGCTGGGATTCGAGATTCGTCTCCCATGTGTATTCTAGGATCACCAGTGATATATGGAGAAGAAAATGATTCTTTGGAGGAAACCATGTGGTTGGAGGCTCCTGAATCAATGAGGAAGGATTGTGATTGTGAGAATCCATCCTTCAGTGCATGGTATCTCTCATAATCTTCAGTCTTGCTTCCAGAATCACTCTTACTTATGCCTTTTGAGAGGGAAATATTATTCTGTTCAAGAAGTATTGACATCTGATCTATTGTTTTCTTCATACATAGGTTCTCTAGACGGTTTCCTCTCTTGCTATATAGACATTTTGTCTTTTCAAACCTCCAATGATTATCCTTTATAGTATTTGAGGCTCCATCTGAAGGATCTTTCTTCTCCTTTGATTTGTTTTCAATGTACTTCTTGTCCTTCCCCCTTTGTTTCCCTTTATCTTACACATTCTTGGCCTCCATAACTAGAAGATATTTATTATTGGAGGTTTTTCTGACTCCCATCTGGATCAATTTACCTTGTTCTTAAATGAGGAATTGAGTGAATGCATCAAGTGGGAATATTCTCCAGTTTGGGGTTTTCAGTCTCCCATAGTGAAAGGTGGACACAAATACTGAAAATTCAGAGCCAATATTGCTTAGAATGGAGAGAACCAAGTATTTGTCCTTCTTTTCAATTCCACATTACTTGCACTACATGACCAAAGACTTAAATTTGGAGAAGAATTGTTGGATGGTTTCCAAAACTGCTGGGTTGAAGATAAATCAACTCATTCTCCAAAATGTGGACTCTCATCTCATCCTACTTTCCAAAAAATGATTTGAGATTCATCCATACTTCCCTTGGTGTTTTTAATTCATCAAGTTGGAAGATCAACTCCCTGGAGATATGAATATACATGAAACCAAATCATGCTTCATCCAATTTGTTCAGGTGCTTTGATTTCTCTAAAGTTTGATGGGGTTCAAACTCCTTTCCTATACTGACCTTATATAGACCATTGTTACACAATACAACCTAAATTTGTCCCCTCCAATCCGTGTAATTAAAGGTGTAAGGATCGTTGGTGTCAAGTCAGTTAATATTCTATCTTGGAGCTTCATGAGAAACACAATTCTGTTGAATTTTTCAATTAACCTGCATACAATCTTCAATTCGAAGGTAAAATAACTCTGTAGAGATCTGATACCATGTAAAATTATCAATTCCACAAGATATTCAAACTATATTGAACCTCACGGTGAAACAAGAATGAAAGAGGTTGATTTTACAGTGAATAATTCATAAACATTCATAGTAAAATTAGTTAGACAAGAGAGATACGTTTTGTATCATAGCTAGAGAGATCATAAGTGGACAAAACTTTAGTCATAAGAGCAAAGTCAGATCTAGTTCAATGAGTATCAGAATGAAGACTAATATTAGAACCTGTAGATTCAAAAGTTTCATGTGTCGAACCAGGACTAGAAGTAGTGGTAGGAGCTTTTAGTGCTAATGTTAACTATCGACTACAAGAGAGCCAAGATTAACACATATTAAGCTCTGAATTGAATAAAATCTGAATGGGTTTGGTTTGTAATAGCAGAAGAGGAACTTGAAAGGGTGGTTGAATGATTAATCCTAAAACACAGGCCTATAAGCATATGAATGAAAAAGTAAACAAGGATGATATGAAAACATATGAGTACAAACAATGGGTATGTATGAGCCCAATTGTGAATAAGTCATATAACCACAAAAAAATGATTATATAAATTGATAAATACTCTTTAAACATAAAAACATTCTACAAAAAGGAACACAAATATTTGCATATGTAATAAGAAACTAGGGATAGAAACACTATATTTCAAAAGAGTTATTATAGATAGTCAAAGAAATGAACAACATTCACATTGATTACAAATAAAAAAAGGCTCATAAAATATTTCTCATCCTTCATACACTTCCAAAATATACTAACATGCTATAAAAGAAACTCATACTTATAATTCATCCCTTTACAATCCAACACACAACCTCTCAGGATGGAACCTCTCTGCTCACCTACATTTTGAATCATTCTTTTTATAGAAAAACCATACTTGTTATTACTAGTTTCTAGAAAATTAAATCCTGGAAATAAAACAATTCCATTCCAATCAAATATGGAACTATCCTCTTCGATGAAACTTTTATCTTCCACATAATAATCTATAATTTCTCATATCTGTAATCAATCAATTAATATTGATTTTGTGCCTGAGAATGTGGGATGTTAACAATCCCCTGCCATCTGTGATTTGGTTGCTTGAAATACTCATTGAGCTCCTGGAGATTTGGGATGCTATTTGATCTTTTGACTGATAATTTCACCATCGAATGAAGAATTGGTAGAACTACCTCTTTAAAATGGTTTTGTATACTAATTCGATGCCTGGAAGTTCTGGATCTTACTTCTAGATGTTAACATACTAGCTTCATAAATTTACACTCAAGAGGTGAACAATATAAACTTACCAACTGCTAACTGCTCTGTCTTCAGATACTCTGCCACTTTAAACTTAATCCCTTTAACATCGGCCTTTATAACTACTACAGCTCAAAACCCTTTACACATTGTAAACACATGGCTTGATCAATGAGGTAAATCATCTATAGTCATTTTGTCACTCTCGGGTGCTCCCAATTTAATTAATGAAATTAGCCATGTGGGACTAACACTTGGAATTCAACTCTACACATTCAGACAATCTTAATGAGCACTTGAAATGTTCAGTTAAATTCTGACTTGGGCTAGTGGATACTTGTCCTTTGCTGATATCTCAAATTTCTGGTGATCTTCATCATTTGAACACCCTACAATTTGATAATGCGAGATGTGACTTCTCCTTAATGCTGAAAACTCATTCTACTATTTGAAAATTTGAGTACTTGTATTTATACCTTGGAACTTTGGTGCACTTGACTCTGTTGTGTATTGGATTCATAAACTGGGGGACGACATGCTCCCTTCAATACCTTAAATCCCATCCTAACATTTCTTAACATTTGATTGTTTGATGCATAATATACCTATATGTCAGACTACAAATGCCATATTTGAACCACCCTCATCATTAAAAAAGAAATACCATGCTCAATATTATCCCGTTATTAGAGAGTTCAAATGCTGCACTATTTCAATACCCAACCAAAAGATTTGCATAATAGCAAGTAAAGCTGAAATCTTGAGAATATATGAAACATGTTTCATTTCTGTGTAGGGATGACTGACAACCATTGAACAATGTAACATCCAACTCTGATAAATATTCCACTGATTGAATCTCCATTGCAATATGCTTCACTACAAAAGGTAATGCAGTATACATGACAGGTCTTCTCCGCCATTATGTTCCCATCTTCACAAATCACTGAAACTTCCACGTATCTGTCACTGGAATGTTGCCTCAAAAATCTTGCATACTTTGATGTTGGAATTTACTTTTGGATGAGTGACCTTCATTGGCATCCACAAAACTTTAAATTAAGACTAGTGAACTCAATCTCGGGAACCTTTTGAACATTGCAAGTTAATGCATGGTGCTTACCTTTGGCTCATTGGATTTCCTCTATTCTCCATGCCGGTATTGTATAATTCCTTCAGTTTTAAAATAACTTGACGTGGAATGATATTGTCTTTGGATAAGGACAATTTTTTTTTTTACATATCCAAACTTTTAAACATATAACCAAATATATATATTTTTAAATGGATTTACCTGGAGTTTAGAATAGGACAAAACCCATTTTTTAAAAAGTTATAACCAAATCGTAATAAAAACAAATATAAATATTATTTTAAAACTATAAAATAATTTTTAAAATAATATATTTTTATATTTATTTTTAAAGTATTTGGTTTGATAATGAGGCTGGGTATATATGAGACTATCATGGGACTCATTTTATCTTGACATTAATTTCAAATGAAAATAATGTCAAGACTCATTATTGGGTAGGTTAATGAATACTCACTAGACTGAAAATTTGGAGTGAAGGAAGATTGGTTAAACTGGCGTAAAGATCTTTGGCGTTTTCAGGTACAAAAAAAGTCAGAGAAATCCAATATTTAAATGTTTGACATAAATTAGCAAACTAGGCTTACTGGGACATTCATGACCTAGGAAAAAATGGTAGTAGACTTTCCATCCACGCTATCGGAATCCAAAAATTTTGTGGGACAGATCTGGTGACAACACATGGCTCTAGCTGGGGATGGAATTATCCTTGTGAGTTGGCAAGAACAAGAACATTGTATGCCTTCCATTCCATCTCTGCAATATGTAACAATGATATGATTACCATTGAGTGAAAGCTGAAAATTGAAAACTGCATTGTCCTGTACCAGTGCTCCATTGGGCTGGAGTCTTCACCTCATTTCAAAGCCGTCAATTGTACCCTGCTAATCCAAATTACAATTCCATCCTCCAATGAGACTGAATACAACCATACACTTGAAACTATGCCTTTTCAAGCCTTGAGATCATAGTTGTTGTTTATTGAGAACTGAAAACTATTCACACTATAAACCAAAATGCAAAGTAGAAGTTGCACTTAAATCGAAAACCAAATGCTTGCTTTGCAAGTTTATTTATACACACCTCTACTCTAATTAGCTGAATTTTGATTGATCAAGTGTAATCCCATTTCCAATGTAGCCAGGAAACAATTCCATCAACTAACCAAATATTGCTTCCAACTTTGAGCATATATACAATTAGAATTATTGAAAAGCATGAAGAACAAAGGTCTAACAACTTGTACTCACTTCCATCAAACTCTGTCTCTAAGAAATTAATGGTAGAATATTTATAGTTCAGTGTTGAATCTAAATAACTTTCCATTGTATCATAAAAATTACCAAAAATTACCTCTTCCTATTGCTTGAAAAATATAGGTTCTCCATAAGAATAATTTGTTCTATGAATATCATTGGGGCATTGGAAACCAAAGACATCAGGATCAGCCTGAATCTGCTCCATAATTTCTTGGATAGTATCAACAATAATTTCAACAGGATGATCCTCCTTTTCCATGCTGCCTTCAGACAGATAACTATAATACATCAACTCTGGTTGTTCAAATATAATGGATTGAATGCCTTCATGAAGCTGCTAATCAGATTCTGCCACATCACACATATCTAGATCTTGCTTTTCATGTTCATCATCATATTCATAAAAAAATGGAGCATCTTCATAATTGTTTTGAACAACAGATTTTTCATGGCCATGACTATAAGAAACTTGCGATATAATGTTAAAAGTGTCAACATCCCGGCTTCTATCAATTTGAGCATAAAAAAATGATGAAATTCCTCCTTTTCAATAAAAGGATTAGAATATAATTCATCATGGAATTCTCGTCCTAGAAATTCAATTCCTATATCATATTTAGCATACACAGGATGATTTAAAAACATGTTAGTATGATCATATTTCTTTTTCTGTTTATCTTGTCCAGTTCCAAGCTCCTCTTGAACAGAAACATTTGAAATATTTTGTTGAAAAGCCAACTCTTCTTTCATTTCTATTTCGGCAAGATCTTGATAAAATTCATCACATGAGCAACATTCTATTTTCTACTAAATCCCTGATTTGAACTATTCGCAACAATATTCTAGAAGTAGTTCATGTGAAAAATACCTTTTGTAATGTTTATTGAATAAGGCATGGAATTCTCTCAAGGAAAATATATTGGAAGCATTGAGTGAAAAATGCCAATCTTGTGCATCTTTTTCAAGTGATTACATGAACATCTTCATGAGCACATATTCATGATGCATATTTAACTAAACATGTTGACACAAAACCAGTCAACAAGGGTTCTCTCTCTATCGAAACCCAAACCACCGTGATCTCCTTGAGCACTGTCCTAGACAGGTTTTACCCTGTCTGGTAACACCTACAGAGCAGATGAAGTCTCACCCGAGATGTTCGAGGGAGAACTGTCGGAACCAAGTTTCCATAGTATAATGGAGGACCGTGCATCTACTTATCAACTCAATGCAACAATATTCAACAGATCCAATTATTTAGATTATGTGAATCATATCGTCATTTAGTAGATCAGATCAACATACTTAGATCGCATCAGATATATCAAAGCATAAATAGATCTCACAGTGCATCATCATTCATAGCATAGAAACATCACATATTTCATAGATACACATCACAATCACATTTGGATCACATAAAAAAGGAAAACAAGAATATACAAAAATACATAATGGTTCTGCTCAGTCTCCGTCATGTGATATTAACCTTCGTAACAAAACACAGATTCTTCAAAATAGTTCTTCAGCTCACATACACATATCCAGAAAGTTCCTAGTAGAAGACTAAGAAGAAGAGCACGAAGACTTACCAATTACAATTCTAAATCTATTTATAGGCTTGTGGCTTTACATTGGTGGTCCACTTAACCAACTTCCTAACTACTTCTTAACATAATCTACAAAATAATGACCACAATCCACATAATGTGGTCTATTGTAATCTCACAGATCACATAAGGTTACCAATAATACACACTAAAACATATATAAATAAACAGAGCCAAGAGATAAGAACAAATAGGCGAATTAACAGATTATATTGCACGAATGAGTCCATACAACATAGAGAACTGAACTGAGTTCTCATCTGGCTCAACAGCCTAATATATATGATTACAGAATGGTTACAAAATAACTACCTGTCGGTTCGGTGAACTGACACGACCTTAGGTGGCCGACCTATTCTCTTAGTTTAGTCGGTCGACTGACTTGGTCGGTTGATCGACTAAGTCGACCCATCGACTTAGTCAGCTGATCGACTAAGTCGGATCTCGTTTAATTCGACTTATCGACTTGATCCTTCTACATCTCCCCCACAAACAAAATGTTTCTTCATCCCGAAGAAACAGGGAGGTACAAAATTCTTGATAGACTTTAACATTTATTGTGGTGGGCTGTGAAGTCTGATGGTCGGTTGTTTCTGTACACAGACTTCTACAATGGCTGGGGCTGTGATGGTGAGGTGGTGTTGGAAATATGTCCAACTCTGCAAAACATTCTAGATGTCAATGGTGAGTGTGGTCAGGCTTGACATGATCGACATCTTCTTTGTGATGGAGACTTCAGCTATCCTCTCCATTTCGGGACCCATAAACTGGTCCTTTTCCCCTGCAGTTTCGATAAGTCATTTCATCTGCAGATAGATGATGTCGAATTTCTCTAAGTTAGGGAGGGCTTGTTGCACCCACTGATGTGCTTCCCTTTCTAGTTTCTACAGTTTGGTGGTTTCAAGCACTATCTGTTCTTCTATTGTCGCTCTAAGTGCTTCCTCAGTTGTCTTTCTGGTCTCCAGTGCCTGGATGCTTTGCCGAGTCTGTCTATTTTGTTGATAAACTTTCCCATAGTGAGTAGGTCAGTCTCTTAATACTTCTTCGGTTACAACAGACTCCTCCATATGATCTTGCAATACTTTATATGCCTCAGAAAATGCAATGTGTTGTGCCATGAGGAGTCGAGCAGTTTCCTCTTTTTGTTCCTCCTTGGTTTCTTGAATGTGTGCTTGGAGGGTCGACACCATGCTCTCGAATAGCTGATACACTCTTTCAAGTGGTCTATTGGTGTCAATTTCTATGGGGCCCACCATGACAGACTAGGCTAAATTCTTGCACTTATCGAGAAACTCGACCTGTTCTGCATTTTTTTCCTTGAGTTCTTTATTTCTTCGCTCACTCCTTGTCTTTGCTTCTTTCTCTAGGGTTTTGAGGAGTTGGCCCATCTCTGTGTTGGTCAAGGAGCTTGCATCCTTCAAGCTAATTTGAAGTCTGGGAGTCTTTCCATGATGCTCCTTTTTCTATTTCTCCGTCCTCTTCTTATGCTTTTCTTTGGCTGCCTCTTGTGTAGCTGCAACCGTTGAGGCGGGGCCTTTGGTTTGTAGTATAGAAGTCGATGGTTTCTCTAGTTGGGGAGGTGGTATGACCACCACCTCTAGTTGTGTGGATGTAGTTGGTTGTGGTGGATATTT
>LPNX010445993.1:367536-419941 GCA_001517045.1 Pseudotsuga menziesii
TACCTTATAAACTAGCTCACAAATATGAGATAGTCAAAAAGGAAATTGACAACATGTTAGCAGCAGGCATCATCTACCCTATCAACCAATCAGAATGGGTAAGTCCAATGGTTGTACAGCCTAAGAAACATGACCCGACTAGACTACAAATTTGTGTCGACTTCAGGGAACTCAACAAATTAACACTGACAGACCCATTCCCAACACCTTATGCAGATGAAATCTTGAATGAAGTTGTAGGACATGAATGCTATTCATTTACAGATGGATTCTTAGGCTATAGCCAAGTACCAATAGCTAAAGAAGACCAGAAGAAGACAACCTTTGTGTGTGAATTTGGTTCCTTTGCTTACAAAGTTATGCCTTTTGGATTAAATAATGCACCTCCAGTGTTTTCTCGAATTGTTGTCAAAACATTTCAGGAATATATCTATAAGACCATGGCAGTATACTTTGATGACTGGACCATATACTCTACACTTAAAGACCATTGCAAATGGCTTCGACTTATGCCAGAGAGATGTTGACAGATTCAACTCTCCCTAAATATCAAGAAATGTATATTTGTGACCCCCATGGGGATACTATTAGGGCACATTGTCTGTAAGGAAGTCATTAAGGTCGACTTTGCAAATATTAAAATTATCCTTAACCTGAAACCACCTTTAAACCCTAAACAAGTCAGGGTGTTACTTGGCCACACATGCTATTACATAAAATTCATAAGATACTATTCAGATATGACCTATCCTCTTGAAGAACTACTAAGGGAAGATCAAGAGTTTAACTGGACAGAGGAATGCCACATATCATTCGAAAAATTAAAAAGAAAATTAGTCGAAACCCCCATATTAAATTTTCCAAACTGGTAGATCAAATTCCATGTCCATATTGATGCATCAGGCCTAGCAATAGGAGCAATCCTAACTCAACCAAGAGATGAATGAATGGATTATCCCATATTTTACAGTAGCAAAAAATTAAACAAGGCTGAAAGAAACTATTCGACCACAGAATGAGAAGCCCTTGGTATGGTCTTTGCCCTCCAAAAGTATCGACATTATCTCTTAGCTAACTCGTTTATATTCTATACCGACCATCAGGCCCTGAAGTATCTGGTCAATAAACCACTCCATCATGAAAGTATTTGTTGATGGCTACTTCTCTCCCAAGAATTTGAGTTTGAAGTCATTGTCTGACCAGGTAAGTTAAATGTCAGTCCCGACCATTTATCTCAGATCGACACAAGAGAAGAACCGACAAGATTTGACGATGACTTACCTGATGTGCATTTATTTCGGATAGAAGCAGTCCCAGTAGAACTAGAAGAAATAGCTCAGTTCTTAGAAGATGGACATGCACCAGAAGGAATGAGCACCAAGAAAAAGCAGATCTTAGTTATGAAGGCTGCACCATACAGCCTCATCAATGGCTTTTTATACAAAATGGGATTAGATGATATCCTCAGAAGATGTGTACTAGAACATGAGTGAGACCACATTCTCCATGAAGCACACTATGGACCTGCAGGAGGACATTTTCAAGTTGACACAACTGCAAAGAAAATCCAATAGTTAGGATTATGGTGGCCGACACTCCACAGAGATTGCAAAAATTTTGTTAGTTGATGTGACAGATTGTTGGGGCTCGACATTCAAGGTCCTTTATTTTGGCAACTCCGCAGTTTTGGTGCAAAGCTTGTAAGCGGAGTTGCAGCCCAAAATAGTCTTAGGGGTGTCGGGGTTGGGTCAAAGCCCCTCTTTTTTGTAAATGACCCATGGTTTAAACTCATGGTTTTTAAGCCCATGTTTTAAGCCCATGGTATTGTAATAGTGCACTTGTATAAATAGGCACTTATGTAAAGGAGTCAGGTTAGGCTTTTGAGACTTTTAATGTACGATGATTTGATGCGAAGGGAGAAAGACCTATTTTAGGGTTTAAGGTTAAGTCCGAGCTGAGTGCGTGGACGACCTCTGCAGCTGAGTGCATAGCTTAGGATTGTTGAGAAGATCTGTAGCTAAGTGCGTGGATCAGAACTGCGTGTTTGTAAAAAGTTGAATATAACCACAGTTCTGTGGACATAGCCCCTACACTGGGGGTGAACCACATATATCTTGTGTTGTGGTGGTTTCTGTTATTTTGTTTCTATTTTATGCATTTGATAAGTAGGTGAATGATAAAGTGAGATATACTGTTAAGTAATAACTTTGCTATGAATTCCCAGTTAAGGGTTAAGCAAGTAACTATCTGTTTATCTAAACTACGAAGCTATTTAAGTGAACGTCGAAGCTTTATATTGAATATTTATTCTTTGTTAAGGATAAAGGTACAGTAATATCCCTCTTCTGCTTGTAGAAACCTGATTTTGCGGCACCCCATATCTGTTTCGGGTGAGACTGCAACCTATTCGCAAGTTGTTGCCGAAAGGGCCAACACTGTGGGTCTTTTTGTTGGTGCGAAGATAGAAGGATAAAACTTGGGTCTTCCCATAGCCCAACAAATTGGTTTCATTGTCGGTTGAACAGTATCTTCTCAAGAGGGATTTACTTTGTGCCTAGAGGGATATGTTTTGGAGGCCCTCAGTAAAAGAAATCGGTGACTGGATCGAAGATACCTATCTGAAATTTGCTGAACAAGAAAATAAGGATCCTCGTCATAGCTCAGACAACTTTTTGTAAAGGTAAGTTTTTTCTGATATTTATGAAATTTTCTTTGGTAGTATCCACATAGAATTGCACCAGTGGTTATCCAGGTTGACAAAAAGAAGGAAAAACTTCCAAGAAGAGCAATCTCCTGCCTAGACCCCAGAAAGAATTAACCTGTTGAAAAGAGTGAACAACGCGGTATCTCGAGCCGTTGACTTCTGGAGAACGCGAACCCTTCAAGAATTTGTGACGGAGTTCACCATCAACACACATAATTCTTTCAGCGAAGCAGAAAGACAGTTCTTCAAAGGACCAAGGAGTAAGTACTTGAACTCACTTAGTTTGAGTATTAAAATGCTCTTGGCTAAAAAACGCATATTGCTTATTGAATCAGATTGCTATATTTAGTGCTACTAACCTATGTTTGAAAGTGAAAGTGACTTCGACAAGCAAAGTGGTTTGCTTCGAAGCGGTAAAAGATACAAGAGAACTTTTGGATCCTTTACCCTAGGCCAAAATACCGATTATACCCCTTTAAGCACAGAAGAGTCTAAATCTGAAGAAACCCCTTTTGTTAGAAACCCTCCTATCACTCCGCAGTGAAGATCTGTCATCCCTGAGAACCCGTCGTAGTATAAAAGTAACCCTAGCCCGAGTAGTCCTGTCGTAGGTTAGTCTACCTTAGTAAGTCCCCCCCCCCTTATTACCAGTTTTCCTCCCCCCCCTCCCCCCCGTCGATCCGCTATGGCCCATGTAAATGATGATATCAAGCTCCCAGTCTTTAGAGGAACTGGATCAGAGGATCCAGAGCAGTTTTGGTTCTTATGTGAAGTTGTTTGGACTACTAAGAAAATTAATGATCAGAATACAAGAACATCGCAGCTGATCACATCTTTTAGAGACCGAGCTTTGACCTGGTTTATGAAGTTTTCTAGTACTCACAACTATGTCTTGGCCGATATTAAAAAAGCCACGATTAAAGAATTTAAGAAGCCTAAATCAGAGTCACAGTCTATAACTAAACTGAAAGAAATTCAGCAGAAGCGAGGTGAATCAATTTGGGACTTTGATCAGAGGTTCAAGGTTCTGCTGGATCAAGTTAGTTTCACTATTGGACCAGAGAAACATAAAGAATGGTTCATTGCATCACTGTTGCCACATATCAGTACTCCACTTATGTAACAGAAGGTTGTTGATCAGAAAGAAGCATTGGAAATTGCTATGAAGCTTGAAACAGCTCCTGTCGGAGATAATTCTGGCATAGCCCAGATCCAAGAACAGTTAGCAGAAATGGCTTTGGAGCTTCACGACATGAAGAAAGAAAAATCCATTCGGGAAGAGGTTTGGTGTACACGATGCAAGACAGAAGGTCATGACAAAGAACAGTGCCCTGCACTAAGAAATTACCTGAATACTGGTGCACCAAACCCATTTAACCTTGTTGTTCTCTATTGTGAGATCTGTAGAACAACTGTCCAGCATCGACCTGAAGATTTCTATCTGCTACAAAGATATGTTCAAGTACCTAAGAATCCCTACTGCAAGTTCTATAAGTCAGTAGGACACAATGAATATGAATGTCGCAGCTTTGACCTCATGAGAGAGCGAACCTATGATGCTTATAGGGTACAAAACGAGGCACAAGGCAATGATGGATATGGCTACCGTGGTGGTAACCCAGGTCGAGGTACTTTCAGAGGTCGTGGTGGTATGCCTAGATGAGGTCGAAGCCAGGTTATTTGCTATAACTATAATCAGGCAGGGCATGTAGCTAGAGACTGTCAGAACCCAACTACAACATGTCGATATTGCAGAGTAGTCAATCATGTGATTGAGCAATGCCCATAGCTGATAGCCAAGATACAAGAAATAAATGGTGCTCCTACTCAGAATGTTCAGGTGATTACTATAGAGAAAATATATGTCCCGGCTCTCAATGTTGTTACAAGGAGTGGAGCTACGATGCAAGTGCATAATACATAGAAACAATCTTTCGAGGCTTGGGTCCGCAAGACCCCAGAGAAAATTCCAGCCTTTGATGTTGGAAGAGAAAAAGAAACATTTATGGAAGCTAAAAGAGACTTTGCTGATCCGGGAACATCAGTAGCAACTATGCAATAGCATCAACAGCAGTCGCATCCCAAAGAAGCTTCACCGGATCAATTAAGTACACTAGCATCATTTTTGCAGAGTTGTATGAAGCTATTAAGAAATCAGAGTGCTTTGAATGAGTTACAGAAAGGTCTCTAGTCTTGTGAATCTCAGCGAAACTCTGATAAAGGAAAAAATATTAATAGAGTTAGAAGGACTGGAAGAGAAATGAGACTGCATGCTCAGATAGGAGATTATGACATGACTGATATTATTTTAGACCTAGGATCAGAAGTGAATGTCCTAACGAGGCCGACATGGGAACAAATGGGGAAACCTATGCTTGAATGGTCCCCTATACAGCTGAGACTAGCCAATCAGCAGAATATTGTGCCCTTGGGAAGATTCCCTAGTGTACTAGTGGACATTGATGGAGTCAATACCTTAGCAGATTTGAAGTCATTGAAATAATCGATGATAGAAAACCCTATCCAGCCTTGCTAGGAATTGAATGGGCAATAGAAAATGATGCAGTAATCAATATTAAGACTAGATAGATGACTTTCGAAGGAAAAGGCCTGAGATTCATAGTACCATTGGACCCTTCTCAAGGAGAAAGGTATACAGAGCCAGTCAGAGATGAAGATTAGGATGTTTTAGATCATATTTACAACATTACAACTAAATAAGAAGACTATGTTAACCCTACTACTGACGGTATAATGGAGTGGCAGTGTGACAGTTCTTGTATGATTGATTCAGATGACGGCCTAGAGAACTGGCATAATAGACTGTATGAGCTACATGGACATCGATGTGCAAGAATTACCAAGTCTCTCATATGGCTTAGCTCATAGACAAGAGCCTTCCCTCTTTTTGATGGCTTGACAGACCCAGAAGATTTTATTGTGCAATTCTCAAAGCAGGTACCAGATTCACAGAAAATGGAGACTCTATATTCAGCCTTCAGAGCCATAGCTGCCATATGGTGGAATGGTCATAAGAAGTTTTTTCATAGTTGGGAAGCTTGTCAAAAGTTTATTCACCTAAGATTCATAGATCAACCTCAGGAGGTGCGAAGCAGATTTGCTGGTAAGACTATCCCTCGGGAACATTTAGAGCAGTGTTATGAAGCATGGAAGCATGTACCTTCTGAAGAATGGGTACATAGGTTTGTACACACTCTCAAACCTGTAGAAAAGAATTGGTATGCAGAGGTGGAGCTTCGCCATGGTACTGTAAGTTGGGATAGTATTGTTGATAGTTTTGTGCTTACATTTTCTATTAATGAGGTTTTCCCTGCTTTGGATGCAGCTATTAGGCTGATCAATACTAAGGTGTTTGATGATAAAGAAATAGCCGAGTACCAACCTGATTGGAAGGAATCGGAAGCTAATGCAATAGAATGTTATAACCTCACCATTGATGAAGATCATGATCCTCACAACATCAATATTCCTGAGTCAGAAGGACATTGCGAAGTACATGGACCAGCAGTCGAATCACCTGAAGTAACTCAGCCCTTGAAGATAAGGAAAGTAAACATTGGATCAGAAGAAATGCCTAAGTATGCTACCATTGGAGATTATTGGGACGAAGAAATGGTAAGCAAAGTGACTGAACTTCTCCATGAATATTAGGACTTATTTGCAATGAAGTTCTAAAAAATGAAAGGTATCCTTGGTGATATAGGAGTGATAAAAATACCCTTGAAAGCTAATGCGAAGCCTATGAAGTAGCGTCCTTATAGGATGAACCCTAAGTATAAAGAAAAAGTCAGGATGGAGCTAGATAAGATGCTCGCTACATGAATCATTGATCCTGTCGAAGAGTCCGAATGGGTCAGCCCTATGGTGGTATAAGAAAAGAAGACCAAGGGTGAAATCAGAATCTGTGTTGATCTGAGGAAGCTGAATGATTCTTGTTTACATGATCCTTTCCCTACTCCCTTTATAGATGAAGTTTTAGACAATGTCGGAGGTCAAGAAGTGTATTCTTTCACTGATGTATTTTTAGGTTACCATCAGATTAGAGTTGCTCCAGAGGATCGACATAAAACAACCTTCGCTACAGAAATGGGATCTTTTTAGTATACAGTTATGCCTTTTGGATTGAAGAATGCACCTGCTATGTTTTCCAGAGTAGTCATATCTGCATTTAAGGAATTCATTCATAAGTTCTTAGAAGTTTACTTTGATGATTGGACTATATTTGGCTTATTGAAAGATCATATAGCTAGTTTAAGACTTATGCTAGACAAGTGTAGACAGCATCAGATGTCATTGAACCTGAAGAAGTGCATCTTTTGTGCACCTTTTGGAATTCTGCTAGGCCACATTGTATGCAAGCAAGGATTGATGATGGATCCTGCAAATATAGCCATTATTGTGAACTTGCCACCTCCAAAGTCTATTAAGCAACTTCGCACTACGCTTGGTCATACTAGATATTACAGGAAATTCATCAAAGGATATGCTCAGATTATAGTCCCTATGGAAAAGAAATTGAAGAAAGATATCAAGTTTGAATGGACACCTGAATGTCAGGAAAGCTTGGAAATTTTGAAGGAAAAGATGGTAACTGCCCCTATCCTAGTATTCTCTGACTAGAATAAGGAGTTTCATGTTCATGTCTATGCATCTTGCATTGCTTTAGGTGTAGTATTGGCTCAGTTAGGTGAAGGTAATATTGATCACCCTATTGCTTTTGCGAGTAGAAAATTGTCCACAGCAGAAAATAATTATACTACGACGAAACGAGAAGGTCTAGCTATGGTTTATGCCTTGCATAAGTTTCGACATTATTTGTTAGGATCTCATTTTAAGATGTTCACTGACAATTCTGCTTTAAAGTATTTGGTTAACAAGCCTGTGTTAGGTGGAAGGATATGTAGATGGCTGATTTTGTTTCAGGAGTATGACTTTGAGATCATAGTTAAGCCAAGAAGACTTAACCTGGGGCCTGACCACTTGTCGAGGCTCAAATCAGGAGAAGAAACCACTAGTTTGGACGAAGGTCTTCCTAATGCCCAGTTGTTTGCCATCCAAATGGTTGATGACTATTTTCAGGATATTGTTCAGTACTTGTCCATAGGTTTTGCACCCTCTGAGATGACAACACAGCAGAAGAAGTAGCTGGTGGTTAGAGCAGCTGACTTTACCTTGATAGTAGGACAACTATATAAGATGGGACCAGATGAAATACTGCGCAGATGTGTCTTGGAGCATGAAAAGCCATTGATTCTGGCTGAGGCACATTTTGGAGCAGCAGGAGGTCATTATACAGGAGAAGCTACAACACAGAATATTCTGACAACAGGATTGTGGTGGCTTACGATTCATAAGGATGCAAGAGAGTATTGCCACAACTGCGATATCTATCAAAGGACAAGAAAACCATCCATGAGGGATGAGATGCCTCTGGTTCCACAGGTAACTTTATAAGCATTTGACAAGTGGGCTATTGATTTTGTTGGACCAATCAATCCCCTTGCAAAGAAATCTGGAGCAAGATACATTATTACAGCAACTGATTACCTTACTCGTTGGGCCGAAGCTCAACCAATCAAGGACTGTAGCACTACTACAACTGCGAAGTTCATCTTTGATAATATTTTGTCAAGGTTTGGATGTCCTATAATTCTTATGAGTGATCAAGGATCACATTTTCTGAATAAGAATATTGAAGAATTGACTGAATAATTTCAAGTATATCATCAGAAGAGTACCACCTACCATCCTCAAGCAAATGGAACTGTAGAAGCCTTTAACAATATTCTTGAGCACACTCCGATGAAGGTTTGAAATGTTAACAGAAATGATTGGGATCTCAGAATTCTAGTAGTATTATGGGCTTATAGAACCACTTGCAAGAAGTTGACAGGCCATACACCTTTTAGGCTGGTATATGGACAAGAAACAGTTATGCCCATGGA
Organism: Pseudotsuga menziesii; assembly: GCA_001517045.1. NCBI lineage: Eukaryota > Viridiplantae > Streptophyta > Pinopsida > Pinales > Pinaceae > Pseudotsuga > Pseudotsuga menziesii. The sequence goes on from LPNX010445993.1 coordinate 376,207, forward strand.
ATACAGTGTTCCTAGCCTTAGAATATCTACCTTCACAAAGATGGATGATCCAGTTATGTTGAATGAAAGGTTGGTGAAGATACTGGAACTCGAAGAAGACAGATTCATTGCAGGTTTCCAGCAGCAAGTGCAGAAAGCTAGAGAAAAAGCATGGCATGATAGACACATTAAGAAGAAGCAATTCCATATTTGTGAGCTTGTGGTCTTGTATGACAGTAAATTCATGAAGTTCCCAGGTAAGTTCAAGACACATTGGAAAGGACCATACATAGTTCAGAAAGTTACTGATGGTGGCGCAGTTCAGTTAGTTAAATTGAATGGAGAAATTTTACCCTCCATGGTGAATGGAAGTAGATTAAAGAAGTACAGGGACAAGCCTATACCCCCTGATCAGACGTAGTACCAAGAATAAGAGTCTAAGTACCAAGAAAAATTGAAATTGGGTACTAGACTATAATGAAGCTGTTCTCAAAGAGCTGTGGCAGATTGCTGGAAGTTTCGAAGGTTGTGGAAGAAACTCTGTCATAGGTCACAGACTCGACGCTCTGTCGAAACTGGTGTCAAGATGTGTCAAACATCCTTATGGTGGCGACGCTGAAGTAGAGTGTCCTCGGACGGGACACTAGTGAGTCTTAGGGGCCTGTTGGGGCTCGACATTCAAGGTCCTTTATTTTGGCAACTCTGCGGTTTTGGTGCGAAGCTTGTAAGCGGAGTTGCGGCCCAAAATAGTCTTAGGGGTGTTGGGGTTGGGTCGAAGCCCCTCTTTTTGTAAATGAACCATGGTTTAAACTCATGGTTTTTAAGCCCATGGTTTAATCCCATGGTATTGTAATAGTGCACTTGTATAAATAGGAACTTATGTAAAGGAGTCAGGTTAGGCTTTTGATAATTTTAATGTATGATGATTTGATGCGAAGGAAGAAAGACATGTTTTAGGGTTTAAGGTTAAGTCCCAGATGAGTACGTGGATGACCTCTACAGCTGAGTGTGCAGATCAAAACTGTGTGTTTGTAGAAAGTTGAATATAACTGCAGTTCTGTGGATGTAGCCCCTACACTGGGGGTGAACCACGTATATCTTGTGTTGTGGTGGTTTCTGTTATTTTGTTTATGTTTTATGCATTTGATAAGTAGGTGAATGATAAAGTGAGATATACTGTTAAGAAATAACTTCACTATGAATTCCCAGTTAAGGGTTAAGTAAGTAACTGTCTGTTTATCTAAACTGCGAAGCTATTTAAGTGAACGTCAAAGCTTTATATTGCATATTTATTCTTTGTTAAGGCTAAAGGTACAGTAATATCCCTCTTCTGCTTGCAGAAACATGATTTTATGGTACCCCATAGCTGTTTTGGGTGAGACTTCAACTTGTTCACAGGTTTTTTCCAAAAGGGCCAACATTGTGGGTCTTTTTGTTGTTGTGAAGATAAAATGATAAAACCCAGGTCTGCCCATAGCCCAACACAGATGTCAACGACTAGGTCGACCCCTGCCTAGTACAGAAATTCCCTTGATATCAGTAAACCCCAGTCTCACATTTGAAATCTGGGCCATAGACTTCATAGGACCATTTCCTATACCAGCAAAAAGGTTAGGTGCAAAGTATATCATTACTGCAGTGGAATATGTCACTAAATGGGTAGAAGTTGAACCGGTCGATACATGTTCTAGTGAGATAGCTACTAAGTTTATCTATGAGAATATCATCACTAGATTTGGATGTCCACTAACCCTAATTAGTGACCAGGGGACACACTTTATCAACAAAACTATCAAAACCCTAACCGACTAGTTCTAAATCGACCACCGTCGAAGTACCGCATATCATCCTCAGTCGAATGGAGCAATTGAAGCATTCAATAAAACATTAACAAGAGGATTAACCAAAATATGTAATGCTGACAAGGACAACTGGGATGAGAAAATACCTGCAGTCTTATGGGCATACAGAACAGCCTATTGAACGATCGACCAACCGAACTCCTTTTTGACTAGTCTATGGACAAGAAGTAGTAGTTCCACTACACTTCCAACAATAGACACCTATTATCGCAGAAATACTACATGTTGATTTCAAACAAGGAAGGAAGGACCAACTATTTCAACTTAGCAAGCTGGAAGAGCACTGACTGATGGCACACCAAGAAATCCAGAAGCAACAACAGAAAGCATGGCACAACCGCAACATCAAGAATAAAAACATGTCGGTTGGAGACCTTGCTTTATTATATAATAGTCGGGTCAAAGGAAAACCTAAGAAGCTACACACATAATGGATGGGACCTTACGTTGTCGAAGAGATACATCCCAATGGATCCATCCAACTAAGGACCTTATAGGGCACGGTATTCCGGAAGCTCGTTAATGGAGCCCGACTAAAAAGTTACACAAACTAAATCTTTAAAAAAAATAAAATCATATAACGACCATAACCATCAACCAAAATCCATAAAAAACTAAAAATTCCAAAAAACAAATTAATACCCTACAAACAGAAAACCATGACAGGAAATCATAACCTTGACAGCCATGACCATCGACCTAGCACCATCGACCACTTTCATCAACCGACTACTTCCGTCGACCATTCTCATACTGACACCATTCAACAACTCTGATAGTCCCATCGCACATTCATGACATCGAGCGCTGGAAGAAATTCACCACTAACACACACTCGCGTACTCCAGCTGGAACATCACGTCCACCATTAATACACCCATCGCCCCACACATCCACCACATTGCCTATAAATACTGGATCTTTGAAGGTTCATTCACCGCAACCTATACACACAGAGCATCAGAGCATCCAGTCGACCAAAAACCAAGAAACCCTTAGCGACATCGGCCACCAAACCGACACAATGGCCCCTAAACAAACCAGAGCCTCGACCAAGGCCACGGAGATATAGGCTGCGGATACACCTTTAGTCCGCAGACTAAAAAACATCAAAAATGCCAAAGTACAAGAAGGGTCATGGAAAAATCTATGGACCGAAATACAAGAATGGGCCTTTGTTGAAAAAAAGATGACTCAAGTAGCAGAAAAAGTCAAACACGGCACTCTCTTTGGTTATGCCAATGCACCGCTGATGGCCATCTTTGGTGGCACGAAAGAAGCCGCTGTCAAATTCATAATCAGTTGGTATCATAATGGATAATTATACTTCGACGAGCCAGTCGACATCTCTGGAGATGTCGTCTCCAAGTTAACCAGTCTCTCTAATAAAGGAGACCCCGTACCAGTCGAAATCAAAGAAGGATTAGTTGAAGAGCTCACTAGGTCACCTTTCGTTAAAAAATCCAAGGGGTTGATGATTAGCCAAATCACAACCCAAAAACCACATATTGTGGCCAAAATCATTGCCATAACACTCACTCTAGCAGGTCGAGGCAGTGACCTCAAGTTAGAAATGCTAGAAGCCGTCGACACCATTGCCACCAATCGATGAATATACAAATGGGGTGATTATGTTGCTAACATGGTGAAAACCATCTATGAGCGATGTCAAGAAATGAGGGGAATCATCAAGTTCCCCTCCCTCATCTTATGGATTGTCATGTACCACATCTTCCCAGAAGGGAGCCCAGTATTTCGTGAACCATCGAAGTTCGACATGTGGAGGTTTAAACCCTTCTCCCAGAAAGGAACCTTGCACGAATTGGAGCACGAGAAAGTATTTCTGGACAACTAGTTCCAACAAATCAAAGTCTGCATGACAAGATGGAGGGTGCCTCAAAACATCCAGCGAAATCTACCAGCGAACTCCCACATCTAGCTGGAGCTCGACCATACCTCGGTGTGGTATATGTAGGGTGACAATTCGCCAAATCCCTTGACTACTACCCAGCTGTCCACTAGATCTTTCGAGAACTGTCTCGATAGGCCAAGACAAAAATACCAGTACCGACAGCAGCAAAACAGATCGACTTCTCAATCGAGAACCACTCACTGACCAGGAAAAAGAGGAAGACTATGAGCTCAACCTCTACATCAACACATTTTTGTCGGAGGAGACACCGGTTGAACACACTGGCGACTGCAGATAACTATCAAACCTCCGACCGCTAAGAGAACAGAACCCCAGACTACAAATCCAAAACCACAACAATAGATAACTCCCCCGGCTACAAAAAGTAATGTCCCGACTCAGGCACCGACAAGCGAGGCAGATCCTGACAACTCTGAGTATGCTGTTATGAAAAGCATTATCCAAAAACTCTCAAAAGAAATAGCAACAGCCAGAAAAAAAATAAAAACACAAGAAAAACAACAAGGAAAAGGTAAGCGCAAGCTTATCATTGCTGAATCATCACAGGATGAGGACGAACTGGCAGCCACGGCCCTCGACATCATCAAGGATGTCGCCACAAATAAAGTGCCGGTCGAAACCCAATTCCAGTGCTTTGTCGATGCAGGAGCACAAGCAGGTCGACCGAAGAAAGCAAAGACCACAATGACGCCTGAAAACATCGTCGATCTTGTGTCAATGCCTCCACCCCCATCACCGACCAAAATAACTAAGGAGCAAGCACCGGCACCACAATCAGTCAGCCCCCTCGACTTATACAAAATTTCAATGCCGGAGGTGATAAAAGAAAAATTCGACAAAGATAGTGACTTGCAAGCTTTCTTTGAGAAACTGCCTGCGATTTTCACGTCGGCTCAGAAAATATCCATAGAAGTTCCTATCTTCAGGTCTAGAGGACAACAACCAGAATAGGGCCCACATTCCCCAATCATTGCAATAGTCTTGTCGATTTTTGAAATAAATCCTGACAAGGAATCTTAAGTGACTGCACGTCGGTCCTCCACTATTGCACCGACCGATCCCGTACCCCAAGCTGACCTCCCAGCCACTGCACCAATTGAAGAAGAAGAAACTGAGGAAGACATAACTCGACAAATCAACCAAATGTTCTCCGACATTGACTCATTCCCTCAACCTGACAAACCACCTTCTCCACCACCACCACCACCCCCCGACTGATCTAGGAGGATCCAAGAAGGAAATATTTTTGAAGTCCTCCAATCTTAGAAAAAACAGCACTAGATCTAAGGGCTCATCAAGACGATTCCAACGGTGTTTGTCTCACCTCAAACGGACTCTGTATGAGAAAGTTATCGCGTTCTGTTGTATTGATGAAACAGACAAATTTGGCAAAATGGAGGTGCCATGTGGCACCACTGACAGTGTGACACATGGCATCCATACTATACAAACATGATGACATGGCACCACTGACAGGGTGACACATGGCATCCATATGTTACGGACAAGATGACATTGTAGGTGTACGGACCAACCAAAAGACGACACGTGGCATCACGAAGAGGATGACACTTGGCATCCGTACAGTACAGACCAATCACAAGGTGACACATGGCAGTACGGATTTGAGCTGGCACACTGCTCATTGGGCGTACAGATGGTGACATGGTAGTACAGCTCGATGACATGGAAGATGACTCAGACAATTGGCTGATGAGTTGGACCAATCAGTGTCTGCCATGTGGCAGGCTCGAATTGGCCAAAATGGTCAGATGCAAGATTATGGCCTCTGCGGGGTTCGACCCCGTGACCTTTGGACTGAAGGTTGAGCGACTTAACGAATCGAGCTACATGGATTCTTGGTATGTGTGGTTAAGGTTTTTTTATTTAAACTTGAAAATGTTTCTAATGGTGCAAAAAGGGGGCCGAGGCAAGCCCCAACCCATAGTTTTCGATGCGGCAAGGAACATGGGGTACCGACCTTCCCTTCAACGTTCCTTAACACATGGAGGAGCCACCAAGTGGGACACGCCCACACCTTACCATGTGCTCTTAACAAACTTTGTTTATGGCTTCACCACACGTGCTCTTTAATGACATTAGTTATGGCTTTTAAAGTGGGTTATAAACACACTTTATTGGTTATATCTATTATTACATGCCACCTAATCTATGTTGGAGCGCCACCATTTGCATAACAGACTTTGGGTTAAGGTATTTATGGTTGTTATTATAATATGGTTTTAACCATATTAAAAACATTCCACCTAATGTATGTTGGAACGCCACCACATATGGCATAGCAACTTTGGGTTAAGGTTAAAAGTGGGTTTGTATGGTTCTTATTATAATATGGTTGTACCATATTAAAAACCAACCAAAAGGGCACACCATTTTAAAAGGTATTTTAAACATGTTTATTTATTATTTATAAAAAAATCCCAACCACATGAAAACCAACTTGGAGAAGTTGTAACCAAGGCCAAGATAGGCAAATTAGTTGCAACCAAAGGAATCCATGAGAGTCATGTGAAGAAGGGAAAGCCAACCTATATAAACCCATTCATTTGCCATTTCCCACTCATGCTTTGGAGTGGAGACTTTGTAGCTAAGGGAGAGAAGGGAGATTGCGTAGCTCTGCAGGAGGAAGGTACGAGTGTTTATACTTGTTTTACACCGTCTTCAGGCTTCGGAGTTGCTGGAAGCAGTCTTGTTGTGTTTTGGGCAACGGTTCTCTTCCTGACCATTGTCACCAAGGTATCATTGTATCATTGCCATGTATTTTTCCTTATGCTGAGATTATAGATCGACCCTCCTATTGAGAAGCAGGCCCGGAGACGTAGTCCATCCTGGACGAACTCCATTATCAATTTGTTGTCTTTATGTGTGTATTGTCTATGATGTTTGGTTCTCTTATGGATTTGTGAGCTTCATTCATGCTCTTTATGCAATTCATGTTAATGTCATAGAGTAGCAAAGATCTTGTTTTCGGATCATGTGGTATCAGAGCAGGACTATTTGACGTTGGATTGTGAGTGTGGATGCTCACGAGGGCTAAACTGCAAGCTGGTGAGGGTACATTAGAGCCTTACAATTCCAAGATCACACGTGCACACCGAAGGAGGAAGATGGATGTTAATGATGCCCACACCGAGATGGAGGAAAAATTTCACAAGGTCTTCTACATGATGGCCGACAAGGTAGACAAGTTGTTTGCAGACTATGAAGAATGCATGGCAAAAGAAAGAAAAGGTAGTGAAGTAAAGAAGGAAGACAAAGAAGTGAAGGACGAAGGAAACGCTTCAGTTAACCAAGGAGGAGGTGGTGAATAGCCTCCTGAGCCTCCCTCTTCACCTTCACCTTCAAGCACAAGTTCAAGTGCTTCTTCCTCAGCCCATTCTCAGCATTCCAAGGTTCCTCACAAAGAGCCTCAAAAGAATCCCTTATTGAAGCTCGATGTGAAGTTTTATTTGCCCATGTTCAATGGGGAAGTGAATGCAGAGAAGTTGAACAATTGGATAAGGCAAATTGAGGTTTATTTCCGAGTCCAGCATATCAAAGAAGAAGATGTGAAGATTCATTTGGATTCACTTCGGCTGTCAGGAACCACACTTGTATGGTGGGAAAGCAAGCTTTAGCAAGGTAGCAAAGAAATGGGTAATCTTCTCTCATCGTGGTATGCTTTCATTTCTATTTTACGTAAGCAATTTTATCCGTTGGGTTATGTTCAAAAGGCTATGATGGATTGGCAAAGTTTTAGACAAGGCAAGGGTCGGAGTGTTCAGAATTTTACTGAAGAATTTAGAAATAAAGCTCTAGAGTTGAATATTTCTTTAGATTCTCTTGACACTCTTTTGAGGTACATTGGTTCTCTTCATCATTATCTATGACATACTTTGCTGTTGTTGAATCCTACTAGTGTGGATGAAGCAAGTGTTCAGGCTACTCATCTTGAGAGCAGGGGGAAGCATTTGCAAGAAGACCATCCGAAGAATCCTTTCAAGCCCAACAACAACCACAAGTCCAAAAAGAAGGACAAGAGCAAGAAGACAGCTACTGCCAAGAAGGAAGGAGGAAAGCTCCATTGCAACCATTGCAACATTGATGGGCATGATGAAGAAAGTTGTTGGAAGTTGCATCCTAAACAGAGGCCAAAGAATTATGGAAGCAAAAAGAAGAAAAAGACCATTGCAACAATGCAACAAGATTTGGGTTCCGACTCAGGTGACGAAACCATGATTACAGCCGTGGGAATGCAAGGTAACAAAACTCCTCATACTATTTCAAGTTCTACTCATGTTTATAAAGAAAATGATAAAAAAAGAAGTGTTGTTTCACATCAGAGTTGTGTCTAAGCATACAAAGATTGAAACAGTATTTGATCCAGGTTCTCAAGTAAATTTGATCTCATAATCAGTTGTTAAGAAGTTGGGCATACAGACTAAACCTCACCCCAAGCCTTATCCTCTTGGATGGGTATGTGATAATGCTAAGCTACAGGTGACTAAGCAATGCAGGTTAAGGTTTTCTATTGCTTCAAAGTTGATTGATGAGGTGGAATTAGATGTTGTTCCTCTTGACATATGCAGTATCGTATTGGGAAGCCCATACTTGTATGATCAAAAAGTAGTATTCTTCCATCACGAGAACAAGTACCATCTCACCAAAAATGGGGTGGAGTACATCATGAGAGCTCACAGTATGAAGCCTAACACCACTCATGTTAGTGCAGGATAGATGAAGCGGCTCATCAACACTAATAAGAGATACATGCTCATGGTTGTGAGAGCAAAAGATGCTGAGGCATCTGATTCTTTCAAAGGTTGTGATCCTTCTCATAAAAAGGATATGATTGATAGTATGGCTAACTATGATGAAATATTTCAGGAACCTATAGGTTTTCCTCCCAAAAGGGAGATTCAACATGAGATTCATCTCCAACAGGATACCCCTCTTCCTAATGTGGGCATGTACAGGTTGTCCACAGTTGAAATGGCAGAGATTAAGAAGCAGGTTCAAGACTTGTTGGACCAAGGAGTGATCAGACCTAGCTCCTCTCCATGTGGCTCGCCGATTGTGTTGGTGATGAAGAAAGATGGCACATGGAGGATGTACGTTGACTATTGGGCTCTCAACAAGATCACGATCAAGAATCGATACCCGCTTCCTCACATAGATGACTTGCTCGACCAGTTGAAAGATGATGTGTTCTTTACCAAGTTGGATTTGCGCAGTGGCTACCACCAGATCAGAATTGTAGAAAGTGATGTGTGGAAGATGGCCTTCAAGACCAAGTAAGGTCTATTTGAGTGGTTGGTGATTCCCTTTGGGCTTTACAATGCACCTGCAACCTTCATGCGAGTAATGAATGATGTTTTCTGGCCATTCTTAGATTATTTTGTCATTGTTTATCTAGATGATATATTGGTCTTTAGAAAAACTTGGGAAGCACATGTGGGGCATGTAAAGCAAGTATTAGATAGTTTGAAAAAGGAGAAATTGTATGTAAAATTGTCAAAGTGTGAATTTGGAAAAAATTCATTAGTTTACTTGGGTCATATTGTAGGAGGTGGAAAGTTAAAAATTGATCCTTCAAAAGTTGATGTAATTGTCAATTGGCCTAAGCCTACTAACGCTACTGAAGTGAGAATATTTTTAGGAGTTGTTCAATATTGGAGGAGGTTCATTCAAAACTTCTCATACATAGCATCTCCTTTGCATGCCTTAACAAGTGTGAATAAATCCTTCAAGTGGGCAGGTAAGCAGCAAAAATCCTTCGACACATTGAAGGGAAAGATCAGCACCGCCCCAGTCCTAGCCTTGCCTGATTTGCAACAACCATTTGAGATAGAGACAGATGCCAGTGGATATGCCATGGGGGCAATATTGATGCAGCACCACAAGCCTATTTGCTACCATTCTGAGACTTTTACTCAAGAAGTGATCAACTACCCCACCTATGACAAAGAGTTGTATGCTTTGGTTCAGAGTGTCAAGAAGTGGAAACACTACTTGATGGGTAAGGAGATGATCATCCATACCGATCATCAGCCCTTGCAGTATCTCCAGCCCCAGACTAAGCTCCAGCAAGCTCGTCATTTCAGGTGGATGGGATTCCTTCAACAATTCCATCTAGTGATCAAGTACAAGAAGGGTACTAGTAACAAAGTGGCAGATATGCTCTCTAGACCTCCTATTGTTGCATCTATTGTTTTGAAAAATGCTTCTTTATCCCATGAAATTTATATTGAGCAGTATGCTACTGATGATGATTTCAAGGACATTTATGAGAAGCTAACCAATGGCACACAGGTGGAAGACTACTATTTGCAGGGAAAGTTGCTCTATCATTTGGGCAAGCTATATGTTCCTATCAGTGAAAGAGTCCATGTAATATGAGAAGCTCATAATTCTCTTATATCAGGGCATTTTGGGGTAGGTAAGACTTTGGATCATTTACAAAGACTTGTGTATTGGCCTCGTATGAAAGACATTGTAACAAAATATGTAAAGGGGTGTGTGATGTGCTCTACTTGTAAGCCCACTAATAGAAAATTGGGGTTGTAATCACCACTTCTTGTTCCTTCCCATCCTTGGGAAAGCATTTCCATGGATTTTGTGGGGGGTTTTCCTATGTCTAGGATGGGTCATGACTAGTTGTATGTGGTCGTGGATAGGTTTAGCAAGATGTGTATTCTCATGCCATGTAAAAATCAGGTCACTACAGAGCAGGCTGCTTCTCTTTTCTTTCATCATGTATGGGTTCACTTTGGACTCCCTACATCCATTATCTCGGATCGGGACTCCCAATTCCTTGGAGAGTTTTGGACAAAATTATGGTGTATGATGGACACCAAGATGAAGAGGAGTGCAGCAATAAACCACTCTTTATGATGTACATTGGACATTTGGAAGCTTACTTTGGCCATCAGTGTTTTAAACCGTTGGTCAAAATCCCATATCGTTTTTGGTAGAGCTTGTTTGATCTCTTTGATTTCGGTAATACACTGTGACTCTGATTTAGGTTTCCTGAACTTAGAGATCATTGCATCTTGTATCTCCTCAAGGGTCTTCTATGGTGTTGCAGTTGGTGTAGCACATAAATTCATGAACCAGTCTAGCACGCGACCCCTCAAGGTCATGATCATCTCCACCTTCTTTATGTCTACACTATGGATTAAATGTACCATCCAAAAAGCTTCACAAAGGAACCGATGTTGTTCAGGGTCTTCTGTTTCATTTCAATTAAATGTAGGTAACCAGACATCTGTCATAGCCATTGAGTTGGCATCAGGATCTTCTGAGACAGGATTCAAAGGGGGTGTACCTCATTGCGCACTAGTTCTAGGGCTAGTGCTATCCATATCAGTGGTCCTTTCAGGGGATGAAACTCTAGATCTTGTCTCAGGTGATATTGCTGGTATTTTGTAGTTGTCATATGATCCCGATGTCTCCTCAGAGTCCTCAAGATATTTAGCTCCTTCCGAGATTGACCTGTAGTCCTCCTCTTCATCACAAGACCCTTCATCTTTTTACGACTGAAGTTCATGTTTTCTTCCTTCGAACAAACTAGGATTCCATCGCCCCCTTTTGGTTTTCCTTCTATTCCCTGATCTAAATCTTCTCCCACTCCTTAGGACTCCAACCTTTGGTTCAAAATCTATTATTTTGAGGAACATTTCAACATACCCTTCCCCATGTTCTTACTTGTTCATCCATGACATAACCTCCTTCTAGGCACACGACTCAACTACTCAAGTGCAAAATACCCTTCTCATAGGCAAGAAATTTTATCCATGTATTGATACCTAAAAAGTATCTCCTTCGTGGCCCTTGGAAAAAAATTCTTTCAGCTTCACTATACGAGGTTATAGTATCTACTGCAAACTCAGTAATATATCCTTGTAATATACTATTAACCCAAAAATCAACAGCTCTAGAAACAGAGTTACTTACACTGGTTACCTCAATGAACCAGCTGGTCGCTCCACTCAACAATCTCCCTTCTCTGGAAATTGGTTCACTTAGTCGCCAATCTTAGTAACCATTTGTGTAGTAAAATGGGGAACTCAATAAAAAAAAATATCATGAATATCAGAGTATATATATTCATCTATCAATTTCTCTGCGCTCAACCGTGTTCCTGTGCTCTCTTCTTGCACGAATGTCAGCTTTTTAGAATCCAGCCAGTCTTCTATCTCCTTCTTCGTTGGGTGCCACAACATTTCCCTCTATTTGATAAATAAGGTCTCGGCAATGGAACCATTTGTTGGCCACTTTTCCTAACTCATGCAACCCAGTTTCTACGCAGCCTACCGATCCAACAACTACCTGAGATACCGGCCCAACAGAGCAATCCTCATCAGCAACGCTTGCAAAGTAGGCATAGTCTCACTTGAGATATCTCTTAGATGGGTTACCACTGGAACCATGTTTTCATGATTGTCGAGAAATTAAGATCCCTTGGCTTGCAACCAAGGAGCTCAACGAGGTCAATAGGATGGCTGGATGAAGGATTCCATCTTGCGTGATTGAGCAAGAATACATGTCATCACGTGCAACTTGACCTTCCTTTCCACTTCACAACTAGCACAACTTGTGTGACACAGTTGATTCATACCAATCGGACCCACAACTCAAAGTCGTGACTCAAGTCAGAAACATACAGGCCGACGGATACATGTTCATTTCAGTGATACCTTTCTAATCATCCATCTACTGATTACATAATAACACCAGAGATTTAACAAGTATTTAACATTATACATAAAGAAAACAACAACAATTCACTTAAACATTCACCATATCAATAATTCATTCAGACACAAGAGATAACGTGGAAACACATCTGGGAAAAACCAGCAAGGTGCTCTTCATCTGGCATGAGAAAAGGGTACAGCACCTTTCAGTCTGTGAGATGCAGACTGATATTAAAATATTTCTTTAAGACTCAGACTTAATGTTCTCATGCTCTTTTGTTTTCTCTTCTACTCTACATCTACTCCTAGAGTCTACGGACACAACAAATAGGTTCACGACTCAAAATCCCCTCTATCGCTACCCAACTCTTCCTAATTCTTGTTCAGGTATATAGAGTACTCCCAAATGACCGAACACCTTCAAAAACCACTTCACACAAATAGATCATAGATCAACACACCGATGTTTGTCACGTGGTTAAAACCCTCGAGAGGGAAACAGTCCACGGCCCCAGCGAAATAGCTACTTGGAGCAATTTATTATGCAAAAGAAAGAAAGTTACATGAGCTTCTCATAGTCGATTAACTAGCCAAGGACCCTCTATTCTCTTTAAATAGAGATCATAGACCAATCTGGTGTTAAGCCACGAATCAATGGTAGGTATGATCTAAGAGAAGTTGAACCGTCGGATTACTCTATGTCTAGAACATATCGTAACCGTCGGATTAGAATATTTACAAATGCATACTAATGCATACTAAATAAACACACTTTTACCTAACGGATATATTACACAAGTTGATCTTAGCTAACTCCTAAGTGTCTAAATATCCTAACAATTCTCCTCTTCCTTGATCCCTACAACATTACATCAAAATGACATCCTTCCTTGGATTACCACTTAACAGACAAATACATTACAGAAAAATGAGCTAAAACATAATCATAGAGGATGAGAAAAAACTAAGGCCACTAAAATAAAACCTAAGCCAACCTTCTCACTATTTTATCCCTCCTATTTATACTATTTTACAAGACCACACAGGGTCAACTACATACCGGCAGTATGTTAACTGTCACCATCAGCCGCTCCTCAAGCTATAGCTGTGGTGATCATGACTTGACACGAGGCACTATCGGTCTGACTTACAAATATCTTATCGTACATGCGTATCTGTCGGATTATGCCGCTATAAACTACCATGATATGGATTCTACATTTTTCTCTTTCCAACCATTATCACTTGCACACTTCTGCGCTTGCCTTTCCTTCTCCGTGCACCTCTCTATTCTGCCTGCGTGGGTCCTTTTCTTCCTTCGCAGTATTCCCTTGTTTCTGTCATGTGCGCGGCACATATTCCTGTGTTGTGTGCATGAACTTCTTCCTTATGCCCCTTTCCCAGCCAATAGTTTTCTTGTTGCAATCTTCCTTTGCGATCTGAATTTGGTGATAGCTAGAAAATCCATCCGTGAATGAGTAGATTTCTTGACCACCCACTTGTTCGAACACCTCATCAGTGAATGGTGTCAGAATGGATCATGCAAACACACATCATTCAATTTTCTAAGGTCAACACAAATTTGAACCTGCTTCGTGGGTGTTGCATATTGAGCTTGCTCCGTCAGGCCCATGTCTTGGGGTGTCATGTTGGTATTGTGTTCAGTGATTGAACCACAGGTCAAGACAAGAAGTAGATAGAGGCCAACAAATGGTTCCATTGTAGAGACCATTAACCATTTGAGTCGAGGGAAATGTTGTGGAATCCAACAAAGAATGAGATAGAGGACTCATTGGATTCTAATACAAATGCATTCTCGCAAGAAGAGAGCAGAGGATCTTAGTTGAGTGCAGAAAACTGGGTAGACTAGTACATATACATTGATAGTCATGAGATATTCTTTGCAGATTTTCCCATTGTACTGCATGAGTGGTTGTTAAGATTGGCAAGAAGGTAGACAAATTTTCGGAGAAGATAAGCAGTCAAGTGGAATGATCAGTTGGTGCACGAAGTAACCAGTGTAAGTAACACCATCTCTAGAGAATTTGATTTTTGGGGTGATAGTAGTTTGCGAGGATACATTACTGAGTTTTCACTAGAGGCTATAACCTCATATATTGAGGCTAAAAGAATTTTTTTCCAAGGATCGTGAAGAAGGTATATTAGTATCTATTAGTACATGGATCAAGATGCTCATTTATGAGAAGGGTATCCTGCAGTTGAGTAGTTGAGTCACATACCACAGAGGAAGGCTATGTTGTGAATGACCTGTTAAGAAAATGGGAAATGATGAGTTGAGATGTTCCCAAGTAGTACATAACCTGAACTAGAGGCTGGATTCCTATGGAGTGGAAGGAGATTCAGATATGGGAAGAGGAGAAATATAGAGGAAGGTCAATGAGCTCCTAGTCTATTCGAAGAGAGTGAGCAAAAATTTCAGTTGCAAGTAGACGAAGGGTCTTGCAACGAAGAGGAGGAATATATCCTGATTTCAAAAGGAGTAGAAGACTCTGAAGAGTCTACTGAGACACCAAGTTCAGGATGCAACTACATCACACCAGGAGTATCACCCGAAGTAAGGTCTGGAGCCTCATCTCCTAAAAGAGTTATTAATACTAATAGTGTTAGTACTGCGAATAGCGTGCAAGAGGAAGCACCTCCGTTAGATTGTTCATCGAATAACACTGATGCCAACTCAATGGCTGGGTATGATATTTGGTTACCCACACTCAATGGAAATGGAGCAGTGGATCCAGAGTAGCTTTGGTTCATCTGTGAAGCTGTTTGGATGGTTTGTTTAGTTCATAATGTAGACCTAAAGAAAGCACAAATGATCACGACTCTAAGGGGTGGTGCACTAGAGTGGTTTATGAAGTTTTTCATACAACACCGAAGACCCTTGAAGAAATATGAACTGTGATGATCTCTAAGTTCATAAAACCTAAATGTGAGTCGCAGTGTATCACCGAGATTAAGGAGACAAAGAAAGCATTAGCAAAGTCAGTATGGGACTTTGACCAATGGTTTAAAAATTTGATGGCCAAAGAAGTTTCCAAATTCCGAATGTTCAACATAAAGAATGGTTTATTGCTACGTTGTTGCCACACATATGAGGCCAATTGATGTAACAAAATATTGAGTCGTAGATGGAAGCACTAGAATTGGCAATGAAGCTAGAAGCCTTGCCAATTGGTGATGGTGCCACAAGCATGGTACAGATTTAGTCGGAGTTGGATAATCTAACGATTCAACTACAGGACATTAAGAAGGGTAAGGATTCCCATGAATACTTGTGGTGCATGAAATGCAGAATGGATGAACACACTAAGGATAATTGTCTAACCTTTATGAATTATGTCTCATCCGGTGCACCAAACCCATTAAATGGCCATGGACTACCCTGGTGTCGCATATGCTAGACTAGAGGACATCTCGACAAGGATTTCCTACACCTACAAAAGATTGTAAGTACCCCAAAAAACCTATTTTGTAAATTTTGTAAGTCAGTAGGGCATGAAGAGAAGGATTGCAGAGCATACCAGCTCTTGAAGGAAAATATGGTAGACACATACTTGATAAAGAACGATGGGAAGACTTAGGATGAACCCACACAAGCATTGTATCATCTTGTGTAGTTCCCACCCAATTAGTATCAGAACCAGAATCAGCCTCAGTATGTGCTACAGCAGAATCACTATCAACCACAATATCAGCAAAATCAATATCCCCCATAGCAAACACACCCTTAGGGAAGGGGTGGCGGTAAATTTAGAGGCAGAGGAGGAGGAGGAGGAGGATTTGGTAGAGGAAGAGTTCAGGTTACATACTATAACTGTGGAAAATCAGGTCACTATGCCAGAGATTTCTTGGAACCTATGAAGACATGTTCATACTGTAAGGGACATGACCATAATGTGGAGAAATGTCCCTAGTTGATCACAAAGTGGCAGGATAGGACCATCATAGGTCCTACTCCTGCATAGAATCTAAACCAAAACACGAATCCAAACTTGAACATTCAGATGATTACTGCTGAGCCAATAGATCCAAATGTTGTTGTCGTAACATGAGGAGGTGTTGCAACCGGTGCTGATTAGGAAACCTTGCAAGAACAACTGCAGCTCCAGGTACGAAACGCAACGCAGAAGAAGGTATCATTCAACATCTAGAAACAAAAGCAAATATTCATGGATGTGCGATGTGAGTTTGCGGATTTAGAAGAATCAATGACATCAGAAGAAGTCATGGATATTCCTGAATGATTTCAACAGATATTTCAGAAGAGGACTCCACACAATGTTAGTAAACTCAAGTCCTTCATATCAAGTTTCTTAGCACTAATACAAGATAAAGATGCTATTGTAGAACTACGCGCAATAATAGAAGAAACACCAGTAGAGCCACAACCTGAAAAGAGAGTTAACCAGGTCGAAAAGAAATTCAAAATAGGATGTGAGTTAAGAATGACTGCGCAAATAGGGGATTATGATATGGATTATATCATTTTAGATCTGGGCTCTGATGTCAATATTTTTACACATCAAACTTGGGAAAGTATGGGAAAGTTGCACTTGGACTGGTCTCTTGTCTAGCTATGACTTGCAAATAAGGTGAAGGTCCTCCTAATTGGTAGATTGAGTCAAGTTATGGTTGACATCGAAGGGTTGTGTACATTTGCATAATTTGAAGTCATTAACATTGTTGATGACACAAATCCATATCCCGCAATGTTAGGGATATATTGGGCCATAGACAATCAGATGATTATCAATTTCAAGAAAAGGATCCTCTCCTTCAAAGATAATGAAATGAGAGTAGTGTTTCCCATTGATCCAATAGAAGGATAGAGGTATGTTGAGCCTATCTACAATGAGGGATAGGGAGAATACCTTGACCATATATATGATGTCACTTCCATGCAAGAAGTTTACATCAATCCGGATGGAAATCTGAGCTGGAAGAGTGCTAGTTCCTGCACATCCGACTCAGGGGAGGCTTTGGAAAATTGGAAAAACTGGTTACATGAAGTCTCTATGAGGAGATGCACAAGGATTATGAGATCTATATGATGGGTGGAAAATGAGTAAACAGAGCTACCCACCTATGAATGTTTACCTAATGTTGTAGCCTTCCTAAGTGATTTTAAGGAAATTGTCATCGAGTCAAAGTGCTTGTCTGCATTGGATCATGTGTTGAATGCTTGTAGCTAGGGTTTTACCCCTAGCTTGTGCGAATGAGCACCTACTAAGGAGAAGGGACTCCTTAGTAGCAGTTCAGTAAATGTAAATTAAAATGCTAAAACAGAAATATAAATTACTCTAAACATGTGCATGAAACGGAAAAACAAGATATAAAGAATGGCTTTTGTATTAATGTTACCTCCAATGTGAAGGTTGGTGAAGCCCTTTGCAGTGATCCAAGAAGGTTGCTCCAAGCTCCAACTTGCTCCTTCTCTTTCTCCAATGGTGGAAATGGGCCAAAAGGGGCTCTCAAGGTGAAAGTAGCTCAAGGGTGAGCTAGGGCTTCAAGAGCTACTTTGGCAGAGTAAGGGTGCTTATGATTGTGGATCTGAAATAAGGGGTCTCCATCACCTATTTATACTTTTTCAGTGGTGGAGTGTTGGCCCATGGTTTTGGAAACCATATGGTTTAGGGCAGCTGTATAGGGTTTTTTCCTCCTTTTCCTCATTATTTTATATTTTTTCTTCCCTTTTTAGGGGATTTTTGCTATTTTTAGAGGAATTTTGGATATTTTTGGAGGAAAAAAGGTGTTTTTAAGGGAAATATGGTAGGAAAATGGACAAATGAGCCATGTAGTGGGGTAGATGAGCTAGTGAACACTTTTTGGGTGTTAACATATTGCCCCCTGATGTGCGAGGGCAGGAGCTCATCGTATGGCCGATGGACATCATAAGTCATATATGGTGTTCCTAGGGTGTGGAGAAGAGAAGAAACAAACTGAAGCCCGGAACAACGATCCCGAACCAAGTGCAAGAACTAAAAGTACATAACCTCAATAATGGATGAGGAATCATCTGATCATATGGACGAGGTGGGCATTCCCATGCTTGTATCAGGATATATTATAATAATAACAATGGGGTCCAAAATATGGGGACCTGACATATACATGGCCTCAAATACTGAATGAGGAAGAATCTCAATATATGGACGAGGCGGGCATACCCATGCTCATATCAAGATACATAAAAATAACTGTGAGGCCCGAAAAAAGGGACATGTAGGATACCTAAAAAACCACTGTGTATATCATAAGGGTCCAGAAGGGACACAAATCTGGGACATACTGCTGGGCTGACCATGTCTGAGCTGAAAAACTAATGTACTGGAATGATAGCAGTGCTACTGAATGTGGTACCAAAGGAACTGATGAGCTGCTGGATCAGAGTGACAAGGGTCATACTCGTAATGGTAGACTGAACTGGAACTGAACTTGGTACTCAAGGAAGCATGGAACTGGATGGCTTCTGAATACAATCGCCAACGTAGCCCAGACATCCACGGGAACATATAACTAGGCATTTCGAAGTGACTCACCAATGTGCTAGAGTCGGGGGAAATCCGGGGTCTTCGACAAATAATGGAAGGGATATAAATCCTGCGCAATTCTCAACAATGCGATCAAGGTGATGAAGTCGAGCATGTGAGAAACAACCATTCGGAGAGGCAATGATGACTCCTCCCAAAATGGTCCGTAGGCACTCACCACAGATGGTGATGGGTCCAAGGCGCAGGGGCCTCTGGGTCTATCCTCTGGAATAGAGGGGCTGTCGTCGACAGAGGGAGACCTGCAACTATCAAGGCAATGATGTTTCCTTGACAGGAGCGTGAGGTGGAAAACTGAAATGTGATAGTACTGATGGCAGGATTGATAAACTGGGGGGAATAACTGGGCAAGTAGAGTGGGTGGACTCAAACTTCCTTTGTTCAGAGTATGATGGCGGGGATGATCGGGCAGCATATGAAACTGACTGGTGGTAAGGGGATCATAGCTATATTGGATCTGGGAGGGTGATTGGGCTGAGGGAGACTCAAGCTATGGTAAAATGGCAGGAGACTGTAGAATACTCTGAACAAAGGCGACCTAATTGGGGGTGCTGCCGAGAGGATCGATCATAGCGCCAAGAGGTACGGGGGGACTTCTTCATGGGTTAGGGAACTAGAAGAAGTGTGTATATAAAATGGTACTGTTGTGTGGATTTATACAAGCCCAGGACAGTTCATGCTCATGGTTGCTTTCAATTTTAAGGAGTCTGAAAGCAATAAGAAGACTCGGAAGTAATGGAATTGTACTGTCGTGTGGATTTTACGAGCCCAGGACAGTTCATGCTCGTGGTTGCTTTCAATTTTAGAGAGTCTGAAAGCGATAAGAAGACTCCAGGGGGGTTGCTTTTTTGTGTGTTAGTCTCCAAGGCCCAAAGAAGCATAAAAGGATGCAATGAAGAACTCTTCTAGCCGGTGTGACTAGAGTATTCCTTTTTCATAATTAGTCTACCAAGTTCGGAAAAGGGTTAAACTTATACCAGATAGACGCCCTTTCAGATACTTTAACGAGCATGAAAGGAAGAAAGATTGCTCGATGATCTTTTCATTGTTTTAGGAGTCAGAAAAGAGCTTAACAGAAACTCCCTAAGTGCCTTTTTCGTATAGGACTTGTCCGGCCCGAAAAAGGGATAAAATTATACCGAATAAAAGGAATGGCCAGGCAAGGAGGAAGTGTTCAATCAAGGAACATTTATGATGACCAGGAATGAGGGTGAGGGGGAACAATGGTGGGCCTCCTTGCAGGGTGAATGAATGGTGGAAAAATAATGAAACATTGGCAGTATGACAGGAGTGGATGGCTCATGTAAAAAGTGTGGAACAATCTGATGGCGGTCGATGTGGCGCGCAAATCGAGGCAGCAAGGTGTCGGCACACAATGTTGAAATTGTACCAAGTGAGAGCAAGAAATGATCTCAAGCATTATCACGAGCTTGGAAAAATGAATTCGGCGATATAAAAAGTGTGAAAAACAGAGAACGGCCGAAGTGGCGCGCAAACCGAGGCGACTAGCGGTGTCTAAAAAATGGGCAAAAAATGATGTAGAAAAAATAATGCAACGAGGTGACCATCATGACGGTCTCATCATGCTGATTCCAATGGTGGAAACGGTTCAGAAAACGGACTTCGTATGGGTTCAGAATGGCCAAAACAAGAAAAAAGTCAACGAACTATAAATAGTAAGTGGGCCCAACATGACAAGTGTCATTTGTATTATTTGACATTGACTAGTGATCAGAGTGGACCAAATCATGAAAGCAATAGGTCATGGCCCACTGGAATGTGGCACCATCATTTTTTAGGCCAAAAGGCATGACGCGATAGGCAAAGGTGCCCCATGGGGTAGTAAAGGCAGTTTTGTACTGGTCTTCCTTTCGGATTTGGATCTGATTGTATCCGGAAAAACCGTCCATGAACGAGAGGGCTTCATGCCCCGCACACACATCGATGAGCTGGTCAATAAATGGCATGGGGAAATTGTCTTTGGGACAGGCGTGGTTTAAATCTCAGAAGTCAGTGCATACTCTAATGGTGCCTTGTTTTTTGTTAACAGGAACAGGGTTTGAAACCCAGGTGGTATAGGCAATAGGATAAATGAATCCTGCCTTGCGAAGTTTCTCAATCTCTGCTTTGACAGCTGGGAGTTTTGAGGGATGAATGGGACACTGTTTCTGATGAACGGGGGGTACATCAGGCCATGTGTCAATGTGGTGCTCTATAATGGCAGGGTCAAGACCGGGCATTTCGGTATAGGACCAGGAAAAGACATCACGGAATTCTCTGAAGAGTTTTTTGTATTCCTCAATCTCTTGCTCACTGCAAGAGGCTCCTAAAGTGATGAGTTCAGGGGTGCTTCCTAGGGCAGCGATATCAATTTGAATGACAGGTGAGATGTTGGCCATGTTACCCTCCTCGAAGGTGTCAGGAGCAGGAATAGGGTCCTTGAACCAGTCAACCTTGGGGGGAAGGAAGTCTTTGGATTCAACTGCAAATTGGGTAGCAGTTGTTAGAGGAGGATTCATCTGGGAGGAAGTAGGAATGATGGTGCATGTCATCCCAGGGATACTCCGTAGTAGTGAGAGCCTCGAGGATTTCCTCATCAGTACGGAAAGTTTGTGTCGTCAAATCGGTTGACGAGGGAGTAGTGGCGGAAGAGATCATATAAATGGTATTATCCTCTCCGGAAGGGGAAGAGACCGGGGGGTGGATCTCCTCAATGGTGGGTGGTGCCGTCTCAAGATCCAGATTGTTCATCTCATAGAGAGCTGCTCTGTAATCGGGGAGATTGGGACAGTGATGTGAGTAATGCCCGTAAACACTGCATATGGCATAGGGGTGGTTAGTGCGCAGGGATTTATCGTGAGGCTTAGGGGTTGGATCTAGTTTGACAACCGGCATATTGGGGTCATCGTCAAGCATTTGCATGTGTTCCTGTACTGCCGGTAACTGAGGAAATTGGTGAGTCGCATGGCCCAACTCATCGCACAACGAGTATTTGGGAGGAGCATGAAACACAGGGGGGTTTTTGACTGTCTTGGGAGGTGGGACAGCAATGTAAGGTTGGGGGCCTCTGCCCCCAGTGGGTTTGGTAAGAGGAGGGGGGGCGTTCATGGAGGACGACGGGGTAGCGACACCGGGAGGTGGTTGACTAGTAGTGACAATGGGTTGCACCGGTTGCAAGATGACATTTGGTGTCGATGGGGGAACAGGAGGCGAAAGATACCAAACGGGTAATCCTAAGGTTAACCCAGGGAGGCTGAGGGTAGCCATGACCGGGGCGTTAACTACTCCTGAGGGAGGGATGAGGAAAAGAATGGTATGGATGGGTGTAACACCAATGTGACTAGGTATCAAAGGGGGTTTAGGCAACAAGGGCGGTTGATTAGGGTACATAGGTCAGACACGTCAGTGGCGGGTGATGGGGGTGGAATAGATTGGAAGGTCGAGGTCATTGGTGTGTCTGAGTAAAATCCGGGCCCCATAGAGGAAACAAGTGAGGTGGTGGCACCCGAAACAGGTTGTTCAACCATGGGGAGAACATTTTCGAGTGCCGCGGGGGCATTGGGATCATAGTAGGTGAGCTGGTCAACCTTGACCACGCGTCCCTCATGGGGGAACATCATGGTACGAAAAATGGAAGAAGCAACCTCCCGCATGGCATACATGTAGCTGCGGCCAAGTAAAAGGTTATAATCAAGCTGTGCATTAATAACCTCGATGTCAATGAGGACGGTTTTGCCAGCTAGCTGGACGGGGACGTTAGTTAATAGGCCTTGTGGTTGAGCCGAACGGCCGTCGTAGGCTCGCAACGCAGTAGTGGACTGCTGGAGCGGGGGGGATCCCAATTTCTGCCAAATGAAGGTGGACATGACACATGTAGAGGCACCTTCATCAATAATGCATCGATGGATGACAAAATTCCGAATGGAAACAGAAACTTGGAATGCTAAAGTGGAAGGCATGAGGGGTTCGGATTGGTCCAAATCAAATGCCATTAGATTCGAATCATTTGGATCGATAGCCCCAATGGCTGAGAGTAAAGTCTTACGCTGCGAAGGGAATTTTTTTAAGACTTCTAACGTAGACATGGCTGCGGGAGATTGGGCTAAGTCATTGATAATGTCGTAGTTTGACGTAGCCTGTGCATTGGGGTTATTGTTGATACGGCGAAGTGAGAAACGAGGTGCTTTGGGAGTGCCATCTAGTGGAGGTGGAGGTATACGTAACACCTGATCAGTGGGATGAGCGTTAGTGGGTTTATTGGCGGGAGGGGTTTCAGAGGTGGAGTCATATTGGTTCTGCTGGGTCTGGAGGTTGA
This sequence comes from Pseudotsuga menziesii, assembly GCA_001517045.1. NCBI lineage: Eukaryota > Viridiplantae > Streptophyta > Pinopsida > Pinales > Pinaceae > Pseudotsuga > Pseudotsuga menziesii. The sequence goes on from LPNX010445993.1 coordinate 399,561, forward strand.
CATCAGCGGAGGACATCATCAACAAGTGGTGGGTACCTGAGTCAAACATGGGTTGATCAGGAGCAGCGTAAGTGATTTGTTGTTGGGTTGGTGCGTTGGCTTGAGGGGGAGACAATGGTTGAGTGTTTACTACACCTTGGTTTGGTAAGGGGTTTTGCAGCACCAAAGGTGGTTGCTGAGGTTGTGGGGGGGTTGGGTGGTGCGTGAGGAGCCGCATGCCCTTGGTGGTGGGCATCATCAACCCAAAGTTGCCGAGCTCGCTCCAAGTGTGGGCAAGCATGTGTGTAGTGGCCATAGACCCCACAAATAGAACAAGGATGGTTTGTTCCCAAATTGGGGTTTTTAGCCTGCTTGGGCGGGCGATCAGGGTTTTGGTTAGCAGGGGCCGCATTATTATTATCGGGGGGATTAGGGGGTTGACCAGCTTGGTCTGTAGGTTGGTTGTTTCCACGATTTTGGGTCTTGTCACAGTTTTGTTGGCCCTGGTTGCGTTGGTTGTTCTGGTTTTGCTGCGGGTTTTGTTGGGCGTAAACTTGCCCTTGGGAAGTAGGTGGATTCTGATGTTGCGTAGGTGCTGGAGCAGGCTGAGGTGGATGATATGTAGGTGGAGGCTGCGCAGGTGCAGCAACTTGAGGGGGTTGCTGATAGGGCTGCGGAGCAGGTTGTGGGTTTTCCACAGGGGCTGCATGTGGCAGGTAATAAGCAGGTTGGGCTTGTGAAGGCGCAGGAGCTGGTGCAGCCTGCTGGTGGTAGTAGGGCTGAGGTGCGACCGGGGGGGGCATAAGCGGGAGTCGCATGACCGAAACACTGAGGTGGACATGAGGGTCCATGGTAATGGTGGTGATGTGTCATGGGAGCATACGAGTTGGTTGCTCCAGACTGTGAGGCAGCCCATGAAAGGTCAGGGCCAGGGGTAGGACGTGCTATGGAAAATGGTTAAGGATGCAAAGAGACACGGCCAATGATGCCATCAGCAGCATGGGATGCCCCCGGTGCATCGTGCTGGGAGGAATCGCCGCGAGGGGAGTCAGGTATAATGGTATAGAGATAACCCGACTGGGCGTAAATGAGGTCGAATTGTTGGGCCTTAAGGATGGCCTCTTCTTCAAACTGGGGTCTTTCGGATGCCACATCCTTAGCAATGACAAGAAGAAGGAATTTGAGGAACCAATCTAGGAAGATACGGTCGTCTAATTTGATCTTGCATAAGCTACGACGTCGACGCCACTCATGAATGTGGTCCGTGATGTGGGTAGCCATGTTTTGTCTGCACGATAGGAGGATCTCAACGACTGCGTCATAGCAGACAGGTATCTGGAAGAACTGCAGGAAGGTTGAGGCAAGGGAAGCAAAGGTGGCATGGTTTCCATGGGGTTACTCGATATACCACTTGGCTGCAGAGCCAGTGAAGGTGCGCTATAATAGACGGAGGCGAATAGAGTCGTCCACTATGGAGTTGGAGGAACACCATAGATGGAAGGACATAATGTGGTTTTGTGGGTCCTCACCTGCCTTGCCCTTGAACTTAGGGATGTCAGAGGGGAGCTTGGTGGGCATGTGAGGCCACGCAGGGTCATGTCGGATAGGGTCGTTGGTCAATCTAGCTAGGTCAGGCAGGTTGAGGCTAGCCATGAATGGCAAACTGGAAGAAGGATGTGACAGAGTAGTGGGTTGGACCAAGTTGGGGCCAATGCCCCCAAGTGGAGGGGTAGTGTTAGGGAGGTTTCCCCCAAGTGGGGGAACTAAGGTGGTATAGGACAGTCCTGCACCACCATGGGTAGTGTGAGCCACTGATGGAGTGGGAATAGGTATTCTCGCTGTGAGAATAGGTGCTGTGAGGGGAACAGTAGATGGGGGCCCCATGGAGGGCATACCCAAAGCAGGTGTGGTAACTGGTGTAGTGGTGGATGTGCCACCAATGGTCCCTACCAAGAAGGGAGTGGAAGTCATGCTAGCCATGGGACTAGTAGGGGCAGTGTAAATGGGGTTCTCAGACTCTGGCTCAGAATCAGAGGTAAAATAAGGGGCGTCAATATCTGGTGACGGAGTCCTATGCTGCTGACGAGTGGAGTCAAGTGACAAGGCTCGAGATCTATGATAAGTGGTATCAAGTGAGGATGATCTGTGTCGATGACGGGTGGTGTCAAGTGAACCGTGCTATGGGGGCTCACCCCTGAGGCGCCGAGAATGTCTCGAGGACTCAATGGTGACAGATGGTGTCAAATCTCTGTGGGTTGAGGTGGGTAAAAAACAAATCAAAAACCCTTATGCAACCGAGTGTGAAAAAGGAGAGCTCGAAAAATAGGGCACTCAGGCCAACAACCAACTCAAAACACCCACTGTAACATCTGTGCTACAATAGGTGGAGTGTCAATAGAAATGGTCAGAATACCAACAAGCAGCAGGTTTCCTAAAAATAAAAAAAAATGGTGGACTCACTAGACCAAAAGGAGGTAAGGGAGCATGCAAACACCTAACTAAAAGTATTCTGACTCAACTAGACATATCCTCTGCAAGGTGATGAAATCCAAGTCAAACAATATGAATAGGAAAGCCAAATGGCTAAGATATCCCCCTACTGGGAGGGACACCGGGTAGTCAATCCTAGAAGAATGGAAACTAAGATACCCCGTTCATGACACGTCCAGAAAGGTGAATCTGCCATTTGGTCCTTTTACCACAATACCCCTATATAGGGATATCCCAAGAACTACGAAAGGTAGCCCTTCGGTTATTGAATGGAGTGCGGAATTCCACTCAGGCCTCCAGAACCAGTCTCGTGACTTCAACCCTCCTAGGGGAGAGGCCCTCTGGTAAACTGGTTGTGACTGCGCCAAAAAGTACTAGGGGATTTTGGTTCCCTAATTGGACAACAACTATGTCTCAAGTGTAAGTAACTGAGGGGTGTTATTGGAAGCCTATCCCCCTGATCCTACCTAACTACAAAGATTCTTTTGTGTTCCCCAAGTGGGGTTAGAATATTGGTTGAGTTAAGTAGTTTTTTAAGGGTCACTTGAATTATGTGACAGAGTGTGTGCTCGTGAGGTGATGAACCCAAAATAGAAGTGCCACAAGGGGGGAAACTTTCTAACTAACAATAATACTGAATTCAAAACTTTAACATGCAAAATTTTCTGAATTAAAATGATGAAATTTTAAACAGATTCTGTAAAAGGGAACATAAATGATGTTGCAGAAAAGGCTGTAGGGAAGTAGGGCTGCAGGTAGAACAGATGGCTGTGCAGATGCAGAAAATATTGTAGCAAAGGGGCTGGGTTCAAAAACAGGAAAAAAAACAAATGCAGAAATCAGACCGCGGGTCTGTGGCGAAATCGAGCGGTCGGACCGTGGGTTTGAGGGAAACAGGAACGGATAATTCGCGGCTTTCTGGCGAACAGAAGCAGTCGGACCGCGGGAAATAGGGAAAAAAGCACAGTCGAATCGCGGGAAAAGGGTAGACAGACGCGGTCGGGTTGCAGCTAAGGGGCTGAAAGTCGCGATCGGGATGTGGGAAAATGGCCGACAAGCGCAGGCAGATCGCAGCAAACAGGATGATTAGCCGCGGTCGGATCGCAGGTAACAGACTTGAATCCGTAGGCAGGGCGTTGGAAACAATATGAGAGCCGCGGTCGGGTCGCAGGTAAAGGCCTGAAAGACGCGGTCGGGATGTGACTGCAGAGGGAAAAGATGTGGTTTACGGTGGCCGAAAGGAAAAAACGGGAAATTATTGCAGAAAACTAAACAATTTTTTTAAACTGAAACCAAAAATTCAAACCCAGCGGAGTTGCCAAAACTGTAGCTAGGGTTTTACCCCTAGCTTGTGCAAATGAGCACCTACTAAGGAGAAGGGACTCCTTAGTAGCAGTTCAGTAAATGTAAATTAAAATGCTAAAACAGAAATATAAATTACTCTAAACATGTGCATGAAATGGAAAAACAAGATATAAAGAATGGCTTTTGTATTAATGTTACCTCCAATGTGAAGGTTGGTGAAGCCCTTTGCAGTGATCCAAGAAGGTTGCTCCAAGCTCCAACTTGCTCCTTCTCTTTCTCCAATGGTGGAAATGGGCCAAAAGGGGCTCTCAAGGTGAAAGTAGCTCAAGGGTGAGCTAGGGTTTCAAGAGCTACTTTGGCATAGTAAGGGTGCTTATGATTGTGGATCTGAAATAAGGGGTCTCCATCACCTATTTATAGTTTTTCAGTGGTGGAGTGCTGGCCCATGGTTTTGGAAACCATATGGTTTAGGGAAGCTGTATAGGGTTTTTTCCTCCTTTTCCTCATTATTTTATATTTTTTTTCCCTTTTTAGGGGATTTTTGCTATTTTTAGAGGAATTTTGGATATTTTTGGAGGAAAAAAGGTGTTTTTAAGGGAAATATGGTAGGAAAATGGATAAATGAGCCATGTAGTGGGGTAGATGAGGTAGTGAACACTTTTTGGGTGTTAACAATGCTATGCCTGCCCGATGGTGGGGTACACACAAGTAGCTCATAACAGAATGGCCACAATGCAGAACGTTGATGGAAGTCATATTTAGTGAAGAATTCACCACCATGAGCCACAAATACACAGGATTGTCAAGTGTTATACCAAAATACTATCACCACCATGTGATAAGACCTTTGACTTGCATATTTTCCCTTAATCCCAGCACTTGGAGTGGAAACCCATGTTGTTTTTCAATTCTACATGAAAATACTCAGCACCACGCTTTCCCTGTGAACCATGAGTGGTACCTGCTCGCACCGTCTGTATCATGTTTTCCATAAGTGGTGCCACTACTTGGGGCCTTTTTTCCATAAGCATTTTTTATCTAAACTGCTATGTCATAAGAGGAGAAAAGCGGTACCCTGGGTAAAATGGGAAAAAGATAATTTTCTCAAGGCTTCTAGATCATGAGCCTCATGTCCTCCCTTATCCCTATTATTGTGGGTTAGTTGAGCTCGAGATCCCCCATCATAGGATCTTAGAGGCCACCTCATCCACAAATCTCTCAACCATTCCTATCCATTGAGCCTTATAAATACAAGCTCATGTCCATGGTTGAGGGGGAGAATTATAGAGGTATTTTTATGCTGTTGGATTGACCTCTTGGCCCAAGCCATTGGAGAGAATATAGAGTAAAGTTGGAGCTTATGGGGATGAAGTGTTTGTCTCATGGAGATGCATGTCAACACTAAGGCTTAATTGGTTGTAAAATTCTCCATACATCTTAATGCAAAGCTATTTTCCATCCCACATTACTGTTGTTTTGATTTTGCATGTACATGTTGTTAGATTCCTTAGTCACTAACATGGATAAGTATATGATTTTCTGGTAGCTTTGATATGTTTGTATGTTTGATCTGTTCACAGGTACACAAGTTCACTATCGAAGCAGCATTCCAGGTGTCTATGACATCCAGGGAAGGTCTTCATCCTTTGTCATTAACTCATTTGTTCTGGATCTAAACCATTCAGACTAGACGAACAGCTTTTGTCCGCAAAAGGTGAAATATTCATGGTTACATCAAGCCCTGTCGAGCACATAAATCAATGTTGCATCGTATTTGTAGAATACCCATGACATGAATGGGTACATCATTTCATTCATACATTGGAAATGACACCTAGGATATGGTATGCATCTATGGAGTTGCGAAAAGGAACCCAAGATTGGGAAGGGCTCACTAAGAAGTTTAGGCGCACATTTGAATTTGCTAATGAGAAACCTATAGTTGATGATGCACTTCAAATGATAAAGGAGAATATATTTTCTAAAATACCTATCGAGGAGGGAAATGCTCACCAATGTAGTGCCACCATTCAGTAGTGGATGGCTTGCTACAATTTAGCTGGAGACCCAGATGATGATCTGGATAACATAAACATACCAGAATAAGAAGGTACATGCATAGTAAAAGGAATCAGTATTTCAAGTGACCCATTCCTTAATCCATTGAATATTAGGAAAGTAAACATTGGGTCGCTAGAGAACCCAAAGTTCGCCAATATAGGAGATTATTGGGACGAAGAGATAGTCTCAAAGATCATGGACTTACTACATGAATATCGAGACCTATTCCCTACCAACTTTTTAGAGATGAAGGGGATAGTAGGAGATCTGGGAGAGATGAAAATAACCATGTGACCAGATGCTAAACCCAGCAAGAAGTGACCTTATAGGATGAACCCTAGATATAAGGAAAAGGTAAAAGCATAATTGGATTGCATGCTTGACACAAGAATTATTAAACCTGTTGAATAATCAGAGTGGATCAGCCCTACAGTGATCGAGGATAAGAAGACAATAGGTGAAGTCAGGATCTGTGTCGACCTAAGAAATTTGAATGATGCATGCTTGCACGATCCATTCCCAACACCATTTACAAATGAAGTACTTGAAAGCGTCAAAGGACAAGAGATGTATTCATTCACTGATGCCTTCTCTAGATATCATCAAGTCAGAATCACGATGGAAGATTGCCTCAAAATGACCTTCATCACAGAATGGGGATGCTATCAGTATACGGTAATTCCCTTTGGACTCAAGAATGCACCTGCTATTTTTTCTAGAATAATAGTCTTTTCTTTTAAATATTTTATTCATGAATTTCTTGAGGTCTACTTTGATGAATGGATTATGTTTGGTCTAGTAAGAGACCATATTGAGAGTCTACACATGATGTTGGCTTGTTGTTTCCAGTATCATATCACTCTTAATTCTAAGAAGTGTATATTTTGCACACCATTTGGTGTGCTTCTAGGTCATATCATATGTCGTGACAGTATTTTGGTCAACCTAGGAAAGATTGCAATTATTCTTGACTATTTTCATTTTTCTATATTTCTCTCCAACTCCTCGAAATCCATGTTTGAAGTTACTGACTAAAACAGGAAATTAAAATCTGGAAAAAAGACGCTATAAATATCAATTCAAATATCCCAATCCTTCACTCCTATGAAGAAACTGAGAAAGGATTTTTTAGACTAATTCGTTTTGAAGAAAATCCTCTTTCAGTTTTTTAGAATTCATTCTCATTTATCCAAAACACGTGTTTGAATTTGACTGGTAAAACAATCATTTCCCAAAAATTCGGCTTGCTGCTTGAAATACATTGATTGTATCTATTATAAATTGAGACTTGGAATACACCCAGATAGAGTGTATTTCTTGAGGAAACAAATGATGACCTAGCATCTTTGGAATTTTACCGTCCAATGCTTCTTGTTCTGGCAATGTGATTTCATCCCAAAATACTACATAGCACATCTTTTTCAATGATGCCTTGAAAATTTCTTGTCTCTCATGCAATGCTTGAATTCCATTGAACAAGTTAAAATTTGAAATAATCGAGAAAGGAACCCATCCTTGCACATCCACATATGAATGGATTTTATTTGGATAAGTCAAATAAATCTAACACTATAGGTGTTTAGATCTGAATATGGGCATGAGAATTCCCCTCTGCCATATAACATTAAACACACAGCACTTTCCCCATTAGAATATTTTTAAACCATTGATCTATTTTCCAAAATAATGCTTCCTCAACACCTATTAAAATTATGTGTCGGTATATGTTGGAGTAGGGTCCCACAGCTATAGGAAAAGCTGCTATATTCGAACAAGAAAGTCAAAGGAAATAGTACCTAAAGCGGCCGAGAGGAGAGCTCAACCACTGCATTTAAGGCAATGACGACGACAAGAGGGATTAGCTACCCTCATGAATGGAAAAGGAGCAACGAGCTGAGGTATTAAAGACAAAGGACAGAAGGGGAGTGACCGAGGAAGCGGTGCCCATACCCACGATCAGTGTGGACATCATGGAAGACCGCAGAAAGCTGTAGTGTGACCAGTAAGCGGCAGCTCAAAGTACATATAGGTCGACTATCACAGTTAGGGTTTTGGGTTAATGTTGGGATAGGCCCACAGTTTTGTATCATGGTGAGACCTTCGGGCCACCTATTTAAGCATGTATTTTGTATTATGAAGGGTTAGATGGTTAGAAAGTTAGATGCTTAGATAGGCAGTTAGAGAGTTAGACATTGAGAAAGAGTTGAGCTCTGGTTCTGAGTTCAGTCTGTAGTTATCTTACTGTAACCAGCAGCCGACTCCTTGAGCATGAATGTAACAATCCGCAGGGATTGAGAGAGAGAGAGAGAGAGGATATATTGTAAGAAGAAAGCATAATAGAAAGAAAAGAGATCTAAGAGAGAAGGGCTCCCGGCTGAGTGTGTGGAGTTTCCCAGAAGATCTCAAGCTGCATAATAGGTTGCAGCAGAACCGTGTTACTCTCTCCAGATATAATATAAACACAGTTCCTATGGACGTAGCTTCCTCCCCGGAAGTGAACCACATAAAATCCGTGTGTTGTGCAACTATTTCATGTGATTGTGCTATGCTTATTTGCTATCTGTTATTCATTACATGATCGTTGCTTATCAGTTAATGAATGCATGTATGTTATCCTTTAGTTGCAGTAAAATAGAAGGTTAAACATAAAGTTGAATGTGTTAAGTATTCTGTATATGAGTTTATCAGTGCTTGATTCACACAGTAACAATTACAGTGTTAAGTGACTTCTGTATATTCAGTTCAGCAAGTTGAGTGTGATTAATGTTAAGCGTGTTAGACTATCGAGGCTAAGTGAAGTTGCTTAACACCTTGATGAAGGCTAACTGAGCTATTAGACCCAGAGAGGAATCCTTTGGACTTAGAGAGTTGTTAAGTATATTGAGTCTCACTGTAGGAATTATCGCAGTGTAGAAAGGCGATATCACACTATCAAAGGAGCTGCGGTGTGAGATATCGCACGTTGAGAGTTGAGCAGAAGAGTAAGTTTGCACATCGTCCTAGAAACTATGATGCGATAAGAGTCTAATAGGAAGAGAGATATAGCCCGTGCTGAGAGATCCCACTGGTTAAGTAGAGTTAGAGAACTTAGGTTGCTATAGAACCTAGCTGAGGAAACTTGATTCTTCAGCCAACCCATATAAGATCACTTTGGGTGAGACTTCAGGCTGCTCTGTGGTCTGTCACCGAAAGGGCCAGTGAGCTAGGGGTTTTGTTGGTACAGTAAAGTAAACCCAGGTCTACAGGGAAATAGAAACCAACAAATGGTTTCATTGCGGGTTTTGAACAAATTGAGGAGCTGATGTTCTGTTGGAACCCTACTAAAGAAGAACTTAACCACTGGGTTGAGTCTAAGGAAAGAGAATTTGCTGCGCAAGAAAACAAGAGCCCTAGGCTTAGTACAGAGGAATGGTTACAGAAACATATCTTCACTGACCTGGATGCGATATTTTTTGTGACCTATGCAAATGAGTTGTACGATTGGTTGTCAAAGTTGAATGATAAGCATGTATTCAAGAAGAAACAGAATATTGTCTGGACACTAGAGCTGATTCACACCATGAATAGCCTAGATAATCCCATTTCACAGGAAGTAGACTTCTGGCTTGTGAGTTTGCTGGAAGGTTTCATTACAGAGTTTGCAGTTCACCAAAGAAAGAGTTTCAGCGAAGCAGAAAGGTAGTTCTTCAAAGGATATCACGGTAAGTACTTGAAATCTTTAAATTTGTTCCTTAAGATGTTATTTTATGAAAAAGGAGTACTGGATATATTCTCAAATGAATAAGTTAAGTAAGTGTAGTGTCACAAGAGTTTGAGATTGATTTTGAATAAATTGGATGTACATGTAGCGGTAAAATATATAAAGTAGATTTCAAATCTTCTTTCTTTGAAGACAGTTCAGACAGTACTAGAGAACAAAGTGAAAGTAATAGAGAAAGAACAGTAAGGGGTATCCCTTACCACCCTTATACCCCACAAAAACAAACCAGAACTCAGAATAATCCCGCAGGAACTCCATCTAGTAGTTCACACATAGTACATACTACATTTACACCACCAAGTTGTAGTAATACAGCAAACCAGAATCCACCACGTAGAAACAGAATGGGGGATGACATGAAATTACCTACCTTCAGAGGTACAGGGGCAGAAGACCCAGAACAACATTGGTTCCTATGTGAAGTTGTATGGACCATTAAACAGATCCAAGATGACAATACTAAGCTTGTCCAGTTGGCTACTACACTTAGAGAATGAGCTTTAACATGGTATATGAAGTATACATTAGGGCAGATTAGAACACTTGTAGAGGTTAGAACCACAATGATTAAGGAATTTAAGAAACCCAAGTCTAAGTCACAATGTATCACAGAACTTAAAGACAGCAAACAGTTACCCACAGAGTCAGTATGGGATTTCGATAAAAAAATTAAAGCCCTTATAGACCAAGTTAGTTTTGAGTTTGCACCGGAGCAACATAAGGAATGGTTCATCACAGCACTGCTCCCTCATATTAGACTTCCACTAACGCAACCGAAATTCCATACACAGGATGAAGTATTGGAGATGGCAATGAAACTAGACGCTTCACCTCTAGCTGAGACTAGTACAGGTATGACAAACTTACAGAATCAGTTAGCCAATCTCACTTTACAACTACATGAAATTAAGAAAGGAAAAGACGTTGAACAAGAATTATGGTGTACAAAGTGTAAAAGACATGGCCATACTAAAGATAACTGTCCAGTATTTGTTGAGTATCTAGCAAGTGGGGCTCCTAACCCCTTAGTACAGAATCAAGGGCCATGGTGTGAGATCTATAGAACAAGAGGACATAGACCACAAGAATTCCCTTTACTTTAGAAGTATGTACAAACTCCTAAGAATTTATACTGTAACTTCTGTAAGTCAGTAGGACATGATGAAAATAATTACAGAGCTTATGATCTCATGATAGAGAGAAAACATGACTTCTACAGAGTCCAATCAGAGACATCAGGACCAGTAGCAGGACCACAGCATGAACCGGCTCATGATGGCCATGGTGAAGGATTCAGAGGAAGAGGCCGTGGTGGAGGCTTTGGCCATGGCTGTGGACCAATTGTTTGTTACAACTGTGGAGCCATAGGACATTCTGCTAGAGATTATCAAAACCCTACTACAACATGTAAGTATTGCAAGTCCTGTGATCATACTATAGAAGAATGTCCTATCTTGATAGCCAAGATTAAGGATCCTAAGCCAGTAGTAAACCAAAATATTCAGCTTATTGCTGCTGAGCAGAAAGAACCAGAACTAAGAGTCAATATTGTGACTCACAGTGGTGCTTCTACTAGTAAGACATCGCAGGATGCCGAAAAGAATACAGGTCTAAAGTGGGTGCGTAAAGAAACTAATAAGTCTACACCACTTGACCTACAGAAGAACAAGGAAACATTTCAGCAAGATAAAAATTTATTTACTAACCCTACACTAGCAGGATCATAGATATTGTCTCGTAGGGGTGTATCACACGAAAAACCTTGTGGAGTTAGTCCTATGCAGACATCGTAGGCTACCACATCGGGAAGGTACAAAGAGGATGAGTTGACAGGAAATGTACAATCCTTCCTACGGAGCTGCTTGAAACTCGTAAGAAATGAGAAAGCCATAGGAGAGCTTCAATGCATCATAGATTAGTATCAACAAACTTCTTCCATAAGCAGTACACAGCGTGCTATTCATAATATTATGGGCCATACAAGAACAGGAAGAGAAATGAGACTCACAACACAAATTGGAGAGTTTGAAATGGATGAGGTAATCCTAGATTTAGGATCAGAGGCAAATGTTCTTACTAAACAGACATGGGAATAGGTGGGTAGCCCTAAGTTAGCCAGATCACCTATCCATATGCAACTAGCTAATCAGAAAAGGGTATCGCCACTGGGTCGATTACCTTAAGTACCAGTTGATATTGACAGAGTTCGCAGCTTTGCAGATTTTGAAGTCATAGAAATTATTGGTGATAGCAGACCATATCCATATTTATTAGGTATCGATTGGGCAATTGATAACATGGTTGTTATCGATTTGAAGAAAAGACAAATGACCTTTGAGGATAAGAATATTAGAGTCATCGTACCGTTGGGTCCTTTTCAAGGTCCTCGATACATTGAACCTATCAGAGCAGAGGAAGGGGTGCGTAACATGGAGAGCTTCTATCAGATGATTGCTAACCAGAGTGATTATATCAATCCTACCATGGAGGGAAATATTAGTTGGCGATGTGACAGCTCATACGCATCGAATTCAGATGTTGGTTTAGAAAATTGGCAGAATAGACTTTACGAAGTCTCAGATCGCAGATGTGAATTTATGACTAATTCACTGCGATGGATTGGAACAAAGGTTAAGGATATTCTGTCGTTTGATGGCTTAGCACATGTTGAAGAATTTTTACAGCAGTTTGAGTAGGAAATTCCTCATGAGCATAGGATGGCAGCTATTGACCTTGTAGTAAGAGCCACACCTACAAGATGGTGGCATGCACATAAAGAAAATATCGCATCATGGGATGATTTTAAGAGATTGATGGCGATCAGATTCTCTAATGACAAGGAGCGTCTTCAACAGAAATATATAGGAGAAAGTGACCCCAGGTCACATATTAAGATTTGTGAACAGAATTGGTCGGACATTCCAGAGGATCAATGGGTTCACCTATTCATTCACACTTTAGACACAGTCCCAAGGAATTGGTACACTGAGACAGAGTTGCACAGAGGAACGATTACATGGCCAGTAATGATAGACAAATTTCTACTCACTTTCACTTTTGAATATGTGTATCCAAGCATTCATTAGTCCCTAGACATTATAAAGACTAAGTTATTTGATGAATGTACCCTACCAGTGTATACTCAGCCTGATTGGGCCATCCAGTTAGAACATGCGCTAGAGTGTTACAACTTCGCAGAAGAGCCAGGTGACGAGGATGAGAATCCTCGTAGTATCAACATTCCAAATTCAGAAGGGACTTGCAAAGTTGAGGGACCAAAGCTAGACATTCCAGCTATCGCAGAGCCTATTAAGATTAAAAAGATCAATATTGGCACAGAAACAAAACCAAAGTTTGCCTCTATTGGAGACTATTGGGATGATGAAACGGTAGGACACATCACAGTTTTTTTACATGACTATCAGGACTTATTTCCCACTAAGTTTATAGAAATGAAGGGAATAGTGGGAGATTTGGGAGTCATGAGGATACCTTTGAAAGAGGATGCTAGTCTAGTTAAGCAGCATCCATACAGATTAAATCCTCGTTATAAAGAAAAGTTAAAGATGAGATTGATAAGATGCTAGAAACAGGCATCATTGAGCCAGTAGAAGAGAGCGAATGGGTTAGTTCCATGGTCGTGTTGGAAAAGAAAACTAAAGGAGAAATTAGGATTTGTGTCTATTTGTGCAAACTCAACGACGCATCGCTTCATGACCCGTTTTCGACACCTTTTACTGATGAAGTTTTAGACAATGTAGGAGGACAGGAGATCTATTCATTCACTGATGGCTTTTCAGGATATCACCAGATAAGAATCCATCCAGAGGATCGATATAAGACCACCTTTGAGATAGAATGGGGCTCATTCTAGTATACGGTAATGCCCTTTGGTCTTAAAAATACACCAGCTATCTTTTCTAGAGTAGTAGTTGCTGTCTTTAAGGAATACATCCATAAATTCTTAGAAGTTTATTTTGATGATTGGACTGTATTTGGATTAATCAAAAAGCATATAGGATATTTAAGGCTCATGTTAGAGAAATGTAGGCAATATCATATTTCTCTTAACTTGAAGAAATGTATATTCTATGCACCATTTGGTATTTTGTTGGGTCATATTGTTTGCAGACAAGTCTTGATGGTAGATCCCGCAAAGATCACCATCATTGTAAATCTGCTAGCACCCAACTCAGTCAAGCAATTGAGGATAGTGCTTGGTCATACAGGGTATTATAGAAAATTCATCAAAGGCTATGCAAAGATCACAACACCTATGGAAAAGTTGTAAAAGAAAGAAGCGAAATTCCTATGGAATGAGGAATGCCAGCAAAGTTGAGAGACTCTTAAAGAGAATATGGTTACAGCACCCATCTTAGTATTTCCAGATTGGAACAAGCCATTTCATGTACATGTGGATGCATATGGCATCGCACTAAGGATTGTCTTAACACATCCAGGAGAAGCGGGTATCAATCACCCTATCGCGTACTCAAGCAGAAAGTTATCTACTGCAGAAAAGAACTACACCACTATAGAAAGAGAAGGATTAGCTATGGTGTATGCTCTACAGAAGTTTAGGAACTATCTGTTGGGTGCCTCATTCAAGATGTTCACTAACCATTCCGCTTTAAAGTATTTGTTCAATAAGCCAGTGTTAGGAGGAAGGATCTGCAGATGGTTACTCCTATTTCAGGAATATGATTTTGAAATTATTGTAAAACCAGGAAGATTGAATGCTGGACCTGATCATCTATCGCGAATAGACTCAGGAGAAGAACCAAGTAATCTAGAGGATAATTTGCCAGATGCGCAATTGTTTTCTATCTAGATCGCAGACGAGTATTACACAGATATTATTCATTTTCTCACTACAGGGTGGGCACCAGTTGAGTTTACTAAGCAGCAAAAGAAACAGTTAGTTGTTAAAGAAACAGATTTCACTTTGATCGTAGGACATTTATATAATTTAGGTCCAGATGAAGTCCTGAGCAGATACGTTATGCCGCACGAGAAAGAAGCCATTATCAGAGAAGCACACTCAGGTACCGTAGGAGGACATTTACCAGGAAATCTAACTACTTAGAAAATTCTAGCTGCAGGATTATGGTGGCCTACTTTGCACAAAGACACTAAGGAGTTTTGCAGATGCTGCGTTATCTACTAGAGGGTAGGAAAACCTTTGTGGAGAGATGAAATGCCGCTACAAACATAGATTATGTTGTGGGAATTTGAAAAGTGGGCTATAGATTTCATGGGTCCTATCAACCCACCAGGGAAATGAACTGGTGTGAGATACATCATCACAAAAACAAAATACCTCACCAGATGGGCAGAGGCCAAAGCAGTAAGGAATTGTGATGCTGCTACAGCTGCACAGTTCATTTTTGAAAACATCATAAGTAAATTTGGATGTCCATTAATTTTGATGAGTGATCAAGGCACACACTTTCTGAATCGCACTATTCAAGCCTTGACGGAGGAATTTTAGATACAGCATCATAAGAGCACTCCCTACCACCCACAAGCTAATGGTAGGGTGGAGGATTTTAACAATATTCTAGAAAATGCTCTTACTAAGATCTGTAACAACCAAAGAGATGATTGGGACCTCAGGGTTAATACTGTATTATGGGCTTATAGGACTACATGCAAGAAACTTACAGGACACACATCTTTCAGCTTGGTGTATGGACAGGAGGCTGTTATGCCTATGGAATATATTATTCCCAGTTTAAGAATTGCTTAGATTACCGAGATGGCTGATACATATACGATGAATGAAATATTAGCGCAACTTCTTGCCTTAGAAGAAGACATATTCATAGCAGGATTTCATCAAAAAGTGCAGAAGGCACGAGAAAAAGCTTGGCATGACAGGCACATCAAGAGCAAGATTTTTCAGAAAGGAGACCTAGTGCTCCTTTATGACAGCAAGTTTGTTAAGTTTCCAAGGAAATTCAAGACACATTGGTTGGGGCCATATCAGATTCAGCAAGTCACAGATGGAGGTGTTGTTTAGCTCAGTAAACTGAACGAGGAGCTTGCTCCTACTTTGATTAATGGAATTGGGCTTAAGCTTTATAGTGATAGCCACTCCACCTCCCAGCCCTAGCTCAGAGAACTAGGGTGTGCAGATGTCCAGTGTAGTTGAAAGGAGGCATCGCACCCATAAGTAGGCTACACCCTTAAACAAAAAAAGATTCTAAGTAGGAGGAATCGCAGTAGGAAATTTTATATTGCGCAAGTCATAAGACGCTTGTGGATTTTTTTAACGTTGCAGAGTTCACGCCAACTTTTTGGTCCAGGATGATGCAGTGTGACATCGCAGCGAGGCGATGTTCCCCATGCCACAGACGAATTTTGAAAAGGGACAGAGGGCTAGTCACTTCGCCCTCTAACAAGCAATTAATCTAGATATGATAGGTATACGTTGCCCTAGATTTGGAAACAGTACAAGGATTGTCCTAGATTTGGTAAATATTGGTCAAGACTGGCACCTGTACACAATTTTAAAGGGAAATTTGATCGGATTTTAGCACTTAATGAGGATCGGGGCACCCGGTGTTGTCTTGTCCATGCAATAAATGCCGCCAATGGGTCTAGCTTAAGCAACCATTGCTTCAGAGATTACCGCCTTCATTATAAATGCACAGATCATTCAGACAGAAGGGTTACTTTTACGATTTCTAAGAGTTATAGAGCAATTTGTAGAAGTTTTCCTTGTGTAGAGATACTCCAGCTACAGAGTGCTAGTTTCCCTATTTTCGCAGCATTGCCAGTCCAGATTATTACACTTCTTGGTTTATGTCTGAGAAGGAACCTTTAGAAGATGTTGTGTGACGATTCCAACGTGGTGGCCTCGAGTCTGCTATGATGAAGCTGCCCAGGGTTGTGAAATTAGGTGCACCATAGGTCAGACAGATGCCAAGGATGAGGAGTCAAGCTCATATAGTAGAAGAATCCAGCCCAGAGCAGAGAAAAAGAAAGACGAGAAGATCACTGAAGAAAAGAAAGCCGAGAAGAAGAATGATGAGAAGAAATATACCGACAAGAAGAAAGATGAAAAGGAGAGTGAAGAAAAGGTGGATAAAAAGAAAGAGGAAGAAAGTAAAAATCAAAAAAATGAAAGAGAAGGAAAAGGTTGATGCAGTACCACCATATCCAGGATATCTTCTTACTACAAATGGTAGACGAAGTCTTGCTCTTGGAATGGAATTCATGGTTTGTATAGTTTTCATATGAAAGGATCCAGACCGAATGAAATGTTTGAGAAGGATGGAAGATACAGATTTATATCTTCTTTGTGATATGAGTTCTAACCCAGATAAAGAGAAAAATATATCTAGGGAAGGCTTCTCAAAAGCTCAAGACCCTTAAAGGAACTGTTGATCCACGAAGAGGCCTATATGCCACTTTGGAGCATATCTAGTATAAGGGAAGGAAAGATAAGAGAGATCTATGAACTAAGTTTACAGAAGATGATTCCAAAGATGATATAAAGCATAAAGGAGTTCACTACAAGCAAAAGTCAAATTGATAGCGCAGAAGACCCCTTGATTACTCAAGTTATGTTGGAAGCGGCACAAGACTGTTTCGAAGCTATGGACAAAGATGTCGTAGGACTCAGGGAGAGATTCGCGAAGACTTCACAGGAAGCCAAGGAGAAGCTACAGAAAGAGAAACCAGATTCCAGTGGCTTAGGGACGAGCCACAAGTGAGTGTTAGGGGACTATTGGAGTAGGGTCCTATAGCTATATCGAAACAAGAAATTCAAAGGAAATAGTACCTGAAGTGGCCGAGAGGAGAGCTCAACCACTACATTTAAGGCAGCGACGACGATAGGAGGGCTTAGCTACCCTCATGAATGGAAAATGATCAATGAGCTGAGGTATTAAAGACAAAGGATAGAAGGGGAGTGATCGAGGAAGCGGTGCCCATACCCACAATCAGTGCTGGACATCGTAGAAGACTGCGAAAAGCTGTAGTGTGACCAGTAAGCGGCATTTCAAAGTACAGATAGGCCGACTGTCACAGTTAGGGTTTTGGGTTATTGTTGGTATAGGCCCATAGTTTTGTATCATGGTGAGACCTTCGGGCCACCTATTTAAGCATGTATTTTGTATTATGAAGGGTTATATGGTTAGAAAGTTAGATGCTTAGATAGGCAGTTAGAGAGTTAGACATTGAGAAAGAGTCGAGCTCTGGTTTTGGGTTCAGTCTATAGTTATCTTACTGTAACCAGGAACCGAATCCTTAAGCATGAATGTAACAATCCGTAGGGATTGAGAGAGAGAGAGAGAGGGAGAGGATATATTGTAAGAAGAAAGCATAATAGAAAGAAAAGAGATCTAAGAGAGAAGGGCTCCCGGCTGAGTGTGTGGAGTTTCCCAGAAGATCTCAAGATGCATAATAGGTTGCAGCGGAATTGTGTTACTCTCTCTAGATATAATATAAACATAGTTCCTGTGGACGTAGCTTCCTCCCTGGAAGTGAACCACGTAAAATCTGTGTGTTGTGCGACTGTTTCATGTGATTGTGCTATGCTTATTTGCTATCTGTTTTTTGTTACATGAACATTGCTTATCAGTTAATAAATGCATGTATGTTATCCTTCAGTTGCAGTAAAATAGAAGGTTAAACGTAAAGTTGAATGTGTTAAGTATTCTGTATATGAGTTTATCAGTGCTTGATTCACACAATAACAGTTACAGTGTTAAGTGACTTATGTATATTCAGTTCAACAAGTTGAGCATGATTAATGTTAAGTGTGTTAGACTGTTGAGGCTAAGTGAAGTTTCTTAACACCTTGATGAAGGTTAACTGAGCTATTAGACCCAGAGAGGAAGCCTTTGGACCTAGAGAGTTTTTAATTATATTGAGTCTCACTGTAGGAAGTATCACAGTGTAGAAAGGTGATATCGCACTATTAGAGGAGCTGCGGTTTGAGATATCACAGGTTGAGAGTTGAGCGGAAGAGTAAGTTTGCGCATCGTCCTAGAAACTATGATGCGATAAGAGTCTGCTAGGAAGAGAGATACAGCCTGTGCTGAGAGATCCCATTGGTTAATTAGAGTCATAGAACTTAGGATGCTACAGAACCTGGCTGAGGAAACTTAATTCTTCAGCCAACCCATATAAGATCACTTCAAGTGAGACTTCAGGCCATTCTACGGTCTGTCGTTGAAAGGGCCAGTGAGCTAGGGGTTTTGTTGGTACAGTAAAGTAAACCCGGGTCTGCAGGGAGATAGAAACCAATAGTATAAAAAATTTGTTGAGGGCTTTGAATGCTAACCTCACACCATCTTTTCCAATGGAATGGTTTTGAACCATTGGATGCTACGTGGCTTCAATATGCACCATAGATCAACAATTATTCTATACATATTTTAACTCTTGTGATAGATCAGGCCAGTTCCTCTAAATGGATCTTGCACATCCCAAAGTGTCTATAAAGATTTGGTTTTTCTTCTATATATCCTCAGCAGTAAGTTATTTGGATATTTATTCCACAGCATTGGTAGCACCATACTCTATTCCTTGCACTCACTACTACATTTCGACCAAAAATCTGACGGCCGTCATGTTGGATTTTCGACACTTCCCTGTCGCATGTACGACACTTTGGTTTTTTTTGAAGCGTCGGAAACTTGTCGTCGGTTAGCCGACACTTAAATAACCATCGGTTAAGTGACACTTATGTAACCGTCGCTTGAATGTAAAGCGTTGCTTAAGCGACAGAATGTTTTCGACGGTAGAAATTTTTTTTGAGAAAATAACCTTTATAACCGTCGCTTAAGCGACGAATATCAACTAAAATCATCAGAAAATCGACACATAGTACCATCGGAAAAGCGACACATATTAAACTAAACATCGGAAAAGCGACAACAGTCTAGAAAAGGCGTCGGAAAAGCGACAGCAGAAACCGTCGCTTAAGCGACGCCTGTGGAAATTTTTTTTTTAAAAATTAATTTTTTTTTTTGCTAATTCTCAGTTGGAAGCATCACCTTCGAGCTCTTTAGCTCATCCTTGGCTGCAAAGACAAAGCTGAAGGGGCTCCTTGAAATTCTTGCTTCTGCTTCAGAGTATTCACAACTCCCGATACGGCCAGGTGAAGAAGAAACTATAAGAAAATTAATAAATCATCAAATATTTTCTGTTGGATGTTATTTCTAGTCGGCTTCTTCAGGAAATGGTGGATGTTATTTCTAGTAATGGTTGGTTGAACCCAGCTCTTGCAGCAATGGAATTGACCCAGATGGTTACCCAGGGTCTTTGGGAGCGTGATTCTGTCTTGTTGCAGATTCCACATTTTACGAAGGAACTTGCCAAAAAGTGCCAGGAAAATCCAGGTAAAAGCATTGAGACGGTTTTTGATTTAGTTGAGATGGAGGATGACGAAAGACGTGATTTATGGCAGATGTCAGATGCACAGTTGTTGGACATTGCTCTTTTTTGTAACTGCTTTCCAAACATTCATCTAGCATATGATATATTAGAGAGTGATGATGTGGCCGGGGAAAATGTTTATACATTGCAAGTTACTCTTGAAAGAGATCTAGAAAGAAGACAGGAATTAGGTCTAGTTGATGCACCCAGGTATCCCAAACCAGAAGAAGAAGGTTGGTGGCTAGTTGTTGGGGATCCAAGTAGCAATCAGTTGCTGGCAATGGTTCTTCAATGTCTTTCATGTCAATATTTTCGAGATGCTTCAGCAGCCCTATGGATTTTGGTAACCTTTTGAGGTTACCAATATTCAACTCCCTCAGCTGCAAAGGTGCCT